>JAOANR010000002.1:3809983-3906988 GCA_030278955.1 Hygrophila difformis
TTCCGCTGTTGGAGCAGTGTTGGGTCAACGAAAGGATAAGAAGCTACATGTCATTTATTATGCTAGTCAGGCTTTAAATTCTGCACAAAGAAATTATGCTACCACTGAAAAAGAATTATTATCTGTTGTGTATGTATGTGAAAAATTTAGACCATATCTGATTGGCTCTAAGACTGTAGTTTATACTGATCATGCTGCTATTAAATATTTATTTGCAAAGAAAGATGCTAAACCACGGTTAATTCGATGGGTATTATTATTACAGGAATTTGATTTAGAGATCGAAGATAGAAAATGTGATGAAAATCCTGTAGCTGATCACTTGTCAAGATTGGAGCATGAAAAAGGGGAAGAAAAATTAATAAATGATGCATTTCCTGATGAAAATTTGTATTTAATAAATAATACTTCCTCTGATCCATGGTTTGCTGATTTTGTAATTATTTAGCATGTGGTGTAATTCTTGATCATTTAAAATGGCATAGTTAAAAGCAAAAATTTAAAACTGATGCTAAATATTTTATTTGGGATGAACCTTATTTGTTTAGACTGTGTGCAGATCAAATCATAAGGAGATGCATCTCTGATGAGGATTTTGAGAAAGTTTTAAAGGCATGCCATGAAGAACTTGGAGGAGGACATGTTGGACCTAATAGGACAACTCATAATGTACTTGAAGGTGGTTTATATTGGCCTAACATTTATCGTGATGCTAGATCATTTGTGCAAAAGTGTGATGTATGTCAAAGGGCTGGTAATATCACTAAAAGAGATGAAATGCCATTAAAAGGAATTATGCCTGTTGAGTTGTTTGATCTGTGGGGAATTGATTTTATGGGTCTATTTCCACCATCTAATGGTAAATTGTATATTCTAGTTGCTGTAGAATTTGTATCAAAATGGGTAGAAGCTGAAGCACGTGTTTGAATGATTCTAAACAAGTGATTAAATTTCTGAAAAAGCAAATCTTTACTCGTTTTGGTGTGCCTAAAGCAATCATTAGTGATGGTGGGTCTCATTTTGTCAATAGAGCTGTTAATCAATTGTTGTCTAGGTTTCATGTTCATCATAGGATAACAACCCCCCCATCATCCCCAAGCCAATGGTCAGGTAGAAGTCACTAATCGTGAGATTAAAAAGATTTTGGAAGCAACTGTAGGAAAATCAAGGAAAGATTGGGCTTTTAAGTTAGATGAAGCATTATGGGCTTATAGAACATCATTTAAAACACCTATAGGTATGACTTCTTTTAAATTAATTTATGGTAAAACATGTCACTTACCTTTTCTACTTGAGTTTAAATCACTTTGGGCAATGAAAAATTAAATTTTGAATTTAAGGAAGCTCAAGAAAAAAGGAAAGTTGATCTTACAGAGTTAGAAGAAATTAGACGTCAGGCATATGACAATACTCTAATTTACAAGGAAAGGACAAAACTTTATCATGATAAGCTACTTAGGCCTAAGGTGTTTGAAGCTGGTCAATTAGTGCTTTTATATAATTCTAGATTTAAAGTGTTTCCTGGTAAATTGAAGACAAAATGGTCATGGCCTTTTAAGATTGTTAAAGTTTTAGATAATGGTGCAGTTGTCCTAAAAGCTGAAGATGAAAGGGAATTCACTGTAAATGGTCAAAGACTTAAACATTATTTTGGAGATGAAGTTAAATTCATCGAACAAATTAATGTTAAGCCTTTGGTTATTTAAATCTGTTTATTAAAATAGATGCATTGCATTTTAAATAATTTATAAGTTTTTATCTTATTAATTAAAATTATGAAAATCAATAAAAATTATAAAATGAAATAAAAATAAAATTTTAGATTTTATTATTTACATGCTTCATATTTTTATGTGCTTTGCTATTTATGTTTTGTGTTGGTTTAAATGTTGCTTTAAGTTTAATTAAGCTACTTTGAATTTCATGTTATTTTAACTTCATGTGTTTGAATAAACTGAGCAAGACATGGCCAATGAATTAGAATAGTAGCAAAATAGTGAGAAATGATGTAATTGTGTATGCTTGGTGATTACACTTAATTATGTAAGTGACTCGGTGAGAGAATTGAAGAAGAAATCTTATGTGGATTGATTGGTTTAATTTAGGGAAACTATAACTCGGGAAGATTTAGGAAGGTTATATATGCTAAATCTGACTCGCTAATCTTAGGAATTAAACTGGCCATTGTTTTGGGTGAGTTTGAGCTGAAATTCGAGTGTCACAGACTCGGATTAGGCGCCGCACACAGCCACACCTTGTGTGCGGCGCCCAAATGAGCCTGTGAGCGCCATCCGGGCGCCAAAGGAGCTCGAAAGTGCAAATCAGGCGCCACACCTTCTTGGTGGCGCCTAAAATCATGACCCAGCGCCACATAATGCGCCGAAATTGAACTTGGGTTATTTGGAGTCAGTTCTTGCGCCACACGCACTGTGTGGCGCCTGAAAAGACCTTCCGGCGCCAACAAAAGCGCCGCCTCCGGACTTAGAGAATTTTGGCAACATACTAGGCGCCGCACTTCAGTGCAGTGCGGCGCTGAAACAACCCTCCGAGCGCCATTTTGGCGCCCGACCCGGCGGGTCTGGGCGCCAGAACCGGGTCTGGACGAGATTAAATCCCAAGGTCTCTTTTTCTTTCCCTCATTTGACCGAAGCTACTCTTCCTCTCCATTCCCTTCAACCGAGCGCCAATCTCCTCCCAAGCGACACAATCCACGCCACTCCGGTAAAATTCTTTCCGATCTTGTTTTTCTACATCAATTCTCATCCACATTGCTTAATTCTTGTTCCTAAAACCCTAGTTTTTGTGTGTTCAATCAAATTAGGGTTCTTCAACCCTAGTTCTTCCAAGTTTGGGGATTCCTCTCCAAAGTGTTCTAAAGCTTCAATTTAGATAAGAGTGGCTATCCTAATCCAATTATTATCATATTCTTGTGATTTGGAATGCATTAGTTTTGGTATTTGAGTTGTTGCTTAAATTTTGGGTTTTATTAGAATGTGGGACTCAAATTGGTCTAATTATTGAAATTCTAGTGAATATGAACAAGATGTTGTAGAATTTGAATTGAATGCACATTTTGAAGTTTTTGGGATTACATTTTAAATTTGGATTTTCATGATTTATTAAATCTGAAAATTTTAATTAAAGTAATTCAAATGGCATATTTGATCTCTTAAATTGATATGAACATTTTTAATATGCTATTTTAATCCTATCTAGAATTTAGATTGCGTATAACTTTAAAATCCCTTATTTTTCATAATGTGAGTCAAAAGGAAAACATTTTGATAAAAACTCTTTTGTATAATATATTTAACTAAGAATGGGTAACTTTTCAATTAAATAAATTAGAATGAGTTTAAATATTAATTTAAACCATTTAGGATGAAAATAGGTTATTAATTTTAGGTTATACTTCCTCCATTTTTGTGATAGTGCAACAAAGCACTATTTGCTACTATTTATTGTTCGAGTTTGATTTTAATTTTTATCATAGTTATACAAAGAAAAACATAGTCAAGTGAGATCTTGTTGGATTCGTCTCGTCATGTAGTTTTTAAATATCAAACTTTTAAAATTTTTACTAATACCGAACTTAAGTTATTAATGGTTCACAATATGCGTTGGACTGCGTGCATTGGGTGTTTGTTGCACTATCACAAAAACGGAGGAAGTATATGTTTTTAAAATCTGAAACTAAAATAAACAGAGAGTTTTATTACAAAAGTGTTCCTTTTAATGAATTTTAGGTTCTAAAAATGGGTATTCTACATCATCTAAAAGGTTTAGAACTTAGATTTTTAAATATACAATATTTTGATCATTGAGTCACTTAAATCCCACATTCTAGGCTGATGTATATGTTTGCTTTGTACTCAACACTTAAGTTAAACCTTTGGTTTAAACTTAAGTGTGAGGATGGGAGGCAATGCATATATGTGATACTAACCCATGATTTTTGTACAACCAGGTACTGATATAATGCATAATCCTCCAAACCTCCCTAAGAAATCGGGTTATAGGTATATACCAATGCCCGAGGGAAGGATGGGGATTTATGATCCTCTATCACCAGATAACATTCCTACTCCTATTCCTGATGAGCATTATTTGACCCTCGCAGACTACGCACTAAAAATTTGGGACAGATGGATCAGCCACAAGGTTCAGGAGGTGGTTCAAAGTCCAAGGGACTTCTCTCCTACTTCAGGAAGAGTAAGTCCAAGAGTGCTTCTTCGAGGCACACTACTGCACCCACTGATGACCAGCAGGAGGTCAATCAGCCCATTCAGCCCGAGACATCAGATCATTCTCAGGCACCCTCTAGAGCTGCTAAGGGGAAGGCACCTGCTACTAGTTCTACTTCCTCTCGTCCTATAAGAGGGAGATCTGCTGCACTAGCCATTCAGGAGCCTGTTTCTGAAGTCGTGGGTGATGAGGAATATGAGGTGGAGGTTGAACAGGAGGAACAAGAGGAGCAGACTACTCGGGGGAAGCAGAAGCGGTATGATCCCAGGACCTATGTGCCTGAGTTGCATTATGTCAAAGAGGGCATTTTCGATGCCACTGTATTCAGGAGTGCTAGGGCCTATGATCTGTATAAGAGGTTTCATAAGAAGATGATCATCCCTGATAGAGGCTTCTCTGAGAAGGATTTGCAACACCCCCTGTTGAGAGAAGCCATCCAGTCTCGAGGCTGGGAGATATTTGTGAGACATACAGTGGGCTCGTTTTCATGGGAGTTGACCAGGCTATTCTTAGCCAATGTTGAGGAGGAGGATTTGTGGATATTTGGAGTTACAGTTCCAATCACTCCTCAGCATATCAATCAAGTATTTGGAGTAGTTGATGTGCCATACGGCAGGGCTTTCTGGGCACCAGTGATGAGAGCTGAGGATAGAGAGGATAACGAAAGGATGGTACTGATGTCTATGTTTGAGGGGCAGGAGGATATTCTTACCTATGGTGGTGACCCGAGCAAATTGGATGGGCCAAGGATGGACGCTCCTATGTACCAGCTTCTGATGTTGTTTAGGTCCAAGATGAGTCACTCTACTCACACTTCGGGACCATCTGCTTTGGACTTGTATGTACCGTACTGCATTAAGACTGGAAGTCCAGTCAACATTGGGGAGATGATAGCAAGTGAGCTGGATAGCATAGCATCTGATGCTGCAAGAACTACACTTGGATTCCCTGCACTTATTTAGGCACTTTGTGAGAGAGCTGGAGTGGATTTAGGACCCTATGCTCAAGATTTGGCAAGGAAACCTCCTATCTCTTTCAAAAACTTCTATACCAAACCTGGAGTAAGATGTGCAGAGCTGGCTTACCCGACTTCACCTCGCAGAGCACCTACTCATCATGCTGACATACCTAGTACATCTGGTACTAGTGCAGAGCCTGCAGAGATTGCACTTAATAGGATGACATATGAGATCCATCAGCTTAGAACCGAGATGAAGAAGAAGGAGGATAGTACACAGACACAACTTGCACGACTTTCTTCCAGACTTGAGCACTTCATGTCTGAAAGCTTAGGTGATCGATATGTTCCTCCTAATGATTCGAGCTCTAAAGATGGTGATGATGATATTAGGGGAGCCGGGGTAGCTGGTTCTGATAAATCTTTAGCTTTCTAGATGTTTTATTAGATGGGATTGCTCCCTTTTGTTAAATTTGTCATGATTAAATTAATTTTGGTGGTATTTTGCTTACTTTAGATTATCATCTTTATGTAAAAGTTGCTAGAACTTGTGGTATTTTGCTTTTGGTAAATTTATAAATTTAATATTTTAATTAAATCTGTCCATGTTTAATTAATTAATAAAAAGTGCTAATAAAAATTAAAAATCTAAAATTTAAATATTAAAATATTAAAAATCTGAATATTAAATAAATTATGGATGGAATTACTTGTTTATTTTAATTTATAATTTACCATGTGCTCTAATGATTATCTTTTGTATGAGTAAATACCATATAAATATATTAAGAAGCAGGATATGCCACAAAGAGGCAAAAAAGGGGACGTCCATGATGATGAAGTGAAGTTCTAAAGTCTAAATACTCCAGGTGTGATCTTTTCATGTTTTACATTTATCAATCTGCATGAGGTACTTTGGTAAGAGCTTAGATTTATTTTAATATTTTGTTATGCTTTAAATGAATATAATAAATGCATCATGTTGGGCATGTTAAATATGTTAGATTTAAATTGTGTTTTCCCAGGGATGCTATTATTTAGAGATTATCACATCATTGCCAATCTGGAGAAAATCAAAATAAGTCTAAATGTTCTGCTTAAATCTGATTTTACAACTTAATGAGTATTAGGTTTCTTAGTTTAAAGTTCTAGGCTTTGTTTAATGGCCATGTTAGTTGCCGAACTTTGGTGACAATCCTATTTACCTTGCAGAAAGCTTCTTGATTAATTAGACTAGTTTATTTGTTATGTGGAGAGTTATCATTATTTATATTTGAATATACTCGTTCCAAGTCTTCTTAAATGCTTAGTTACACAAAAAGTCAGAGTAAAGCCCCTTAAAAAAAAAGAGAGAAGATATTAAATCTTGCAAAAAGAAAAGAAGAAAAACAATATAGAAATTGCAAGATTGCCAAAAAAAAAAAGAGAAAAACTGAAATATAGGGGAATTAAACAGAAATTTACAAACTCTTGACTATATGACTGGCACGTATTCTTAGACATGAGTATCTTTTGGAATTCAACCGTCTACAACTCGGCCAAAGTGTCTGGAATAATTGTGAAACCGAGTCATTAATTGAGCATATTTGAAGACTGGAATAGAAAAGCATATTTACATTATTCACTCTCCCATTTCGAGTTGCTATGTGTGATTAATTTGTTTTCTATATTGTAAGTGCTTTGGATACCTGGTTTTGACAACTGAGGCATGACAATTTACCCTGTTCTAGCACATTAAACTTGTGAACCCTTTAGCTCATTGCGTTGTTGAAATCTATGATTTAGCAGAACTATAAAGACTTCATCTTTATTATCTTGATTGGCATGTTGATGTGTTAATTGATCTCATTGCTCAAGGGACGAGCAATATTTACGTGTGAGGATGTTGATGCACCCTATGAAACCAAATTTAAATGAGCTTAAATTACACTAAAATATGTCTAAAATGCATGCATATAACCTTATTTTTAAGGTTTTTAGTTTATATTTCATGTGATTTGTAAATACTAATAATCATGGTTAAATTGAGCTTATTTGAGCTCAATTTACTATGTTTTATGCTTTGTAATAAGACCTTGGAAAATCTAATACATTGCAATAGTGTTTCAGGCATTAAAATGAAGAAAGAAAGATGTTCGGAGGATGAAGGATGTCAAATTCGAATTTTTCAACACTGGAATGTGCCCAGGATGTTCCGCATGGGCATGACGGCGCCGGAAAAGACCTCGTAGCGCCACTTCAGGCGCCGTTTCAACACTTAGAAAATTTCAGAGACGAAAAAGCTTCAGGATGTGTCGCACGTGCTTGGCGGCGCCGAAATCACCCTCCAGGCGCCACTTTAGGCGCCGCAATCAGAAAATTGGGAAAATCATCAGGATGCGCCGCATCTCCTTGGTGGCGCCTAAAACAGGTCCGGAGCGCCACATTGCGCACCACAGTCGCGGTTGGGCAGTTTTCTAACCTCCCGAACTCGATTTTAAATGCCATTCTTCGCCTTTCTTCTTCATTCAGAGTCATAATACTCGACTGAAACATACTGTAAATACTGAATCATGGGAGAAGAAGGCCGGAAACACAAATCCATGCCGGAGAAATGCATCAAGAACACTGTTCTGGGCGTGTTCTTCCTATTCTAGGTGTTGCCTTTCTTTTTCTTGCTTTGTAATGTTATGAATTTGCCTCTAAATGTAATCTGCTATCATGTTTCAAATTTGTAGACGGATTTCTGTAATGTTCGTGTTAGGAGTGATCTAGAACGGGAGTTCAGAATCACTTTTGAAGTATGAATTTATCTTTTATGGAAGTATAATAAATGTCGATGTTTATATGTTATTCTGGATTAATCTGTTTGAACTGTTAGAATTTGAATTAGGATTATGTATTGGATGCCTGCAGTTGATCGATGAATCTGTTTTGGCAAAAATCTAAAATCTGCACTTTTAATCCGCAAATCTGATATGATCGATCAATCTGTATTAATCTGCTTACATTTAATCTGGCATACTATTAATCTGTTCACATTCTAAATTTAGTATTATAATCCATTTTACCATGTTTCATCATTATTTTACCATGTTTATTAGGTTATTTACATTATTCTGCATAATTGAATGTTAGGATCTAATCCTGTGATTTCTGCTTTGCTAAATCGGGAGATAAAAAGTAGAATTAATATTTTAGTACCGAAATTGGGAATAAATTACATTAAAAATAGATTCTGGCATGTGCACAATGATTTGGGAAACGAAAAGTGCCTAGTAATTGCTATAGGAAAATTATGCTTGGGAAAGACTCAAATTTAGGTCTAGAATAATAATTGCAGAATGTTAGTGTAACACCCCGGTTTTGGTAACCCAGGCCGGGATGCCACCGCCACACCTCCCTAGCAAGACGGTTTCTCCGAGCTCACTAAAGAGATGCAAGGCTATGGTTTTTCAGAATTAAAAATATTCAAACAGCCCATTCATAAATAATTTAAAAATAATACATCAGAGTTGCAGCGGAAAATAATATTTACATATATAGTGCAGCGGAATTTAAATATAGGGCCAACATGGCCAAAACACGGGTTAAACAGGCCCGTTCATGCAAATTCTAGTCTAACGCAAAATTTAAAATATAATGTAATCCCCAAAAATTCCCAGTATGCATATGATGATGCATATTCTTCAACTCTGAAAGAAAAAGAGGATAAATGGTTTGGGTCAGCAAAAACGCGCTGAGTAAGTTAACACATAGCATGGGTTAGGGGTTTCAAAGCCTTTAATTAAGATTTAATAAAAACATTTCTTGTAGTAATACACAATTTAAGTTAATCATCCACTAATATATAAATGGCATGATTTAAAATAAGGATTTTCCCACGTGGTCATAATTCGACGTGTATAGTAAAATGACTTGCAAGGCATAAATACTTAAAAAAAATATTAAATCTTTTATTTTCCTCTCCCGTTACATAACCATTTCAACAATATTTAATTTAGCCGGCAATCCGGCGGCCGCAGCCAATTTCATAAAATCTGAGCTTTTTAATATATTTCCCGTTACGCCATCATCTCAACAATATCAAAAGTATCATTTAGCCGGTGATCCGGCGGCCGCAGCCGTATCGCATTTCAAGTACTTCATTGGCCGTCTTGGCACAGTTTCTCATGTCTCATGTTTCAAGTTTATATTTCAATCTCCATTCGGCAAGCATTATATTTCAATTGCCTTTCGGCAAGCAAGATATTTCAATTGTCTTTCGGCAAGCAAGATATTTCAATTACCTTTCGGCAAGCAAGATATTTCATTTGCCTTTCGGCAAGCAAGATATTTCAATTGCCTTTCGGCAAGCAAGATATTTCAATTGCCTTTCGGCAAGCAAGATATTTCAATTGCCTTTCGGCAAGCAAGATATTTCAATTGTATTTTATCTCAAAGGGATTCCCAATCATTTAAACCTTAAAGGCTAATTTCATGTTTCGACAAGATTTCAAGATCTAGAGGGGCACTCTATCGAGCACTCACCCTCTACATAGGTCACACTCGTCCGTATAGGCACGATGCGAAGAGCTAGAGGGGCACTCTATCGAGCACTCACCCCCTACGTCGATTAAGTATCTCATGTGTTTTAATTTAGTGTAACGGGATTTTCAAAAGTATAGATATATCGTAATTCCAACGTCTCGACCGTTTGTTTCAAAATTTCAAAATCTCACAAGTTTAAAACTGATCGATGTCACAGTTTGCGCCTTTTTGGTTTAAAAATCCATTTCTTAGGCGATTGATCTGAAATTTGTACAGCATCTCAAAATCATCCCAATGAACAACTTTTGTGTTTTAAGTTTTTCGGAAAAACGATGGGAAGCATGTCAAAAATCGAGTTTTCTACACAAACAAAAAGCTGTCAGGATTCAGATTTGACAACGTTAAAAGATTCGACTTTTTGACATATCAAATGGACTCCAAAAATTCTGAAATTTCATATGCACATACTAGACATGATTTCCAACAACTTTTGTTTAGATCACAAAGATTGGTTCGGACTATAAATGATAGGAATAAGCTCATCAAGATCGGTTATGAAAACTGTCAACCTTTGAAAATTCTTAAAACGCAGAATATGTCCGACACGGTTTGGGGTATCAAAACTTGATGAAAATCTCTGAAATTTTTACACAATATAGCTTTAGATCTTAGGATCAAAATCTTAGTTTTGAGTTTTCAGGTTTGAACACCCGAAGTAAGAGTTTTGCTCGTCGAGTTTGATTATGAAATCTGTCAAGGTTCTTGATTTCGGTACTAATGCAGATCGGATCGGCTCCGATTCGGAGGTTCAAATCTCAACGAAAAATTCTAAAAACTTACAGTAATGTTCTAAACTCATAGATCTACAATTCTTATGTTCAATACCAATCCTAGATCGGCCTAGATCCATGGTCAAAATAACCAACAAGATTGAGAGTGAAATCTGCCAAAGTTCTAAGATCCAGATTTAATACTGTTCGGTTTTGGGTCGGTTTCAGGTTTCAAAACAACATGAAAAATTCCAAAATTTTTACAGAAGCTAGACCAAAGTCCTAGGAACACTTTTCATGTTTTGAGTTTTTCCGTTTGAGCAGCTTTAGGGGTTCGAAAAATTCATACGAAAACGCTGCGCCGGGGGTTTTTCTTGTTGACAGATTTTAGAGTTTCTAAATCTCTATGTTTGGTTGCATTTTAAGTCACCCAAAACCATAGTAAGGTTAACTTACAGTGGGGATGATGTCTAGGAAGTCACGGGGTCGTCCGGAATCCACGGGATGTCACGAACGAATCTCTTCCACCCGATTTATTCTTCCCTTGGCTCCGATTTGTGTTTGAATACGAAGATTCATAAGTTAGGATGATGTTTATGATCTTAAAATCATAAGGAAACTTAACTAACATCTTACCAACAATCCAAAGCCTGCAATCCTTGATCTACACACTTCCTCGGTCGGATTTGGTTGCCGGAAATTCGCCGGAAAGTCCGCCGGAAGGGTGTTTGGCTTTGGGAGAGTTTTGGGAGAGTTTTGGAGGAAACTTTGGGTGTTGATGACTGAAATGAGGTGTTAGGGACAGCTAATAACTTCCAAAATATGCCTCCCCCGTGATAGATCAAGATTCCCACCTTTGGGACCCAAAAAATGGCAAAAAGTCGCCAAAAACACATAATGCCCGACTGCTACAGTAGCATGCTACAGTAGCATGCTACAGTAACTTTTTTTTTTAAAAAAAAAATTTTTTTTTATATATATTAAGATTCTTATCTTAAAAAAAAATCATAATGTGGGAATTTTTGTGATCTTGTAAGTCATACATAGCTTCAAAAAGGAATATATTCTTTATTTGAAAATGACAAGATATGATTAATATTCCACCCTACAATTTCAAACCATAGTCAAATTATTCCCAATTATATTATGGCATTCTAGAATAATCCCATAATAAAAAAATATATGGGTAGAATGATTAATCAATGATATATAGAAAATAGATAATTCTCATTATAATTTAAACATATGAATATATACATGTATATACATGTGTACATGTTTGGAAAGATTATTTCAAGACCAAGGTATTTATATATGTGTATATAAACTTGTATATGGATTTAAAATATTCTATGAACCATATACTTATTACACTTGATATTGAAATCCATATATTTATTTGAAAAGACAAATATATATATATATATATAATTTTTCAAAGTATGTTTTGTAGAAAATAATATACTAATCTTTATGCAAATATTTGAACATATAAATATATATAGATTTGATTAAAAATCTACTTAGTGAATTAATCAAAAATATATATTCATATATATATTTCGGGCAATTTCTATGGTATTACAATCTACCCTCCTTAAGAATCAACTTCGTCCCCGAAGTTGCGCGACTTATTGATCGATTGATTGATTGCGATTGTATCATTGTGTTTTGTTGTTTGATATTATTCGACTGAACCCAGAATTGAAATTTCCAAGTTGCCTACGTACCCTGTGAAGGGATCAAGTCATTACGTAGTTCAAAAATTTATTTGGGATACAAACTATTCGGGTTTCAAAAATAAATGCTTATGCATTCTTACGGGGTATTACATCCTCTCCCCCTTAGGACTCCAGTTATGTCCCCATAACTGCCTATTCAGTACTCTCAAGAGGTTTCGGGTTTTGGTCTTTATTCTGAGGGTGTTGGTGCCTTTGGTTGTTGCCACCTTGACCGTCTGGGTTTCGTGGTTGCTTAGGTCGAGTAGTCACATCCTCTCTCTTGTCGATGTTCTCTCTCCGTGTCCGGCAATCACGCAGCTGATGACCATGTCGACCACATCGAAGGCATGCTCCAGGTTGAGGGCATCCTCTCGCATAATGCAGTTTACCACACTTTGGACATGGTGGCGCATAGTCACCATGGTTGAAGACTATCCCCTTTTTCTCCCCATTGTCATTTTGATGTTGTCCTTTCGTGTTTCCATCGAAATGGTCCTTATCCACCTTGTATTCTCCTTGTGGTCCTTGGTTAGCCTCCTCTACCGGTTTCCGTTTCAGTCCTTGGACTCGTGCAACCGCTACCGCACGATCATAAACCGTCTGCAGGTTCGTGAATTGTCCTACTGCAAGTATCTCCCGGATACTAAGGTTCAGACCCATCTCAAATTTCTGAGCCTTGTCAGAGTCGGTTGGTACTATCCTCGTAGCAAATCGTACCAATTCCTTAAACCGGGTGTAATACTCCTGCACCGTTCGTCCCTCTTGCTTCAGTGATAAGAACTCTTCGTACATTGCCGCCTTGGTGCTCATGGGGTAGAATCGGTCCCTTAGGCCCTCCTTAAGTTCATTCCACGAATAAGTTTCTTCAGCTTCCTCTAAATTCCTCTGGAGGTTTTGCCACCACTCATCGGCTTCGCCTCCTAAGTAGTAGGTTGCTACTCGTATCCTTGCCTCATCAGGACATTTGATAGCATCCAAGAGCTTATCAAATGTACGGATCCACCCCTCTAGTTTGGCGGGATCCTCCTGCCCATCGTAGCGTGGTGGTTGATAGGGATTCACCAACGCTAGATAGTTGGGTTGAGCTACGGGTGGAGGTACTGTTTGTGTCCTATGCACCTCGGCATTTCCTAAAGCTACTAGGACTTCCTCCATAGTCCTTAGACGTTCTTCCATGTTGTTGGGTGTAGGAGGCACTTGTTCTTCTAGGTTCTGAGGACTTCCACTGTTGTTGGACGTGTTGGGGAGGGTAGCGTCAGTGCCATTTGGACTAACTTTCCTCGGCTTTCTCCTAGGTGCCATTCTGTTATTAAGCACGCGAAGATGAGTTCCTAAGTGATCAAGATCTTAGTCTTTAGCAAGCGCTCCTAAGTCAAGGTCATGTCGAGTTCTAAGGTAGGAGTGTTTCTTATCACCGATAATTCACATTAAAAAAAATGTTAGTGCAAATATTTATGTATGCATATGCATATGTGATCTCCCCCAAAAAAAATTTTATGCATGCATTTATTTATCCATGGGTTTTAAAAATAAATTTATTTCATGGATAGATTAAAATAAGGATAAAAGGTTTGGGCCACTATATTGGGCCGAAAGAAATAAATTATTTGGGCTTTAAATAAAAACAAGGTTATTGGGCCAAAATAATTTCTTGGGCTTCTAAAAAAAATTTTTTTTTTTGGGCTAAAAATTTGGGCTTTAATTTCAAAATAATATTTGGGCTCTTTAAAAGATAATAGCTTCAAAATAATCCGGTCTCTGATACCACATTGTAACACCCCGGTTTTGGTAACCCAGGCCGGGATGCCACCGCCACACCTCCCTAGCAAGACACGGTTTCTCCGAGCTCACTAAAGAGATGCAAGGCTATGGTTTTTCAGAATTAAAAATATTCAAACAGCCTATTCATAAATAATTTAAAAATAATACATCAGAGTTGCAGCGGAAAATAATATTTACATATATAGTGCAGCGGAATTTAAATATAGGGCCAACATGGCCAAAACACGGGTTAAACAGGCCCGTTCATGCAAATTCTAGTCTAACGCAAAATTTAAAATATAATGTAATCCCCAAAAATTCCCAGTATGCATATGATGATGCATATTCTTCAACTCTGAAAGAAAAAGAGGATAAATGGTTTGGGTCAGCAAAAACGCGCTGAGTAAGTTAACACATAGCATGGGTTAGGGGTTTCAAAGCCTTTAATTAAGATTTAATAAAAACATTTCTTGTAGTAATACACAATTTAAGTTAATCATCCACTAATATATAAATGGCATGATTTAAAATAAGGATTTTCCCACGTGGTCATAATTCGACGTGTATAGTAAAATGACTTGCAAGGCATAAATACTTAAAAAAAATATTAAATCTTTTATTTTCCTCTCCCGTTACATAACCATTTCAACAATATTTAATTTAGCCGGCAATCCGGCGGCCGCAGCCAATTTCATAAAATCTGAGCTTTTTAATATATTTCCCGTTACGCCATCATCTCAACAATATCAAAAGTATCATTTAGCCGGTGATCCGGCGGCCGCAGCCGTATCGCATTTCAAGTACTTCATTGGCCGTCTTGGCACAGTTTCTCATGTCTCATGTTTCAAGTTTATATTTCAATCTCCATTCGGCAAGCATTATATTTCAATTGCCTTTCGGCAAGCAAGATATTTCAATTGCCTTTCGGCAAGCAAGATATTTCAATTGCCTTTCGGCAAGCAAGATATTTCAATTGCCTTTCGGCAAGCAAGATATTTCAATTGCCTTTCGGCAAGCAAGATATTTCAATTGCCTTTCGGCAAGCAAGATATTTCAATTGTATTTTATCTCAAAGGGATTCCCAATCATTTAAACCTTAAAGGCTAATTTCATGTTTCGACAAGATTTCAAGATCTAGAGGGGCACTCTATCGAGCACTCACCCTCTACATAGGTCACACTCGTCCGTATAGGCACGATGCGAAGAGCTAGAGGGGCACTCTATCGAGCACTCACCCCCTACGTCGATTAAGTATCTCATGTGTTTTAATTTAGTGTAACGGGATTTTCAAAAGTATAGATATATCGTAATTCCAACGTCTCGACCGTTTGTTTCAAAATTTCAAAATCTCACAAGTTTAAAACTGATCGATGTCACAGTTTGCGCCTTTTTGGTTTAAAAATCCATTTCTTAGGCGATTGATCTGAAATTTGTACAGCATCTCAAAATCATCCCAATGAACAACTTTTGTGTTTTAAGTTTTTCGGAAAAACGATGGGAAGCATGTCAAAAATCGAGTTTTCTACACAAACAAAAAGCTGTCAGGATTCAGATTTGACAACGTTAAAAGATTCGACTTTTTGACATATCAAATGGATTCCAAAAATTCTGAAATTTCATATGCACATACTAGACATGATTTCCAACAACTTTTGTTTAGATCACAAAGATTGGTTCGGACTATAAATGATAGGAATATGCTCATCAAGATCGGTTATGAAAACTGTCAACCTTTGAAAATTCTTAAAAACGCAGAATATGTCCGACACGGTTTGGGGTATCAAAACTTGATGAAAATCTCTGAAATTTTTACACAATATAGCTTTAGATCTTAGGATCAAAATCTTAGTTTTGAGTTTTCAGGTTTGAACACCCGAAGTAAGAGTTTTGCTCGTCGAGTTTGATTATGAAATCTGTCAAGGTTCTTGATTTCGGTACTAATGCAGATCGGATCGGCTCCGATTCGGAGGTTCAAATCTCAACGAAAAATTCTAAAAACTTACAGTAATGTTCTAAACTCATAGATCTACAATTCTTATGTTCAATACCAATCCTAGATCGGCCTAGATCCATGGTCAAAATAACCAACAAGATTGAGAGTGAAATCTGCCAAAGTTCTAAGATCCAGATTTAATACTGTTCAGTTTTGGGTCGGTTTCAGGTTTCAAAACAACATGAAAAATTCCAAAATTTTTACAGAAGCTAGACCAAAGTCTTAGGAACACTTTTCATGTTTTGAGTTTTTCCGTTTGAGCAGCTTTAGGGGTTCGAAAAATTCATACGAAAACGCTGCGCCGGGGGTTTTTCTTGTTGACAGATTTTAGAGTTTCTAAATCTCTATGTTTGGTTGCATTTTAAGTCACCCAAAACCATAGTAAGGTTAACTTACAGTGGGGATGATGTCTAGGAAGTCACGGGGTCGTCCGGAATCCACGGGATGTCACGAACGAATCTCTTCCACCCGATTTATTCTTCCCTTGGCTCCGATTTGTGTTTGAATACGAAGATTCATAAGTTAGGATGATGTTTATGATCTTAAAATCATAAGGAAACTTAACTAACATCTTACCAACAATCCAAAGCCTGCAATCCTTGATCTACACACTTCCTCAGTCGGATTTGGTTGCCGGAAATTCGCCGGAAAGTCCGCCGGAAGGGTGTTTGGCTTTGGGAGAGTTTTGGAGGAAACTTTGGGTGTTGATGACTGAAATGAGGTGTTAGGGACAGCTAATAACTTCCAAAATATGCCTCCCCCGTGATAGATCAAGATTCCCACCTTTGGGACCCAAAAAATGGCAAAAAGTCGCCAAAAACACATAATGCCCGACTGCTACAGTAGCATGCTACAGTAGCGTGCTACAGTAGCATGCTACAGTAACTTTTTTTTTTTTAAATTTTTTTTTTATATATATATATTAAGATTCTTATCTTAAAAAAAAAATCATAATGTGGGAATTTTTGTGATCTTGTAAGTCATACATAGCTTCAAAAAGGAATATATTCTTTATTTGAAAATGACAAGATATGATTAATATTCCACCCTACAATTTCAAACCATAGTCAAATTATTCCCAATTATATTATGGCATTCTAGAATAATCCCATAATAAAAAATATATGGGTAGAATGATTAATCAAGGATATATAGAAAATAGATAATTCTCATTATAATTTAAACATATGAATATATACATGTATATACATGTGTACATGTTTGGAAAGATTATTTCAAGACCAAGGTATTTATATATGTGTATATAAACTTGTATATGGATTTAAAATATTCTATGAACCATATACTTATTACACTTGATATTGAAATCCATATATTTATTTGAAAAGACAAATATATATATATATATAATTTTTCAAAGTATGTTTTGTAGAAAATAATATACTAATCTTTATGCAAATATTTGAACATATAAATATATATAGATTTGATTAAAAATCTACTTAGTGAATTAATCAAAAATATATATTCATATATATATTTCGGGCAATTTCTATGGTATTACAGTTAGATAATTCAATTAGCTTCCATGAAGTCCGTCTAAGCATAATTTGAATTTTAGAAGATTACTGTATTATTAATCTTTATAAAATATTTAAATTTAAGAAATTGATCTTTTTAGACATTGGAAAATGCTAAATCAATATGCAATTTCTACTTTATATAAAGATGACAATATTTAAAATATTACAAGCATCTCCCAGTTATATTTTTATTAATTAAAAATTTAACTTGCTTTATTTTTAAATTTAAAGTCATTGTTTTTACTTTAATCCACTTTAGAATTAATCAAACTCTTTTGAAATATATAAAATATATTTAATAAACTTAAAAACAATTAAAATCTTCTCCGAAATGAAATAATATTCTGAAATTCCCTGTGGTTCGACTCGGTTATTAACCGATTTTTATTACTTGATGACAACCATCCGCTTGTGGTAAAATATGAGTAGTGAAAATCATTCATCGGCCTCGAGATCATCAAGCAGCGTCAGATCCTGGGCAGACTGATCCGCAGTGCCGCTAAAAGTAGGATAGGAAATAGACAAATCAGAGATAAGCTCTGAAAAGTCAAGGAAGCCAATATCCTCCACGAAGGCGGGAACTGCGCTAACATCATCAAGCAGGCAATCAAGACTAGAAACCACCTCGGTAGAGATTAGATCAGTCTGAGTGGATAGAACGCAGTCAAACGCCTCACATGATGAAATGATGACTCCATCAATGGGGGCAGGTGCCCGGGGACCTGAAGATAAAGAGGTCGCCTGTACTGAGAGAGGAGCCGTGAGTACCTGAGGACAACTTTACATTAGTATATGACAAGGAAATCTTACAGTCACAAAAGATGAAATGAAGCATATATGAGGAGGCGGCGCGACCAAATCAGCTGAAGTAGCAGGAGCATCAGCCACAGAATGATCCGCCAGATCCATGGGAATCTAAAGAGGAGAGCTCTTAGAGCATACCCTTGAGAACAAAAAAGAGAACGCAAAGATGCAACTAGGGAGTACCTGAGAGGTCACCGAGGGGCCAGCCGAGTCATGGAGGCATGATCTGCGGCCTGAGTAGAAAAAGGATGATCTGCATGATCCGCAGGGATCTGGAAGACAACTACACTTAGAACCTGTTTCTTAAACCAAATAGCAGAAAAGGAGAGGGGACAACACCAAGAAGTACCTGAGAGACCAACTCGTGGTCAGCTGAGCCAACTCCAGGGGAACGATCGTCGGACCGAGAGGAACGTGGGTCCACCTGAACAATAAAGAAGGATGTTATTACAATACTAAGAGTGATACGAATAAAGAACCAAAAGGTGACAAAGCATACCTGGGCAACGGTAATAGGCAAAGAATCATCAGCGCCGGTCACCATGGCACCCGTCTGATACCTGGGATCGTCACCATGAAGGATGGTGTAGTTAGCACCATTGTTTTAAATATCCCCGAAATTTCCAAAATTTCGGTCGAAATTTCAGGTTTTGGGACATCCCGAAGTGAAATTTTACATGCAATATTTTTTTACAAAATTTCTATCGAAATTTCGCCCGAAATTTCACAAAACTTTTTTTAAAAAATATTTTTTTTTCTGAATTTTAAAAATATATATTTTAAAAAAAATTAGAAATTAAAATTTATGTTTCAACTCATATTGATGATATCATCCAATTAACTTATCAATTTTAAGTCTCTTATCAATCAACATGGTGCATGATATCAATAATATTACTAGCATATTATATCATTAAATGAGTATTGTTAGCATATTACTAATTTATATAGCAACAGAGATGAGGAATTTTGAAATATCTTCATTTTCATCATCTCAGAAACTCGAATTAGCTTTCTCAAAAAATTACAAATATCTTCGAAATTTCCCCCGAAATTTCAAATATCTTCGAAATTTTCCTAAATTTATATGTCCGATATAGATACCGAAACCGATATTTAAAACCTTGGTTAGCACGAGCTAAAAACACTTCCATAGACTCGGAATCATCATCGGAAGGTCTACCAAAAGAGGAGGAATATCGAGAATCGACAGCCAAAAGAATATCAGTAATAGGATCATCTGCCTGGCCGTGATCAGCGTTGTCTTCATCATCCACAGTATCCGCACGACCACCGTAATAGTGGGAATCTATAGGCTCATCCTCTACTTGGTGGTCATCATCGTCCCTTGCGCCAGCATCACCCGTGGAGCCCTCCTCCTCCTCATCAGGGCGAGACTCCTCATCACCGGAGCTCAACCCCTCCTCGTCAGAGCTGGACTGCTCATTGTCAACTGGAGCATCCTCATCAGTTGTTTCATCGTCCACTGCAGATAGAGAAACAACATTAAAGGACCAAGGCAGTGTATAAAGTATCATATTGACATAGTAGGGATTCGACATACCTCTTCGGCGCTTATGAAATGAAGAAGTTGCAACAAACTTAGACTTTCGGGTAACACCGCGAGATGTGGAGCTATGAGCCGACACGGCGGCACCACGAGTACGAGATCGTTGCGAAGAGGCTGAACCACGCTGCGGGCCTCCGAAACGAGATGTAAGCTCATCATACGACGGCAAAACAAAGGTGATATATGGCGTCCACCACGCCATAAAACCGGCAGCAAGTGACCCTGTCGGAGTAAAAGGCAAGTAGCTGGAATGCGTCAAACGGGATGAAAAAGCCACCACAGCCCTAATACCTGCATCTATCATCCTCTCATGCCTGGTAAAACGAACCGGCCACCTTAATCTGCGAGGAAGTCCAAGATGGCAGCCGAACTGACGAGCAAGCAAATGAGGACAGTACGGCTCAGCTATGAATGGATTAGAAGGATCCTTCCTTCGCACCCCACTCAAAAGCATGTGAGGCTTCATGCTAATGTTTCAAGTAGACTCCCCATGGATGCCGCGTGGCTGATCGGGCTTGCATACAAGAGTAGAGAGCAACCATCCAATGGGGGCATACACATACAAGTCATGATAAGACGGCCGATGATGATAGAACCAGAGGATAATCCCTAGACTATCCCGTCTCAAATGGCCATCCCGGCTAATCCTCACGGAGTCAGCGGCCAACAAACTGCCTAGCGGATAACCCTCTGAAACATCCCTCTGGCCGGGGCGAGATACACCGGTAAAGAACTGAGGAAAATACAACTGAATCCATAATTGTAGAAACCATAATGGCCCGGAGGCCGTAGTAGTGGGATCTCACCCACTAGCCAACATGTCAGAAACCTTGGCCATACCACTGAATAGGGTGCCAAGTAAATATGAGCCTGTAGCTCGAGACTGAGGACTCATGATAGCTAGGATAAGGGGCAAGGCAGTGCATAAAACAGTATGAGCACTGGAGCAAACGACGAATCGACTGAACCACAGTAAAAGAAAAGCCACATGCTCGTCCCGTGTGGACGGAGAAGCCCCAGTCATCTTGTTGTGGTCAATATAGGCCGTGTATCGTCTGGCCAATTTGCCCGGAGGACAAATGGCCGCACCAAGTACAGAGTCATCAATGCCCGACTGTGTCAGCTCAGCTCCATCCACGCGAAGTCTCGTGATCATCGCGACATCAAGGAGGGTAGGACCAACGAAGCCACAAGGGAGCTGAAAGGCATTGACTGTGGAGTTCCAAAAACCTATGAGATAGTAGATCAAGAGGTGATCTAACACCACCGGCTTGGTGGATAGGGTGATAGCCTCATCAATCCCCCACTCACGCCAATCGGAGGTGCATCCACTCATCCGGCGCACCCATGAAATATACTTGCCTAAATTGCTATCATCATCAGCCTCGGTCCTAGGAACTTTGGCCTTTGACTTGGAAGCAGAAATACCGCACTTGTGAGACCGAATAGCCTTAGTCTGGGATACAAAGGCACTCGTGAATGCGGCCTCAGTAATCGGGCATCGGCACGATAAAAACCCTCTCGTCTCATCTGCGTGCGCACTCGTACTATGAAACGGCCGTAGAAAAGGTTCCGACTCCCGGCGATCGAAATCGTAAGCCTCATCATCGGAGTCCGGAATAAGCGGACGTTGTACGAAGAAAACAACATGAGATTAAGGGGCGCAAACATGGGCCACACTAAGTAAGAAATGTGAAACAAGACAAACCTGAGTCACGGGAGATGCTAGAGTGGCGGCCTGAGTAGTGGCGTGGACACTATGAGTGGCGGCCTGACTCATGTTAAGTAAAGTAAACATGGTGAGACCAAGGAAACGTTCAAACCTGAAAAGCCATGCCGAGGGACGACGAGGCAGCAAACCCTGTCAAGGGGATGGTGACCCGAGCTGAGTGAATGGCGGCCTATCCCGAAGAGGATGGCGGCTGGTGGCTCGGGGTGGTGGCCTGAGCTGATAGGGTGGCGGCCTGAGCTGATAGGGTGGCGGCCTGAGCAGTGGCGGCTGGTGACCCCTGGGTGGCGGCCGGTGATGTCTCGGGGTGACTATCAGTGGCGGCCCGAGCCAAATGAGGGGCGGCCGGCGTAGTCTCGTCTACTAAATCCTATATCATTTGCAGGGTGTGGGAAACCAAAGAAACAGCTCTAGGTCAACCTAACACCTAAGCATGATTCTCTAAGCCCTATCGCATAGTTCTCTAAGTCCTATGTCATAAACAGATGATATGATAGGCAATGCTCATCAAGAAGAAGATAGGTAAAATGAAGATGGATGATTGTGCTAAGTCCTATGTCATGTAGTACGAAGAGATATGAGATCACTGTGCAAACATGAATTCAGCAAGTATAATGAATCAAGAGAAACAAGTACAACACAAATTTCAGTCCAACATCCAAAAGTACTAAGTCCTAGTCTCAAGTCACCAATTCATGATCCCTCTCCCAGCACAAGTTATAAGTCTCCAAGAACAAAATATGCATAACAAAAATAGAGGATAGGCCTACCAACCTGATCCATGAGTCGGACAATCAAATGGCTCCCCTGCTATGAATGGCGGCCTCCGAGGAGAATCCGGATGGTGGCTCGTGCAAGGAGATGGCGGCGGTCCCCGGCTGAGGAAGTTGGCTGGCGACTAAGCGAGGGGATGGCGGCTCTCAGGCGGTGGCGGCCCTCGGGCAGTGGCGGCCCTCCGGAGCACAGGATGGCGGCAACCCACTCAAATGGGGGATGGCGGCTTGTGAAGGGACGATGGCGGCGACCCTTCGCCACAAGGCTGGCGGTGTCCTGGGTGATGGCGGTGTCTCCGGGTGGATGACGGCCCTAGGCAGGATGATGGTGGCGGTCTCGCAATGGGGTGGCGGCCGAGGCTTGTGGATGGCGGCTCGGGCAGTTGACGATGCTGGCGGCGCTCAGGGTCCCCAAATGGGGATGGCGACCTCCGGGAGCGGACGATGGCGGCTCCTCAATAGGAGGTGGCGTCGCTCGTGAAGAGGGTGGTGGTGGCCTCCCTATCCAACGAGGATGGCGGCCGGCGAGCGAGAAGATGGCGGCGGCCGGACGACGCCCTGTCGGAACAACACACTGAGGAGGCGAGGTTTGCGGCCGAGAAGTCGATGGCGGCGGCGGCCGGAATCCCCTGGTGGCGGTCGGCGGCAAGGGCAAGGAGAGGAAGAAGAAAAGAAAATTTGGGAAGTGGATCAAGAATTCGGAACTTGCCAAATTTTTGGAAAATGCCTTTTATAGTGCTAGGGTTTCAAATCCCTAATGGGCTTTAATGGACCTTCAAACCCTAAATTAAGCACGCAAATCTGTCTTGGAAAATCCTAATCAGACAAATTGCGCGAGGGGGCATCTGTTAACCCAATAAAATAATTATTAAGGCCCATCTATTTTTTGTAAATTGCTCGGCCCAGTCTGTAAAGATATATCCGGTAGAAGGGACTGGGGAAGATAACGTGATTCTCAAATCAGTAAGGTGAAGCCTCGTACAAGGAAAGAGGATCGCCATAGAAGGAATGTATCAAGATGAGGCAGCATCTAAGGAAGCAAATCAGGACGAGGCACCACCAAAGGAAGGAAATCAGGGTTGAGCGTTCATGGGCCTGAGGGAACCCTGTGTTCCCTACCCCTATATAAGTGTAATGTGGCACCATAAGGCGATCACTTCAACACTCTCAAGAGAGCCGCATTTACTTATTTTAAATTCTTGCAATTTTTTACTGCTTTCTGTTCTTCAATTCCTTTACTGCTTTCTTTCAATTCCTGTATTCGCTTTTTATATTTTTCCTGTAATCTTCCCCAAATTCATCAATAAAAGAGAGATTCTGTTCTCCCAAATTTTCACTATTAACAAGACGGGATTACTATTACTGGCAAGCAAGAATATACTAATTGATTAATGGTGCGTGGCCAATCAGACCATCGCAAAAATTCTTTTTATCTAATTCTTCTCTGTCTCGTCCTGACCTCTAATTTGGCCGGTTTTTTCATTATTCTTGGTTTTACTTTAATTTTGATGTTAATTCTTCTTGATGAATTGTTTGATTGTTTAAATAGACTGATCAGCACAGCTCCATCTATATATTTGCTTCATTCATATATATATAGACTCCTCTTCGATTCATCATCATGAAATTAAATTTGTTGTTTAATTTGAATTACATATTTGGTCCTCACGAGGCATCATAGAATTTAGATGTTAGTTCTTTGTCATGACTCTTGACATATTGACATGCATACCCTTAAATTTATTTCTCAAGGACTGAAGGTGGATGGATGATCAACGATATATCGAGGTCAAAATGAACAACTTTCTTCCTCTTTCTTTGTTTTCAATTATAGAAGTAAATGCTTAAGTTGAAGTCCAGTAGCTTCTCCTAAAGCCCAGCTATGTACTTTAAAAAAAAAAAATCTCCAAAAGCCCGTTTATATTTCAAAATTTAATTCCCATAATTTTCAACATAGGAAATGGACTCAACTATCGCCGAGAGAAGTTTTAGCTACCCGGCCCAATAAAGACCTTATACCCACAAAAAGAAAAAGCAAAAAATCAAAAAAAAATAATAATAATAATAATAATAATAAAATAGAAAGCTAGAAACATTTTAAAAATTTGGATATATA
Source organism: Hygrophila difformis (assembly GCA_030278955.1). Classification (NCBI taxonomy): domain Eukaryota; kingdom Viridiplantae; phylum Streptophyta; class Magnoliopsida; order Lamiales; family Acanthaceae; genus Hygrophila; species Hygrophila difformis. The sequence goes on from JAOANR010000002.1 coordinate 3,834,477, forward strand.
ATATATAAACTATATTAAGGGTAGAGTCGCTTAAGCAAGATCTCGGGTGCGAGTCTTGCGTCTGCAAAAAACTGCTTTGGGAGAGGTGTCATTCATTGTCTATGCAGATCCTCAACGGATTAGTCTTATGTCTAATGTGGCCTAGAATACCCGTACACCAAAAACTATATTAAGGGTAGATGGCATCATTCTATATTCGATTGAGGCTTTGATCGTGAACATTCGGGACGTACATTCTCATTTTGAGGCTTGTGAGATTCCGCATGTGTTCATGAAAGAAATAGGACGGCGGATGTATTGGCGAAGAAGGCTACCAATGTAGAGGAGTTTTTCACGATCTGGTCATATCCCCAGATGGTGTGATTCACTTATTACAAGCGGATGCCAAGGATACACGAGTGATGAGAGTGTAGGGGTTGCTCGGGATATAGTTAGTTGATGTGGTTCATTCTTGGTTTTTTTGGTTTTTTTTTTTCCCTTATTTCTTTCTAGCTCGCTCACACGGCAGTGTTCACAAAAAACTAATGATATACATGGTCTTACCATGCATCTGCTATTCTTTGGTGTATTCGCTGACGTCAACAACTCTAGAATGTTCATCAATCCTTTATAAATACATGAAGGGTCCATCCATAAATCCCTAAATCAAGGGTGGAAGATTCAAGATTTATAAACCTAAAAACAAAAATACAAATGCCTTCAAAAGAAGATTACATATACACAGAAGCACTCATGGATTCAAATAAAGGGAAGGAAATGTATATATTCTCTCTATCATATGTACTTCATATATATATATTACTATATATATATATATGTCTAACGTCCAATTCTAAAACCATGCCTAATTCCCAGCCTCATCTCATTCCTAACCATGCCTAATTCCCAGCCTCATCTCCACGATTCCCTCTCCTCTTTCTCGCCTTCACCGCCATATTTTCTGGCTGCCTCCCAATCGGACAGAATTCCATCTCCATTTCTCCAATGCCTTCATTCCAATTCCGCAACCTCCACCATTTGCCGCGCCCGCCTTCAGTAATTCGTCCATTCTGGTAACAATCAATTCCTTTTCTGTAACTTCTTTTGCCTTCTGTCGCCTCCATACCCACTTTAGGGTAATTCCTTCTCATCCATATATTAACAAATTCTATTGGCTATGTATGAGGTCTGTACTAGGGGACAACGTTGCCCGGCTACGTTCCTCCCACTCCTCCCGCTCGGGGGTTGTACCGGAGTAACACTCCCTTCTACCAGGTCAGTTGTTTCGCATTTGGGAAAATCTCTCATACTATGCTTTTCGTTCTTTCTAACTCCCAACCTAACTATGTGAAGTTCGAAAGTAGATTCCTTGGGTTGCCCTGCTCACCTGACTTCGGGTCCTCCAGGGTGCCTCCGCAGTCCAACTCCTACACTGTCATCCTGCAACCGACCATCCCGTCTACCGCCCTAGCTGTCACTGTTCCTCCACACTCGCCTGTATTTGTATTTTTCAAGAAATCCATCGTCCGCTATTCTCCTGCTCTCTTTCACTCCGTCTCTCGCTTGTCTGGTATTTCCATAACCAACGTCCATCCCTCACCCAAGGATTCCTCTGCTCCGTCTCTTTGACCGAATAAGCCATCCCACTAATCCCCGCTTCAAGGTATGCTATCGCGAGCTTCGCAGCCCCTTAAGGTCAGTGTCGTCGCTTCTTCAGCACTGTGCCTGACTCAAATTTTCATTTCTGGTGTTTTGCGATGCCGTTCATTGCTTATTTCTTTCGCAATTAACAGTAAGATGCTTATGTTGCTCCGGCTTCTTCATTTAGGGTTTATGGTCAAAATCCCCTATTTTGGTTTACCATCGCCGGCTCCGCACCTTGTCTGGGTAACTATCTTCTCCCCACTTGATTGTTGCTTCGTGATGATTTTCATTCTTGTTTATTGCTAATTTCTTTCACAATCAACTAAACACTTCTTTGTTTGCTCTGTCTCGCTGGCTTAGGGTTTACGATAATGCTCTGTTTAATATATATTTTCAATAAGCAACATTAAATAGTAATTGCTTTCCTCTTACGTGTTCTTGATCAACTTTTTTTCCAAAACATTTCCCCGTGAGTTACATGTATACATGCTCGGTCTTGGTGGTTGTCTTCTTCAATGATGGTTAGTGTTTCGGGATATTTTTTCATTGTGAAGATAATTCAGAAAGCTTTTGATGCTGGTGCATCTTACATTGAGGTTTGCTAATCTACAAACCAGTCTGATCAACATGATTACACTTCATTTTTTGTTATTCCCTGATGATATAAGGTGTTTGTTCTTGATTTGTGCACATTTATTTCTATCTTTATCAAACGATTCCCTAAAACTCCCACAACAATATATCACTTTGTTCATTTTGTCAATCATTACCAAGTCCTCCAACTATATCTCTTATTCTCTTCCACTCACATTTTATATTTTACAGTAAATTTCACTAAATGAATGTCCTTTACTTTTCAGCCATTATTTTGGTTCAAATTTTCATACATATTTCATACTGCAGTAAATATTCTAAATTAAATATTTGAAACAACATACTGTTTGTATGGCTTTGATGATTTCATTTCCATCTCTTTCCAGAGACTTTAATTCCATCTACTTTAGAATCATTAAGTTTTTTTTTTTTTCATGTGATTTCTCTCATCTATGATATATTACTCCTATATCCTATAATATCTTACCTCATACTTTTGTAATAGCAGTATAAAAGGACAATGAAATGCCTCGCAAAGAATTCTATCAGAGATGCAGCGGCTTGTTATGCATTGAAAGCTGACCAGCATCTTAAATGTAATTTGGTTTATGATTTTCTGTACAATATTTTAACTCACCTTTTTTATCATGGTTTTGTTTGCAGTATAGTCATTCTGATTCCTCATTATGGTCTTGTATTCAGTGTAATCATCATAATCCCTCTTGTGTACCTAGAATGAAAGATAAATACAATCACTTTCATTGAATAACTGAATTGAATGAAGTTTATGTATGCATTTCATTGAGATCCTACTTCTACGAAATACCAATAGCCAGAAAATGAAATCTATACAATTTTGCGCGGCGTAGCGCGCGGCACAAGGTCTAGTATATATATATATCTATTATATATAAATACAACGCAGTATATTGTAACAGTTGTGCCGTATATGTGCACAGTTGTTCCCTTAGGAACAGTGATTTTGGAAAAGGGGCAAAAGTAGCTGCATAGAAGCCTTAATTGCATTTCTCCCAACCGTGTCTTTTGATTCTGCGGAGCCGATTGTCGACGCTAGATCGTCGTTCATTGGGTTGTGCTCTTCCGTCGTTACTCAGTGCCCGAGCTTCCAAGAACCGGCCACCGGTGGCCCCTTGATCGGTTGCGCATCCCCTGCAGTTGCCGGTATTCACTGGTGCCAGTCGAATGGTGGTTGTCAGCAGCTTTTCCCGGCCGGCCCACCAGCCCCTGCGCGCTGCCCTAGCCGCCGCCGCCGCCACCTCTCTCCCGTTGCCGAAAGGTGTGCCTCTGGTGCCGAAAGGTGTTGTCCCGCACCACCTCCCCTACCGACGTCCTCGGGGCGTTACCTTTTTCCACCTGTCGTGCGCGGTGCCGGCCTCTCAACCTGCTCGCATGCTCCTCCTACACCGCTGCTCTCCATCTGCCCTGTTGTCTCACCGCGCCACCACGCCTCTGCGGCCTCGCCACCGCCGCCGCCATTTGGTGAAGAAATTTATCTACGCAGGACAGTACTAGATTTGCCCAAATCTGCCCCAGACGCTACACGCCTCCGTCAGCCTCCTTGGTAGTGTACCTCTGCCATCACTGCTATCTTCAATTTTTATTTTTTTTATGAAATTGTGTTTCTTTGTTATTTGCCCAACAGTTTTTACTGTATTGTGTTAATTCTGTGACACAGTGGTCCATCGCACACCACATGCTTGGCTTCTGAATTTGTTTTTTTGCTGTCAAAGAATGCACATGTTGTAGTGTGTACATTCCATCATATTAATAGGTCCTAAACTTCAAATTCTTATTAATAAAATTGTTTACAACAATTCTTTTGCCAACATCAGTGTTTGGCACACATTATTCATCCACAAAATTCTATGCAGTACAATATAAGCGAATATGGTAGTTTTTTGCACCATCGTCTCCACAAGTTCTTTAAGTCAACAAGTTAATCATGTCTTGTAGAGATGAATATGCATCACAATAGCGTTTAAGTTTTATAACAAAAAAAATAAAAAACTTGGTCATGACAATTTCTATATTGCAATGGGAGTTTCGCAAAGGCCAAGTGCTTGATTGGTTTAAATGCATCTGGAAGCTGATCTCTCACTTATCATTGCATGTGCTTCAGGAGGATAAATTAAAATCTTAGTTGCATTTTATTCCCTGGACTGGAGCTGTCTTTCCTAATGTATTTTGCAGAGATTTGACATTAAAACACTTTATACCAACAAAAATCCTTAATTTTAAAGATATCTATTATATAGATTATGAGAATGACAAGATGCATGAAACTGAAGTTGATCTTCAGTGGTGTCCTTGACTTTGTCAATGTTGGTGTTGGTGCCAATGTAGAAAGCACTCATATCAAATTCTTTGCAATGGAGAGGGAGTGAAGGGGATTCATTTCTGACCTAAAAGTCATGCTTTACAACTTTGTTTTAACTGCATGTATTCGATGCAGGTTCGGTCAATTGAGAATGATATAGATGCCGGACCATTTTCTGCTCAAGTTTTGGCATGTTTGCCACCATTACCATAGAATGTGTCCGCTGAAGATATATATCAAATCCTGTTAGGCAGGACTTGCGTCATCTATGTGTTTTTAGTGTGGACCCTCCAGGTATTTAGTTAGTATATGAAGTTGTTTTCTTGGGCTTCCATCCTCGATTCTCCTGCCTACAATCCATTACTCAATGATGATTCGAACAATATGTGAAGGAAAAAAAATTTGTGTGTGCAGGTTGCAAGGACATTGATGATGCATTGCATTGCACACCACTTTCAAATGGAAATTTTGAAGTGGGAGTTCGTATCCTTTCATTGTTTATTTTCTTATGTAGTTATGTGAGCCAAAACCACAAAGTTTGTGGGTCTTGCCATCTTGGTGTTCTGTAATCAACCTTTTTTTTATTCATATTTGCTTGATTTTAGGTTAAAGAAATTTGGATTAGATTTTTCGCTCAGTATTCATTTGGTCATAAAAAGCATGTTTTAATAATCTATGCAAAGTTAGAGTAAATTTGAGGTTTTTATTTAGATATATTTCAAACTTTAGTGTAAAACGTTATATGGTTCACTATCATGTAAACATTCATGTTTTTGCTGTTGGATCAACAAATGTTTTTATTTTGTCTTTCTAGCTAAAATTTTACACAATCTTTACTTCTTATAGGGGTTGATTTAGCAATTTTAAATCTGTCACCTCTCACTTTTGAGTTGGCCAAATTAATGAAGGTGTAATGTGCGTATGAGGTAGTTTGTTTTTTAATAGAAGAGGAACTATTTAACATGAGGATTATTGGGTTTTGTCTTGTCACATGATAGACCATGAGAAGATTTAGCTATTCTTTTTGTTCACAACAGATTGGCACAACAGTAGATTCCCTGGCCAAATGTAGATGCACATAGTGCGGTATTGTTAAACTACTACAGTTTAACTGTTTAACTGAAGCAAGGTTACATTCATAAATATATTTTCTTACTGCAATAATAGCATGAAGGATGCTTTCATCAAAGCAGAACTACACTGAACTATGTTACTTTTCATTGAGGTTGCCAGATACTACACTGTCCTCTTTGGCGTATCAGTTAAGAGATATTGGCATTTGTTCTCAGGTTCTTCTTTCCAACCCACCTTCTTTTATTATAACTATTTTGTTGCAAGCTTTCTGATCACTGATCCATTGTGCTTAGGGTGCTTTTAGCTTATATTGGACCATGCTATTGGGCTGCCACTATAGAGTCGAAAGAGTGTTACAATGGAATGGCTTGAAATTATGCAAGAAAGTAGGTGCCCAATCATTGAATTTTTTCAAGATACAGACATGGGCTACTGCCAAATGTCCAACAATTATTACATGAATTAAGAGGAACAAAGTCACGAAACTCCAACATTACAATCCTGTAAGATTGGTTACCTTTATGATATTTTGTAATTGTAGATCACACCCTTTTTGTTAATATAATTTGAGTTACTTTCCAGATTTTTGAATCCATATCATATTTGGTCATGCTTTATTTGGGATGAGGTTAGGGTAAACATTATTTAGGAATTTAAGCTTGGATAAAAAGTTGGCATTTTATTTTTCAAAGCTTCTTGATAAAAACACTATAGATTTTCGATATAAATTAGGAAAGTGGACTTGTATTTTGTAAATTCCAGAATGTTTGATACAACTTTTTCTGTATGGTTTGGTTTTCAAATACAGGTTGTTCTTGCACGTAGCAGCAGATTACTGACCACAATGGAGATTGACCCTCTATGGTGGTTGGCAAGCTTAGAGGTTCTTTCCAACTTTCAATATGCATTTTCGCTATGAGACTATGCAATGATTTTTTGTCGCTAAAGAAAGTGATGTGTAACTGCAGGTTGAAGGGACTAATGCTCCATCCACTTCCAACTTGGAATCTCTAGTGGTTGCATCAATCCTAAGGGTTTATGTCGCACTGCCTTAACCTTTTGGCAGGTGAGACATCTCGCTACGAAGTTCGCCACTTCCTTCTTCATTCCCGACCACCAATAGATCTTCTTCAGATCTTTGTATAGCTTGTCACCTCCGGGATGTACGGAATATGGCGTGTTGTGCCCTTCCTCCATCAACCTTTGCTTCAACTTGGCACATTTAAGAGGCACACACCATCTCCCTTTAAAACGGATGCTTCCATCCTCGTGGACAGCAAATCCTATTGCCTTTCCTTCGGCAATATACCCTTTTATCTTCTCGAGTTTCGGGTCGCCCGGTTGAGCGAGTCGAATCTCGTCCAATGTTGGAGTTTCTACGACCATGGCATTGACCGTTTCTCTCACTGTGCCAGGATGCACAAGTTCTAACTCCAATCTTGCCAATTCCAAGTACAATGCCGGCGGAATTACCAACGAGTTTGTCACGTGTTGGGTTTTCCGACTTAGGGCATCGGCTACCACATTCGCCTTCCCCTCGTGGTACGCTATCTCTAAATCGTAGTTTTTAATAAGTTCCAACCACCTTCGCTGTCTCAAATTCAACTCCTTCTGAGTGAATATATATTTCAAGCTCTTGTGGTCGGTGAACATTCGACACTTCCGCCCATAAAGATAATGTCTCCATATCTTTAGAGCGAAAACGACCGCGGCCAACTCCAGGTCGTGGGTCGGATAATTTTCCTCGTGAGGTTTTAGTTGGCGTGATGCATAGTCTACGACTCTTGAGTCTTGCATCAAGACACAACCTAAACCTTCATTCGAAGCATCGCTGTAAACTTCGAAGTCACCATTCTCTGATGGTAATGTTAATACGGGTGTGGTTGTGAGTCGTTTCTTCAGCTCTTGAAACGCAGTCTCACGCTTCGGTCCACTCGTATTTTGCTCCTTTCTTCAGTAGCTGGGTCAAAGGACGTGCAATCCTTGAAAAGTCCTTCACGAACCGTCTATAATACCCAGCTAATCCAAGGAAACTCCTTATTTCCGTTGGACTCTTCGGAGTTGCCCACTCCGTCACGGCAGAAACTTTTGCCGGATCCACTGATACTCCATCAGCGGATACTATGTGTCCGAGAAATGCCACTTCTTTCAGCCAGAAGTCACATTTCGACAGCTTGCCGTATAGCTGATTTCTTCGCAAGATTTCTAACACTTGATGTAAGTGTTTTGCATGCTCTTCCTCGCTCTTTGAGTAGATCAGGATGTCGTCGATGAACACTACGACACACTGGTCTAATAATTCTCGGAACACGTTGTTCATGAGATTCATGAACATGGCCGGAGCATTGGTTAACCCGAAAGATAACACTGTGAACTCGTAATGGCCATACCGCGTTCGAAATGCCGTCTTCGGAATGTCCTTCTCGGCGATCCTCAATTGATGATACCCAGATCGCAAATCGATCTTCGAGAATACTGAAGCTCCCTTCAGTTGATCAAACAGATCCTCTATTCTCGGTAGGGGGTATTTATTCTTGATGGTCACTTGGTTCAGTCCTCGGTAATCTATGCAAAGACGTAGTCCTCCGTCTTTCTTCTTAACGAATAAAACTGGTGCTCCCCAAGGGGACGTACTCGGTCTTATGTAACCCTTTCTCAATAGTTCCTCGAGTTGTTCTTTTAACTCCTTCATTTCCAGTGGTGCCATCCGGTACGGAGCTTTCGAGACAGGCTCTGTCCCCGGAATGAGGTCTATAGTAAATTCAAGGTCTCTCTCTGGTGGCATGCACGGAACGTCTTCAGGGAACACGTCCGGGTATTCTCTTACCACTGGTATGCTATCAACCTTGTTTTCTTCTGCCTCAAGGTTGTGCACGTAGCACGCATATAGTTCATACCCCTTACGCATCAAGTTACTTAGTTTAAGTGCACTAACGATTTTGTTACTTTTCTTAGGGGGCTGAGAGTAAAAGATGACCCTCTTTCCCCTACTTTTTGACAAGGTGATCTTTTGCTTTTGGCATTCGATCACCGCCTTATACTGGGATAACCAATCCATCCCCAGTACGATGTCAAAGTCTCTTAAGTTAAATTCTACTAAGTTCGCGAAGAATTCTACGTTCTTTATCACTATAGGAATTCTGTTATATCGTTTAGAGCAAGACACTACTTCTCCAGAAGGCAATTGAATTCCTAAGCTAATTCTCTCGCACTTAGGTAGATCTAACTCAGGCACTATTCTTGATGCTATAATTGAGCAACTAGCTCCAGAATCAAATAGAATTCTAAGGGGCGTATTCAACACATAAAATGTACCTGCCATCACTTCCCCTTGCGCAGGCACGTCCGCTTGGTTCACCACGTTCAGCCTCCCCATAGGGCGTCCCTGATTGCCCTGCTGATTCGCATTCGGCTGCTGATTTTGTTGCTGGTTTTGATTCTGAGGGGGCGGATGTCGTTGGTTCTGGTTCTGGTTTTGCGGCCTATTTTGAAGGGGTCTGTACCCTTGGTTATTCCCGTTTCGCCCGTTTTGATTTTGAGGCTGTTCTTGCCCCGCGACCAAATCGTCCCTCTTCGTTATGTTCTCGAGCCTAGTCCGGCAATCCCGTCGAACGTGACCCATTCGACCGCATCGGTAAGAGGCGCCTTGTTGCGGGCATCCCCTTGCCAGATGGGGTCGTCCACATCTCGAACAAGGCGGTACCGGATCTTCCTGGTTGAACCTCCTCCCAGTGTTGGTTTGTTGGGGCCTATTCGACCCTCTGCGCTGCTCGTTCCTTCCAGTGTTATTCTCGTTTCTTGAGTCTCGGCTTCTCTTGTCGTGGGGACCCCTGCTGGACTCCCCACTCACCCTTCTTTTCAGCTGCTGCACGCGTGCTACCGCCACAGCGCGGTCATACACAGCTTGCAAATCGGGGTAGTGTACCCCCGCGATCACCTCGCGCACGGACAGGTTCAGTCCCATCTCGAACTTCTGTGCCTTTTCTGCATCAGTAGGCACTAGCCTTGGTGCGAACCTCACCATCTCCTTAAAGCGTGTGTAGTATTCCTGCACCATTTGGCCTCCTTGCTTCAGCGACAGGAACTCTTCGTACATGGCAGCTTTAGTACTCAAGGGATAGAATCGATCCCTAAGTAGTTCCATCATCTCCATCCACGAGTAGGGCTCGTCATCTTCCGTCAGTTTGGCTTGCGTCGCCTGCCACCAGTCGTCGGCTTCGCCTCCCAAGTAGTACGAAGCGACGTGCACTCTTTCTCCTTCCGGACATTTGACTGCTCCCAGCAGCTTGTCGAAGGTCCGGATCCACTCTTCCAGTTTAGCTGGATCCTCCTCACCAGCATAGTGGGGCGGCTGGTAAGGATTCACCATTGCCAGGTAGTTAGGGCGAGCTTGGGGCGGAGGTACCGCCGCAGCTTGACCCTGGTTGACTTGCGCGTTTCCGAGCGCAATCAACACTTCCTCTATCGTCCTAAGACGATCGCCCACATTGTTCGGTGCGGGGGCGTCCTGCGCACCTTGGGGCTGTTCCATCTCAGGTTGAATTGGTTCAGTGACGTTCGGTGGTGTCTCAGTAGGTATCTCAGTGGTGGTTTGGGGAGCGGTTTGAGTCCTTCCTCTTCCTCTGGGTGCCATTCTGGTACAAATAGGATAGATTAGGACTTTGTGAATTTAGTATATAGTCTAAGCGATTTATATAATGTATATGTGTGTCGCACTTTAGCACGTGGTGCTTTGTTCAAACTAGGAAGCGTCGTACGCTTCGGGGTTTTATTTTATTTCGATTTTTTTTTTGGCGGTACGGACAGATCTGTCCGTTTTTTTTTTCGATTTATTAAAAATAAATCGGGCATTTTATTTCCTCAAAAGAAATTTTTAGTACAAAAGTATAAATATTTTCCTAGCAAAATAGTATCTAACAATAGAATCTCTAGTGTCTCATGACGTCCTCCGGCGGGATAGCAGGATCTTCCTCCGGATCTTCCTCCTCCGAACTCGGCGGCAGTAGGTCGTCAAAGATAGTGTTTAAGTCTTGCCCGTGGGCATCGATGTATTCCTTTAGTATTAAGTTTTGTGTAGTGAGGGTTTGGACTTGGCGCTTGAGTTGGTTTATGCGGGGATGATCCGCCTCTCTCAAGTTGCCCATGTGATGTAAATTGGCCTCCAATTGAGCCATGCGGTACTTCATTTGCTCTAGGGTTTGGTGGGAATCGAGATAAACGCTCATCATCCTGACCATCAACTGCATCACGTCTTGACTAGCCATCTAGCGCAAGCAATAGATCTAAGTTAATATTCGCCAAGATTCTAGGTTCAATTCGCCAAGATTCTAGGTTCAAGTTTCGCCAAGATTCTAAGTTCAAGTTTTGCCAAGATTCTAAGTTCAATTCGCCAAGATCCTAAGTTCATAGGAGAGATGCAATATGCAAATGCAAATGATATTTCCCCCCAATAATAATTTAATGCACCACATATATATATATATTTCCATGGGTTTTAAAATAAAATTTTCCATGGAAATAACACTTTAAAATTTAAAATAATAGTCAAAATACTAATAATAATTTAAAATTAATAATGGTTTAAAAATAGTAGTTTTAAAAATAGCCGGGCTCTGATACCAACTTGTAACACCCCGGTTTTTGGTCACCCAGGTCGGGATGTCACCGCCACATCCCCCTAGTAAGACACGGTTTCTCCGAGCTTACTAAAGAGATGCAAGGCTAGGTATTGCAGTATTTAAAAGTATTTAAATCATTCAAGATAGCCCATACAATATAATTGGAAAATAATAATAGTATAGCGCAGCGGAAATAATTGGTTTAGTACAGTATCGCAGCGGAAAATATAAGTAGGGCCGACATGGCCAAAACACGGGTTAAACAGGCCCGTTCATAATATAGTCTAAAGTACGAATTTAAAAGCAAAATAACATTTCCCAAAATCCCATGCATGATTCGTGCTCACACATGCTCATTCCACATATTCTGTAAGAAAAGGGATAAAAATGGTTTTGGTCAGCAAATTTGCTGAGTAAGTTAACACATGCATGATCGTAGGGTTTAAAAGCCATTAATTGAATAACTTACTAAAAGCATGATAATAACATAATATTTAATTTCATCTAATCAACTATCCAATAGCACAATTTATCTCAGGGCTCTATTTAATAACACATATCGCATGCTTTAAGACAAAAGCCATAATTTAAATAAAGCATTTAAATAATTTAATTGGACAACAACATAATTTAATTTACTTTAATTTAATTTAAGATCCCCATTACATCCCCGATTTGGTATTTCAAAGTTTCACGATAGCATCGCGATGTCAACAAGTTTAGCCGGTAGCCCGGCGGCCGCAACCGTATCAGCCATACCCAGTACCACTCCGGAGCCTCGGGAAACCCTTACGGATATTCACGAGAGTGTAGGCTCTATATTTCGCCGTTTTGGCAATATCACATTTCAAGTTTAGCGCGCGGGGTCACCATCGTCCATTACGGCACGAAGTGAATCGTTAGGGGGCACCCTGCAGAGCACTCACCCGTAATTTTAATTTATCAAGTTTGTAAGGGGATTTAATTTTTAAAATCTGACTTCAATTGTATTTATTTAAAAATAATATCTCAACTCGTTTCAACCCTAAAGGTTAATTCCATGTTTCAACAAGATTTCAAGATTTTGTTTCCGGTAAACCACAGTTTACTCCAAAATTCGTCAAAAATCAGATTTAATTTCCAAAATTCCAAAATTTCATATCTGACTCAGAAACATCAAGATCTACAACTTTCATGTTTTAACTTTTTCAATCCGAGATACCTAAGTAGGTCAAAATCACCAATTTTCGCATAAGAACAATTCTGTCCGAGTTTAATGTGTCATAGTTTAAAGATTTCGAATTCTACCATAGCAATTCAACTCCAAATTTAATGAAATTTGACAGAGATCATCTTATGACAATTATCTACAACTTTCATGTTCGGCCAAAGATCTAAAACAGTCTAGTTCCTATGTCAAAAACGTGATCAAGATCATTCCTAAGTTCTGTTCAAGATTTCAAGATCTAGATTCAAACAGCTCGGTTTCGGTGGGTTTTCACATATCAAATCAACTCCAAAAATTCTCAAACATTTATAGTAGCTAGATCTAAGTCTTAGGAACGTTTTTTGTGTTTTAAGTTTTTCCGTTTGAGTTCGTTTTAAGGTTCGGAAAAATTCATCAAAACTGTTGCGCCGGTAGAAAACGTATGATGACAGATTTACGAAAGATTTGATGAAGCTTTTAGTTTTACGTGTTTTAGTTACTCCCAAAACCATGTAAGCGTTAACTTACAGAGTTTATGAACGTCCGGGATCGTCTATTCGAAGGCGTGGCTTCCAGTCCACCGTTTCTCCTCTCCGTTCGTCGGGTTCTACGATCTAGATCTAATACGGGGTGTAGAAAGAAAGAGGAGATGATTAGGATTCGTTTTCGAATCATTTATTGAACAAAGATTGGATCGAGACTTACCACGACTATGGAGATCTGTAGAAAAATTCGTCCAACAGCGTTCGTCTTGGTTTCGTGCCTCCGACGACTCCGGATTTAGGGTTTCGAATGGGTAGAAGGTTGTAGGGTTTTGTAAACTTGTTCGGGGCTCCCAAGGGGTTTATTTATAGATTTCCCAAGCCCTAGGGCGTCCAACATCTGACCTAAGGGTCTTGGGTCGAGAGATGTTCAACTGAAAGTCGAAAAATCCGCGTTCGGGCGAGAGATTCACGCAACGGGTGAATCTGTCGTGTGGCGCGGTCGTGGCGCGCTCTTCCTCCTTCGACCGCGCGGCCACCGCGCGACACTCGCCTGGACTTCGGTCCGGGCGGGTCGTGCGATCCGTCGTGCTTTTCCGCCTCTCTTTCGGGTTTCTATCCCTCTATGCTCCCGAATACCGATTCCCGGGGTATCTTCGGGTTTCTACTTTCTCTCTAACTTTTTACTCGGGTCTAATTGGATGTTTTGGACTCGAATCCTCGAGTTCATTAGTATCGGGTTTTGGTGTACAATTTATTTCCCTTTAATAATTCTTTTTATTTAATTAAATTCCTTTAATTCCTTTTTAAGTTAAAATCTCATTTCTCATTTCCTTATCTTTATTTATTTCTTTATTTGCTGGATTCATTTATTTATTGTATTTATTGTTTATTTATTTAATTATTGTTTTATTTTATGTTGGAAAATTCTCGGGTATTACATTATATGATATTTATTATGTTTAAAGAAGTGTTTACAGTCACTGTATGACCATAAATATGTAATGGAAAAAAATCCACATTAATTGTCACCATAGACATCGATTGACATCATAACTTTAATACAAACCTCCAAAAATTGAGTCTTAATTCTGCAGAGGTAACCTCATCTTTTGCAATCGAGTGGTCACTGTATGACTATAAATATGAAAATATAGTAAATCAGTATGCATGTTTTAAATTAATAAATTACATAGTAAACATAATTGATACTCATGCTTCCAAGGTCCTTGTGCATGCCTGCATCAATCTCATTTAACAAATAATACAAAAATTGATAAAAGTTTTATCAACATAAGCCTACCTTCTTGTTCTTACCATGAGTCCATTATCCATTTAAGGTATTATAATCTCTATATTATAAGAGAAGCACTTCAAAATCTTGCCAAAGCTGAATTGGAATATTGACCGTTGGATTAGAGATTGAATTAAAATTGTAACCGTCAGATCAGGATCCCTTGTTCATCTTGTCTTCATTTTATCCCAACATCCCAACATCGATCCCGGCCTCCCACATTTCCATCTCTCAAATCCTGCTTATTGCTCTCAAATCCCTCTTTCATCTCGCCCAGAGCTCTCGCCTCCTCTTGCCTGTGCGTCTCTCTCCAACCGTACCCCGTCTTCGTTCGCGCATTCAATTTCGTTTACAATCCTCGGGTACAGATTTCTGTAAATTTTTGTAGGGATTGTTCGTTAAAGGGTTTAGATAGGTCTCGGAGGGCTTTTGCGATTCGATTTCCCACACAAACCCTAGAAGATCGGGCCATGGTCTAAAATCTAACCCTCACCACCGTTCCTTGTTATAAGCTGCCGGAATACTGCGCAGCCAAGGGGGCTTGCCGGGTTCGCATTGGGGCGGCAGTGGGAGGAGGAGGAGCCGCCCACCCTGACGTGCCGTGGTGGGGACGGTGTCGTGTCGCTGGCCGACGCCGGGGAGCAGGGCGCCGCCGCGAAATACCGACGCTGCTGCTGCGCTGGTCGCCGGCAATGGGATCCCACTCACGAGGGTGATGGTGGCTGAGGCGATGTTCTGTGGCGGTGGTGATGGTGTTTCCGTTGTATAGGTTCCTTGAATTTTGGGACTTTTAGCCTTAATTGTTCGTTTTCTTGGCTTACAGTAATTCAGTTTTCTCAGTATGAGGTTTAATCTTCAATTTTTTGGATTCTAGGTTTGTTGCTGGTTTTTGTTTAGGACTTTCTGTGTTGCTACTTCTTGTTGGAATCGGAGAAAGATCTCGAGATTGTTGGTAAGACAGAAATCATTGTTTCAAAGTGTGCATCATTGTTCAATGTTCTTCTCAGTTTATCTGGCCATATTTAATTTATCTTTGTGTATCGAATGCTTTTGTATTGATACGTTGACGTTTTGATCGAGTAAGCTTCCTGACATTAATGGTCTGAATACAGTTCCCTTGCCAAGAGTACTTGTGCGTGTGTTGCATCTCATTAAGGCTAAATTAAGACGACGATCTGATGGGAAGCCTTGGATGGTGCTCAATGCTTCACTATTTGTCGCCATACATTTTCTCTTGGAATTTGAGTACAGAAGTTTTAGGCTGGGCTCTCTTCTATTTCCTTTGTTTAGCGATCCTATTGCAAACATGGGATCTCTTTCCAACATATGGGTTGGATGATGATAGTAATGATAGCAGATAATAAATGATGGCTACATAACTTAAGAAATTGATGTTGTATGTGAAATTGGAGAGCAACATGATGGTAGCATATCTACTAGATGATAAAGGTGGCCCCATAACATAAGAAATTCCTGTTGCGTGCGAAATCGGATAGTAACATGATCGACATCAAATTTTACTTTTACCTGCTTTATAAAGAACTGCTGCAGCTGCAATCAAGGTTTTGTTTGGACTGTGGTATAAATTTCCAAAATGATTTTGGTAATGCATTGCTAAAATACCCTCAAAATCAATTTAGGCTGCACATTGCGTATCTATTCAGAGTGAATCTGGTACGAATTTGACATAATTACCATAAGACTGTGCCAAGATAAGTTTCTGGAGTTTTGGACATTATCGTCTGAAGTTTTCCTTGATTATCTTGGGAAAAACTGCTGCAAGCCTGCATCTGTAATAAAGGTTTATTTTAATTTTATAAGCAGTTCAATTATTGTAGGTATAATATTAATCCTTTTTCTACAATCCCTGATAATCAATTTAAAGACCACTTAGTTTGCATAATCATACTGAATCTGGTACAAATATAACATAGTTGCCGAAAAAAATAGATGTGCTTGGATTTATTTTTGACAAATTATTCCATGAATAGTAGAGTTGTTGGTTTTATTAAATAATAATACAGTAGATTACAGGGTTGAGGATTCCCACTACTGTGTTGAATACTTGAATGTATTTCATATTATATTGATCAGGTGACCTGTTAATCTCATGGTTTAAAATTCTGGTGACATTGTGGATTCACTAATGGCTTTTGTATTTGGAACTTTAAGATTACACAATTCACTCTCATGGAATTAGATATTCTTCACTATATCACTTAGTTGAGTTGCACATTCCAGATAAAGTTTGTCAGAAAAATGGCTACCAGTAGGCTATTTTGAGAGTTGGTTGCAAGCATTTTTGGGTTGGGGTTACCTTTGGAAATAGACAGTATTGCCTTTTCCTTTTGAGTTTCTGCGATTTTATTCAGTGTTTGGCTTGGGATTACAGTTTTATGGCCGATTATGTTCAGAATGTAGGAGGATAAGTTTTGTTTCAAGCAATAAATAAATTATTTTTACTTCTCTGTGGTTCAAGACTTGTAATTTTGACACCTACAAAGTGAGAATGGAAGTTGATCTTTGTTTTGGTTGAAATTTCTCTATAATAGATCATTTGAGTTCAACCTTTATTTCTTCCGGAAGCAGACGAGAAAAAATGGCTGCAAGTTAAGCAGGATGATTGCTCGGATTAATGAGGGTAAGGATATTATGGCGCCCAGAGTGAGTTTAGTAGAGCATTTTGTCATTATTTATTTTTCTTATTACCTTGCTTTTCATTGTTTTACGTTGAGTAGTTTTCATAGTTTTTCTGGTTGCGAGCCTTAAATCTTTCTACCGGCTTTCCATGTGGTATGTTGGTTTTAAAATTTTAGATTTGGTGAAGAAGTATCTTATATTGAGAATGAACACCCAGGAAATTTTATGGTAGGTTCTTTGAGGTGTGCCTGACAGATAGTCTTTTTTGTTTAAAAAAATCAAGAAGCAGAGGTGATCAGTTTTTGTTTAGAGTTTTTTTTTTTAAATATTTTGTCTTCCCTAGCAGGTCCTCAATTAAATACATTTATTACTTTCTTATAGATTATTTTTATCCACCTTGCCTTTTACAATGTATTCTAATCCATTCGAATTGTCTTTGCAGCTGGCCTCTAATACCCGTATTGTTTGTTTCCTTTTCTCAAATTTGTGCTGCCTTCTGGTGCCCCTATTTTATTGGTTAGTTATGGATTCTCGGTATTCCTATGGATTTTTCGGTATTCCCAAAGTTGTCCTTGTGACTCCAGAGGGGTTCAAAGTTATCTTACTCCTTATTACAGCTTATTTTATAGTATTTTCTGGATCCAGCGATAGAGTTCAGTCAGAAGGCGAGGCAGGCTGCTGTTTCATAGGCGCTGCTTATTTAGCTTGCAAGTGAGCGTTTTCCTGCTACCATGACCTCATAGGGATGCTTGGTCCAGAGCACCTTCCTTCTATTGGTATCGGCTTACGAACAAAAAAGGGTTTTTGCTATATTGGCGCAGTATCAAAAAAAATTAAGACCAGGTCACACCCTGATTCGTTTAAAAACCTTCTATTAGTTGAAATAATTTAATTATCAATGTTTCTTTTGTAATTGTTGTTGTTTGTTGGTTATTGGAGAATTGAGATTTTAATTGCTTAATTTGTTGTTGATTGTTAAATAATTTATGCACTTGTTTTTTGTTTTTACCATTTTCGAATATTTATTTATTGGATTGTAGAATATTGGGTGTTTGCAGATGTCTTTGGTAACTCAAAATTCTTGAACGATGTATTTTCAATTATGGAATGTATACAGTTGTGACTTTTGGGTTGATAATGATTTCTTCATTAGTCTTGACTTCGTCGTTATGGTTATAAGTTTGTTGAAATTGTGAATAGATCATTCGATTATTTGTTTATTTATAAATTGTTTGTTGATCTCTTTTAGTAATTGTTCTTCAAGAAAGCCTCCCGACCGCTCCTGATAAGTGTCAGGTTACATTCGTTCTATACGAACCCTATTTCTGATTCTTTCTGGCTTTCTGTGATCCATTTTTGTTTTTGTTTTTGTTTTCTGTTTTTTTTCTTCTTTCTTTTCTATTCTTTTCTCTTCTTTTCGCGTTCCTCTCAAGCGCTCTCTGTTATAAGTTCTGCTTTTGTTCGTCTGTAGGTTGTTCCTATTTTGGATTTGTTCGTATTGATGTGCGCTGTACACTTGGGTTAAGGTAACTAATCTCTTTCCTGTTGTTGCACCTACGCATTTTGTAATTGTAATATATGATTGTTGCTTCCGGTTAGGTATATCTTCAATTTTCTATTTGCAACCAAATTCAATCAGCTGTTCATGCCAAAGCTAATGATTGGAAAAGCTACATTTCTTAAGACACATACAACAGATTCACCTGGGTTTCAAGAGGCTTGGGTCTCAACACATTCGTACCCTCAGACATACAAATCACCAACAAACTTCCCAGGCTCGCAGGTCTATGCATAATAAATGTTGGATAAATCCTTCTCTTTGTGTCACTGTTTTGTGACATTGATGTGCATCTTGTGTCACTGTTTTGTGACTTGGATAAATGATTTTGTTTAAAAAACTAACACAAAATTTGTTACCGCGGTTTTGTCGCAAGCAAAAAAGTAAACCTCTATTCAGTGGACGCTATAAGTTAATTTGAGCTTACACTGGTCATAAGAGCGTAACTTTGATTCTCTTAAAGAAAAAGGAATGCACAACATAAGAAATTTCACACTCTGATCTGTCATCTGATTTATATTAGTAGTAAAATTTGAGATGCTCTTAGCTGAACCAAGTTCTTTGCTATTAAAATCTCATTTTGTTTCTGTATATCGGTATAATTTTTGTGCATGCTAGATCCATTTCAATCATAGTTTTGTGCAGGTTTCCTGTCAGATTGTTAAGCTTGTGCTGAGGAACAATGCTTTCACTTCACTGCGTGGAATTGAAATTTTGAAGTCACTACAAGGGCTTGATCTTTCGTATAATATTATTTCAAACTTCTTCAAGTTAGAGATTCTTGCTGGTTTTTCATCTCTTCAGAACTTATGGTTGGAAGGGAATCCTATTTGCTGTGCAAGATGGTTCCGACCACAAGTTTTGAGCCTTTTTTTATCAACCATACCAAGTGATTTTTACTATTCAAACAACCTTATGCTATTTTTGCTTTGATTGTGAATTGTTCTATAATATATTAGTATTTTTTTTGCAAGTCCCTTAAAGCATGTCTTTTGTGTTTAGCCTGTTAGACTTATACAGTTGCATATTTCTTAAATTTGTATGTAAAAGGTTAAGCTGGATGAGAAGAAAATTTCCACAAGTGAGTTTTGGAAGCGGCAAATCATAATTGCAAGTAGGGAGAAGCAGCCTGCAAGCTTTGGATTTTATTTACCTGTTCAAGATGATGCTGATGCACCAGGAAATTTAAATATAAAAGGGTAGGGGAAATTCCATCATGATGCTACTTTGAACCCTTTCCTGCAGGCTGCAGTATATTTTCTTGACACGTATTTCTGTTGTTCTAATTATTCGCAGAAGAGAATATCTCGCCTTGTCAGCATTGAGGATAATGAGCACGACCCTTGTACATCTTTTGACCTAGATTCTCCCTCATGTGATAATCAGAGTTCAAGCAGAGATGAGAATCCTAATACAGATCAAGAAGCTGAAATAGAAGATTTGGTGACAAGAATTGAAGTTTTGAAGAAAGATCGTTCTGTTCTATGGTTGCAGGAATTCAAAGAATGGATGAATCGAACCTTTGAAAATTCAGTTAATGGAAACAACAGGAGTACTATGTTCGACAAGAGTAATAGTATTCATTTGAAGAGCCAGACAAATGATGATGACCTTGCTGAGTCTTCCAGACATATGTACGACTCTTTTAAGCTTTTTGGAGATGAAAGTAGCTCGGCTATTCTAGAATCCGAGACATCCTTTGCAGCTACATCTACAGGTGTTGGTTCCCAAAGGTATCTTGATCAAATTGGTGGATCAACTTCAATATCTTCCATGAGACACAATGAAGGGGGCGGAATTCTTTTCAAAAATTTGAATCTGGATGAACAGTTTCTCTTCAATAATGAAGGTAGTGTGTTTGTGGATGCTGGGGAATTTAATTCTCATGAAGGGCCTACTGGGGAAAATGTGACTACCGAACATCTGACTTCCACTTCATCTGCATTGAATGATATTTCTGGGTCCTACTCATCATCAGCTTACCCAGGATCACCTCCTCATTACCAAGAGGATATATTGCAAAGTCGCCACAATTTAGAGGAAGAAATTCTCCAGCTGTCTGCCGAACCATTCTGGTTGGCATCATCCGAAGGCAGTCTTGAATAACTGGAGTACTTAAAGCCAATTATTTGCAAATCTCAATCTCTAAATTTTACCGATGAACTGGGTTGCTGTAAAAACCTGGTGAGGAAAACAGATCCATGTAAGCAATAATTTAACTAAATGATCACTTCTTCTTCCCATTGTGCAAGACTAAAGAGGCCATCCGTGTGCCTTTCATTGATGTGTTTCATGGCTGATTGCTGTGCTGCGGACATGGTTCCCTGGTCTGAACATTTATTTAGATTTGAGAAGTGTGGCAATAATTAACTTATAGTAGTACATATTTTCCTATGCCTTGTTGAGGAGTTTTGGTAGTTTTATTATGCACTTCTTGTTTTAGTTCCTTTTGCTTTCATTTACTTGTTTTGTTTTAGACTGAACTCTTATTTGGAATCATTTGATCAGTTTGGCAGAATTCGAGTATCTGATACAGAAAATTTGTCTTCCTTCAACGGTTCATATAAGATTGGAACAAAAATGATCCAAGGTGATTTATTTCTACATAAAATCATTTCTTATATTCCAATATTATATACACGTATATACATATATATGATGTTCTTACTCATTATCCAGGTTTGAAAGGTTTACATTCTTCCATTTTTGATGCTAGGATTGCACCTGAAAACTTGCTCCGTTTCTGTTTAGAGCATGATGATAAGTTCATTTGTTCTCATAAATCAATGATTTCATACAATTTCTACAAGGTGAGTTTTTTCTGCTTGATGAAATTGTCTTATTCTGACTATCTTGCTATCATTAGTTATTGTTACTTTTTGGTCTCCATCAGGATTCAAACCCCCCAATGATGGATAAATTGGTGGAGCCCATTGAACATCTTAAACAACGAATTTTAGTGCTTCTGACAGAGTGGGATGATCACCCTTCTCTTAAGAAGGTTTTGGAAGCTGTTGACATGTTTTTAGCTCTGCCTCTCACAAGTCCTCTTGCCAAAGGTAAGCACTTGCATTTTCCAGGTATTATTTTCAGTCGGTCAGTAGTTTAATTTTTTTAACTGGTCTTGAGGAATTCTTTTTCATTTTTTTAAGGCTCTCTTGGCTTTGGAATTCCTTCTTACCACCATATGGATTGTGCAAGAAACTGTTGCCAAGTTTCCTCTCCAAGGTCAGGAATTTTTTTTTTCGTACGACCTTGTCTGGCTGCTTTTTAGATACAATAAGAAATAATCCCGATGAGCTTTATTTCATAATATTGTATATGGTTTTTCATTAATCAGATGCTATGGAAATTAATCCCTATCATTCACATATTTCTTTTTTTGCCAATGGACTTGTAGGTCAATTGGAACCTATTTTTTCTCTGGTGGCATTATGGCATAAGTTCGAGTTTGAATCTTGGCCTGCATTGCTTAATGAAGTGAAATCTCAATGTGAAAGAAAAGCTGGAAAAGTGAGTATCTGTCTTGTCTTGAATTAGTTACTCATTGACAGTACGTGTTTGTTATCTCTCTATTTTAGAGGTTTTATTCTGTTGCTTATGGCATTTATTTTTTAGAGGTTTTATTCTGTTGCTTATGGCATTTATTGTGATTGCTCTTGGATCTTACTCGAGATCAATAGCGTTTTATAAGATCTCCCTATATTTTAGTGTCTCAAGATTGCTAATATTTTTTTATTTTCTTTCTTTTTTGTCCATTTATTCTTTATATGCAGCTATGGTTTCCGCTGTATTCTATTTTTCAACAAAATCGTAGTTGTGATGTTGGTCAATACGAAGTCCCTATGATTGAAAGGCATGTATCTCCTTACATATTTCATTGATGTTTCTTTCAACTCTAATCCTGTCAAATTCATTAAGTTGAGACCTATGCAAATGTGGATGTGAACCGGGTTTTCTTAAGTAATTCAAATCCAGCCTGATTGATTTTCTCGGGATATTTTGGTTACTAATGTTTAGTGTAAAACATACAACTTCCAAACATCGAGTTTGTTATCCATGTGTATTATGGTGGCAGATAGAAAAAAGAAAGGCGTTCTTCACAACTGGTCATAGGCAATTAGATGTTCAGAGAGCACTAAAACTTACCAACGCTGTGAGGAAGATAAAGAAGGATAAGAAGCATTTCCTGGCTTCCATGTGTTTTGCAATTCATATGTAGTCAGCTTGCAGAGGTTTGTATAAATACCTTCGCCACTGTCTCGGAGGAGACCTTAGCTCACATGTGTAACACCCCGGATTTGATCACCCAGGCCAGGGCATTACCGCCACACCTTTCTAAACAAGACACGAACCAAGTCGAGCTTATTCAGAAAGATGCTAAGGCTAAGTTGTACCAAATTTTCAAAACAATTTTAAAATCCATTCAAACATGCCCGAAGTAAAATCAATTCAGAGTGTTTCATGCATCACAGTAATAATCAGTGCGGAAGCTAAAAACAAACGAAACAAGGACCAAACAGGCGGCCAAAACCAAAGTCCGAAGTCCAAGTCCATTGCATATATTTAAAATAAAAACAAAATGCAACAAGTCTTTATTTTTGAGAAATCCCATCCCGGTGTGCCCTGACTTACTCTGCGAAAAATGGAAAACAACAAATTTATCAGTACAAACGGTACTGCGTAAGTTAATGCATAGCATGACAAACTTTAAAGTTTTAGAGGAGTAATAAAAAGATGGGAATTTAATTTCTAAAATAAACAAGTAATATAATTTACGAAAATTCTTACACTATACCACATGTATAATTACCAATGTTCGTTTTGATCGAGGACATCCAAAAATTACCCACTTGGGCGCTTATGTCCACAAGCCGTCGGTATCAACGATCCCGAGCCTAAGCCGTTTGAGATCAAATTACCCGCTTGGGCACTTATGTCCACAAGCCGCCGGTATCAACAAATGTGAGAGCAGCGGACCCTATACAGACACACTCCGGAGCCCTAGATAACCCATACGGATACATCTAGGAGTATAGACTCATACAAACATGCAACATAAATTCCTTGGCGCCGTTTTGGCCACCAAAAAGAGGGGGCAGCCTAACGAGCCCACGCCAAGTGCACTTACCCTCCAAAGTTGGGCATCTAACTCGATCAAAACTCACAAAGTTTCAAAATTTACATTTTAATCGTTACAAACCATGACTACATTCCCAGAATTCATAATATTCATAAAAGAGTAGCAATTGACTCACTAATCATCAAAACGCACGAAACCAAGTTTATCGGTAAAGAACTCACTGTAGCAGTTTTCAAATTCGCACCAGGAAATGTAGTAAAACTTTTTGGAAAATTCTAAAAATTTTACAGGTGCTAGGAAACATCAAAATAAGCGTTTTTCTTAGAAATAGGCCTTAGCAAATTCGGACTCTAAGTGGCCTAAAAAAATCATTTCAGAAACTCATATTTCAAAGGGTGCAGAAATTACTGTTCACTCGACCACAGTTTCTTTAAAAATCCATAACAATTCTAAAAGTGATCCAAAAATTCTGAAAATTTACAGGGACAAACTAGACACATAGATGAACAACTTTCATGAAGAAAATAACCATAAAAAGCGATCGTAACTAGGAGTAATACGGACTACAAAACGGGTTATACTATGAAACGAAATCTGTCATCATGAACTCAGAAAATACCAGATGCTTTTTCGACACTCAAATCATGTCCAAAAATTGTGAAAATTTACAGAGATTATCTTCAAGGCGTTAGGAACATATTTCATTTAGAAAAGTTTTCCCAAAAACGAACGGATCTAGGCGAAAATGCACAACAATAAAATCTACTCGGATGAAACCCTAGAAAACAGTTTTGGCATAGGATGGAAATCGAATTATAACTCAGTGAATACTCCATCAAAACCTCTAAAATTCGAGATGCACAACACTAACTTACATGGTAAGAGATTAGAATTAAGATCCTCCTTGGTTGTATCTCCAAATTCGTCCGGAACAGCCCACTCTTCCAAAGTTCTACCAAATGAATCCTATATTGAGAGTTGAAGGAAAATACTAGGTGTTAGGGCTTGCTAATCGAATCAAGGGCAGGGAGTTGGATCAGGAACCTTACCTAGACGTAGGAGAATAGGTTTGCAACCTTCAAGTCGACCAAGGCCCTAAGAACAAGATGAACAACTCTCACCAACTCACAAACACTCAAGAGAAATCTGATTTTCGGATTAGGTGTTTTGGTGGGGTGTTTAGACTGATTTTTGGATAGATTATGGAGAGAATGCAGTCCCAATGGGTACCTTAATGTACCTGGGAAAACCACAAACGATTTATGATGGTCTAGCTCGAATTTAGAGCCACCAATTTCTATCCAATCCCCCCCCTACACAACCAAGGTTCATCTTATCCACCAAGTTCATGAATCCTCCCCACTTCCAACTATGTAGGTGCTCTAGAAACTTCTAGATTCATCCAAATGGAGCCCCAATACACCCCCAAGGTCTGAGACAAGCTTGTGGCTCGATTCCATGAACCAAGCTCGCCATAATTGCTCAACCACGCATGAAACGCGTAGCAGCGTTTCAAAACGCTGCTACTGAGGTGGTGGCGCGCTGGTGGCGCGCCACCGCGCCACCACCAGGCTGCGGCCAAATTTTCTTTTTTTTTTAATATGATTTTTAATTTCTAAAAATCATACATGGATTATCCATGATTGTTGGATAATCCGATAACTCTCTTCGAGTTGCTATCGTCCGAAAATGTTTAATTCTGCTCTCTCGAAATTATTTTGGTTGCGATAGTTAAATCCAATTAATTAATCAAATTAATTTTCGGATTTAATACTCGATGTTGATTTCTCGGGTATTACAGTCTACCATTCTTAGAAATCAACTTCGTCCTCGAAGTTGGGTCGTACTTCGGAAAAATAATTGGCACGAAGAAATTATTGAGGCTTGCAAATTTAAAATTCTTACCTCGTATGTGACGACTCTTGTGCGGGGTGTCACATCCTCTCCCCCTTAGGACTGCAGTTATGCCCCCATAACTGCTCCTGAGTCGCTTCGGAAAAGGTTTGGATATTTCTGCTTCATATCTGCTTCCAATTCCCATGTTGCTTCCTCAGTGCCATGATTTGACAATATGATTTTTACCATCCTCACAGTCTTGTTCCTTGTGACCCTTTCCTTGACATCAAGTATCTCGATCGGATACTCCTCGTATGTCAGGTCGTCATCTAGCTCAATTACGTCGGGTTGCAGAACATGAGTTGGGTCGTGCACATATTTCTTCAATTGAGAAACGTGAAATACGTTGTGCACTCGCGACAATTCTGGTGGGAGTGCCAAGCGATAAGCCAAGGTACCTACGCGATCCAGAATCTCGTACGGACCGATGTAGCGAGGGCTCAGCTTTCCTCGTTTACCGAATCGCATCACCCCCTTCACGGGTGACACTTTCAGCATGACTTTGTCTCCCACCTCAAATTCCAACTCTTGTCGCCTAGTGTCGGCGTAACTCTTCTGCCTGTCTTGCACGACTTTCATTTTCTGTTGAACCACCTTGATTTTGCTGTTCATATCCTCAATGAGTGGCGGTCCAACAACTATCGAATTATCATCTTTCGTCCAGCACAACGGACTGCGACATTTTCGTCCATAAAGCGCTTCGAATGGTGCCATGCCAATGCTAGCGTGATGACTGTTGTTGTACGAGAATTCAATCAACGGCAAGTGGTCTTCCCAACTTCCCTTGAATTCGAGTACGCACGCTCTTAGCATGTCCTCAAGCGTCTGAATCGTGCGCTCAGTCTGAGCGTCCGTCATTGGATGAAATGCTGTGCTCATCTTGATTTGGGTACCTAAGGCTTCTTGTAGTTTAGTCCAGAAGTTGGAGACGAACCTACTATCTCGGTCTGAGATAATATCGTGCGGTACTCCGTGCCTTCGGACCACGTTCTCGATGTATGCCTTAGCTAGTTGATCCATCAACCAAGTTTCCTTCATTAGTATGAAAATGGCGGTTTTTGTTAACCGATCAACTATTACCCAAATTTTATTCATTCATCGGGGAGATCTTGGCAACCCCGAACAAAATCCATGGAGATGCTGTCCCATTTCCAGCTTGGGATCTCCAATGGTTTTACTAACCCTAACGGCTTTTGCCTCACTGCCTTCACCTTCTGGCAGGTTATACACTTGGCCACAAAGTCGGCAACATCCTTCTTCATCCGCGGCCACCAGTAGATTTTCTTCAAATCCTTGTACAACTTATCCCCACCAGGGTGGACTGAATAAGGTGTACTGTGGCCTTCTTCCATGAGTCTTCTCTTCAGTTCCTCGCACTTATGAGGTACGCACCATCTTACTTTAAAACGGATATTTCCGTCCTCATGGATCGTGAATCCTACTGCTTTACCTTCACCAATCTTTTCCTTAATTCTCTGAAGGTTCTCGTCGTCCGGTTGAGCTTCTCGAATCTCGTCGAATACGGTAGATTCAATTGTTATGGCGTTCACTGTCTCCACCACGGTCCCATAATGGACTAGTTCAGTATCTAACTTAGCTAGGTCCATATACAGTCCCGACGGTAGAATGAGTGTGTTCGCCGCGTGCCTCGTCTTGAGACTCAACGCGTCCGCTACGACGTTCGCCTTGCCTTCATGGTAGGCTATATCCAGATCGTAATCCTTGATCAGCTCGAGCCATCTTCTCTGCCTCATATTTAACTCTTTCTGAGTAAATATATACTTGAGGCTCTTGTGATCTGTAAACATCCGACAAGTTCGTCCATATAGGTAGTGTCGCCAGATCTTAAGAGCGAACACTACCGCTGCTAGTTCCAGATCATGTGTCGGGTAGTTTACTTCGTGTGTCTTGAGTTGCCTTGATGCATAAGCAATCACCCTCTGGTTTTGCATTAGCACGCAACCAAGACCTTCTTTCGAGGCGTCGCTGTACACCTCATAATCCTCCGCCTCTGATGGCAATGCTAAAACCGGTGCTGATGTGAGTCTCCCCTTAAGCTCACGGAATGACTGCTCACACTCAGCTGACCAATCAAACTTCAATCCTTTCTTCAGCAATTGGGTCATCGGTCTCGCAATTTTTGAAAAGTCTTTCACAAATCTTCGGTAGTATCCGGCTAGTCCTAGGAAACTTCTTACCTCAGTCTGGTTTGTTGGCGCCGGCCAATCAGACACTGCTGATATCTTCGCCGGGTCGACTGATACTCCTTTAGCCGATACTATATGACCCAGAAAAGCGACTTCATTCTTCCAAAACTCGCACTTTGACAGTTTCGCGTAGAGTTGATTCTTCCTCAAAAGTCCGAGTACTTGGTGCAAATGACTACGATGCTCTTCTTCATTCCTCGAGTAAACTAGAATGTCGTCGATGAATACAACAACACATGAGTCTAGTAACTCTCGGAAAACGCTATTCATGAGGTTCATGAATACTGCGGGAGCATTAGTCAGACCGAAGGACATTACGGTGAATTCGTAGTGTCCATATCTTGTTCTGAAAGCTGTCTTGGGTATATCTTTCTCGGCGATACGTAGTTGGTGATATCCCGACCTTAGATCAACTTTCGAAAATACCGATGCTCCTTTCAGTTGATCGAAGAGATCTTCGATCCTAGGTAGCGGGTACTTGTTCTTAATCATCACTTGATTAAGACCTCGGTAGTCGATACACAATCGGAGTCCGCCGTCCTTCTTTTTCACGAACAGGACTGGTGCTCCCCATGGTGATGTGCTCGGCCGAATATATCCCTTTGATAACAACTCCTCAAGTTGTTCTTTCAGCTCCTTCAACTCAGCAGGCGCCATGCGATATGGTGCCTTTGACACCGGTTCGATTCCGGGTACGAGATCGATCGTGAACTCAACTTCCCGCTCAGGAGGCATTCCTGGGATATCTTCCGGGAAGACGTCTGGGTATTCGTTCACGACGGGGATACGGTCGATCTTGCTCTCTTCACCTTCTAGATTATGCACGTAGCATGCGTACAGTTGGTATCCCTTCTGCATGAGATTGCATAACTTTACTGCGTTTACTACCTTGGCACCCTTCTTCTGAGGCTGCATGTAGTAAATGACCTTCTTCCCGCGACTCTTCGCCAACGAGATCTTCTGCTTCTGGCACTCGATGATAGCCTTGTATCGCGTCAACCAGTCCATTCCCAAGATGATGTCGAAATCCTTAATGTCAAATTCTATGAGGTTTGCAAAGAATTCAGTGTTCTTGATTACTATCGGGATCCCGTCGTATCGTTTGGAACACGATACTGCCCTACCCGATGGTAATTGGATTTCTAAGTTAATGTTATTTGGCGCTGGTAGATCTAACGCAGATATAATTCTCATGGAAATCAAAGAGCAACTTGCTCCTGAGTCAAATAAGACCTTGACAGGTACGCTTAAAGCAGTAAACGTACCTTCGATCACATCGCCTTGAGCAGCTAAGTCCGCTTGATTGATCACATTCAGGCGCCCTACTGGCCTGCCTTGATTCCCATGCTGGTTTGGATTCTGAGGTGGCCTCTGTGCCTGCGGGAACCTCTGTCCTTGGTTTTCCTGCTGGTTAGGTCCAGCTGGTCTGTTTCCCTGAGGACGGTTCAACAGGTCCAACCTCTTGTCAATACGGTCCTCCCTCGTCCGGCACTCATTTTTCATATGGCCTTCTCGGCCACACGGGTAACAATGCCCCGGTCTTGGGCATTCACGCACCAAGTGCGGAATGTTGCACTCCTGGCATCTGGGTATGAAGGCGCCCTGGTTATCCGGCCTCCGATTTCCTTGGCCTCCTCGATTGAACTCTCTGTTATCTGGCTTCCTATGACCATCATTTCTTCCTTGGTCATTTCCCCTTCTGAAGTGATTTCCAGTGTTATTGTTCCGGCTCTTCTTATCAAAGTTGTTTAGGCCCTTGCTCGTCTCTCCATGGTCCTTGCGCTTCAGCTGTTGTACTCGTGCAATTGCCACTGCACGATCGTAAACAGCCTGCAGAGTTGTGTGCTGTCCGCCAACTAAGATCTCTCTGATGCTGAGGTTCAGCCCCATTTCAAATTTCTGGGCTTTATCAGCATCGGTCGGTACCAGTCTTGGAGCGAAACGGACGAGCTCCTTAAACTTCGCGTAGTATTCTTGAATTGTCTGGGTGCCTTGACGGAGATTAATGAATTCCTCATACTTAGCAGTTTTTGTACTGAGGGGATAGAACATTTCCCTCATCATCTCCTTAAATTCTTCCCAGAAATAGGCGTGTTCGCCATCGGCAAGTCCTTCTTGGTGGTTTGCCACCATTCGTCAGCTTCTCCACTTAAATAATATACGGCCACTCCAACTTTCTTGTTTTCGGGACATCTGACGGCATTAAGCAGCTTGTCAAAAGTCCTTATCCAGTCTTCCAGCTTTGCGGGATCCTCCTGTCCCTCATAGTGGGGCGGCTGGTAAGGATTTACCATCGCCAAATAATTTATTCGAGCTGCTGGGGGTGGCACTGCTGCCTGTGCTCGATTAACTTCCGCGTTTCCTAAGGCAATGAGGACTTGCTCAACTGTCCTCAGTCGTTCATCCATTGCGTTAGGAGCAGGATTAGGTTGGCCTTCTGGATTTGGCGGGTTTGCACCAACCGGAACATTGGCGTTCCCTGGAATCTCAGCTCTGGGTCTCCCTCTGGGCGGCATTCTGATGACCAAGCATGCAGAGGTTAGATTCGCGGTTAGATGAAAGTTAATAGTCGAGTTAGACTATGGTCAGAATCCTATCTCCAAAACTCTAGGTGCGAAAGGAAACCAAAATGGCAAGAAAGGAAGAACACTATATACGAAACTCCATAGATAATAATGCTTAACAGTGAGGATTACATCACGATGTACTACTAAGTTATCACTACGTAAAATGTGATAACGATACGGTAACAAGATGTGATAACACTAATACGCAATGTACGGAATCAGAAAACTAGCAAAACAAGTAAAGAAGTCCATCTCGGAAACCGCATACAACTCCTAAAGCAAGTAATCCGGGGAGTAGCCGAGCATACTACGATCGGCCTCTACCTCCTCGTCAGTGTCAAGAGGCAGTGGAGGGTTCTCCACAACCTCCTCGGGGTCCTCTTCTTCAACGTTGATAAACTCATCCGGGTCAAATTCCTCCTCCTCTTCCATCTCTGGCTCAGGGTTGAGCTGGTTTTGCAGCCCAACTATGACCTCCTCCAATGCAAATATGCGTCCCTGCAACATGTGCACGTGATGACGGCAATCCTCAAACTCAGCTGCAAGAGCATCGTGGCGAGCAGCTATCTGGTTACTCCTAATAGTCATTGCCTCCATCCTCTCTTCTATTGCCACAATCCTATTCCTATCGTTTGCGGCATCCCTAGTAATGTGGCGAAGCTCATGCGTGATATCAGACATAGAGCATAACAAGCGCATGATGGAATCCTGTAATCTTGGGTCGGCCATCTAACATGCAAATTTTTTTTACAT
Organism: Hygrophila difformis; assembly: GCA_030278955.1. NCBI lineage: Eukaryota > Viridiplantae > Streptophyta > Magnoliopsida > Lamiales > Acanthaceae > Hygrophila > Hygrophila difformis. The sequence goes on from JAOANR010000002.1 coordinate 3,865,390, forward strand.
TAAGGGTTTTGCCACACATAAAAAATAATTTCGTTAATGCACATGATTCCCCCCAAAAAAAATAGTACTAATTTTCAAGACTTGTCGAATTTGCGAGATATACTTTTCCCATGGGTTTTAAAAATAAAAATTCCTATTTCCATGGAAATAATACTCAAAATGCTTAAAAATAATATTGAATAATTTGGGCCTCTATAGTGGGCCGAAAAATAATAGCTTTAAAATTTTCGGGCTCTGATACCACTTTGTAACACCCCGGATTTGATCACCCAGGCCAGGGCATACCGCCACACCTTTCTAAACAAGACACGAACCAAGTCGAGCTTATTCAGAAAGATGCTAAGGCTAAGTTGTACCAAATTTTCAAAACAATTTTAAAATCCATTCAAACATGCCCGAAGTAAAATCAATTCAGAGTGTTTCATGCATCACAGTAATAATCAGTGCGGAAGCTAAAAACAAACGAAACAAGGACCAAACAGGCGGCCAAAACCAAAGTCCGAAGTCCAAGTCCATTGCAGATATTTAAAATAAAAATAAAATGCAACAAGTCTTTATTTTTGAGAAATCCCATCCCGGTGTGCCCTGACTTACTCTGCGAAAAATGGAAAACAACAAATTTATCAGTACAAACGGTACTGCGTAAGTTAATGCATAGCATGACAAAGTTTAAAGTTTTAGAGGAGTAATAAAAAGATGGGAATTTAATTTCTAAAATAAACAAGTAATATAATTTACGAAAATTCTTACACTATACCACATGTATAATTACCAATGTTCATTTTGATCGAGGACATCCAAAAATTACCCACTTGGGCGCTTATGTCCACAAGCCGCCGGTATCAACGATCCCGGGCCTAAGCCGTTTGAGATCAAATTACCCGCTTGGGCACTTATGTCCACAAGCCGACGGTATCAACAAATGTGAGAGCAGCGGACCCTATACAGACACACTCCGGAGCCCTAGATAACCCATACGGATACATCTAGGAGTATAGACTCATACAAACACGCAACATAAATTCCTTGGCGCCGTTTTGGCCACCAAAAAGAGAGGGCGGCCCAACGAGCCCACGCCAAGTGCACTTACCCTCCAAAGTTGGGCATCTAACTCGATCAAAACTCACAAAGTTTCAAAATTTACATTTTAATCGTTACAAACCATGACTACATTCCCAGAATTCATAATATTCATAAAAGAGTAGCAATTGACTCACTAATCATCAAAACACACGAAACCAAGTTTATCGGTAAAGAACTCACTGTAGCAGTTTTCAAATTCGCACCAGGAAATGTAGTAAAACTTTTTGGAAAATTCTGAAAATTTTACAGGTGCTAGGAAACATCAAAATAAGCGTTTTTTTTAGAAATAGGCCTTAGCAAATTCGGACTCTAAGTGGCCTAAAAAAAATCATTTCAGAAACTCATATTTCAAAGGGTGCAGAAATTACTGTTCACTCGACCACAGTTTCTTTAAAAATCCATAACAATTATAAAAGTGATCCAAAAATTCTGAATATTTACAGGGACAAACTAGACACATAGATGAACAACTTTCATGAAGAAAATAACAAAAAAAACGATCGTAACTAGGAGTAATACGGACTACAAAACTGGTTATACTATGAAACGAAATCTGTCATCATGAACTCTGAAAATACCAGATGCTTTTTTCGATGCTCAAATCATGTTCAAAAATATTGAAAATTTACAGAGATCATCCTCAAGGTGTTAGGAACATATTTCATTTAGAAAAACTTTTCCAAAAACGAACGGATCTAGGCGAAAAATGCACAACAATAAAATCTACTCGGATGAAACCCTAGAAAACAGTTTTGGCATAGGATGGAAATCGAACTATAACTCAGTGAATACTCTATCAAAACCTCTAAAATTCGAGATGCACAACACTAACTTATATGGTAAGAGATTAGAATCAAGATCCTCCTTGGTTGTATCTCCAAATTCGTCCGGAACAGCCCACTCTTCCAAAGTTCTACCGAATGAATCCTATATTGAGAGTTGAAGGAAAATACTAGGTGTTAGGGCTTGCTAATCGAATCAAGGGCAAGGAGTTGGATCAGGAACCTTACCTAGACGTAGGAGAATAGGTTTGCAACCTTCAAGTCGACCAAGGCCCTAAGAACAAGATGAACAACTCTCACCAACTCACAAACACTCAAGAGAAATCTGATTTTCGGATTAGGTATTTTGGTGGGGTGTTTAGACTGATTTTTGGATAGATTATGGAGAGAATGCAGTCCCAATGGGTACCTTAATGTACCAGGGAAAACCACAAACGATTTATGATGGTCTAGCTCGAATTTAGAGCCACCAATCTCTATCAAATCCCCCCCCTACACAACCAAGGTTCATCTTATCCACCAAGTTCATGAATCCTCCCCACTTCCAACTATGTAGGTGCTCTAGAAACTTCTAGATTCATCCAAATGGAGCCCCAATACACCCCCAAGGTCTGAGACAAGCTTGTGGCTCGATTCCATGAACCAAGCTCGCCATAATTGCTCAACCACGCATGAAACGCGTAGCAGCATTTCAAAACGCTGCTACTGAGCCGCGCGGCCACCGCGCCACCACCAGGCTGCGGCCAAATTTTCTTTTTTTTTTTTAATATGATTTTTAATTTCTAAAAATCATACATGGATTATCCATGATTGTTGGATAATCCGATAACTCTCTTCGAGTTGCTATCGTCCGAAAATGTTTAATTCCGCTCTCTCGAAATTATTTCGGTTGCGATAGTTAAATCCAATTAATTAATCAAATTAATTTTTGGATTTAATACTCGATGTTGATTTCTCGGGTATTACAACATGCTACTGTTATTGCTCTGCATATGAGTTTTTTCCCCTTTTCTTTTTTGTTTTTGCTTATAAAGCTGCCAGATATTTCATCTAGATTTGTTTTTATGCTTGCCCTCAGGAAGGTTTGCTTGCAACCAATTTGAAGGGTTGAAAACACAGGTTGTTTCAATGAAAATCCAGACAAATCTGAGACAACACTTAGCCTTGCAGACTTGTCTTCTTTTTTTTTTTTTTAAATTAATTCCATTTTGTACCTTTATCTAAAATTCTTTTTTGTGTTATCATCTGATTCTTTACTACAGTTACACAATGAAATATTAATAAGCGGTTGTCAATGCTATTACTGCTTAACCGCTTATTTGGAAAATGATGATACAAATTGTACATCCTTTCTCATTATTATTTGAAAATGGAAGCATATATTTCTTGTGGTCTGTAGTTGTGTCGATTCTTTGAGAATTGAGACCCCCAATGTTTCTTTTATAATACAGTTGTTTAACTAGCCTGAATCAGTTGGAACTTGAAAGTATTCTACGGTACTGAGAGTGTCTATGCTCAGTTATGCATAGGGGTCATCTGGCGATGATATTCTTGTTGATGGTGACTAAACTCATGAAGCAGAGTATGCGAAATATGAAACAGTTGCAAGAACGGATATCGTATATTTTTTTTATTAGTTCGCTTTTAATATGCGAAGCTATTCATTTTGTACCCTTAAATATATGTGACTTTGTCATTCTCGGCACCACTCAATAGTGCCTGCAATCTTCTGAGTTTTTTTCCCTTATAAAACTCGCAGAGAAAAATTCTTGCCGTTAGTTTTTGAGATTGCCAATGAGGATGATGTTGGAAAAAGTGTGACTTCAGAGATAGCAAAAGACCCCTTGGATCGATCTCAAACACATCTTGTTCAAACAACATTATCTTCATTGTTCAAGAAAGTATATGAGAAGGTATCCCTTGACTTCTCATATTTCATCGACCATCATATTAAGGTACTATGATCTATATTAAGGGTACTCCATATTAAACCTATGACAAAGTCATGAGGAATCTCCATTGTTATTAAATTAAATTCGTGGATATTTTTAAAATTCGTGTGTTTCGCATTTGTTTATATTGATTTGTGGATGTTAGAAAATTTCAGCTCTAAGTAAATTTTATATTGTCTGATTTTGGCTTCATCAGCCCTGTGTAGTTGCCTTGTAAATTAAGTATAACTAAACTTCTTTGAACATAATAAGTATCATATAAGGAAACGACGGCGCTCACCTACAATTATTTATTTTTTCTCCATGAGCAGTTGTACGTCCTCAGTACGTTGTGCATCGCACAGCGAAGAATTGCTAGTTTTATACTATATGCAACAGAAGTTGGAAGTGTAGGACTTACCTCTACCGCAGTACTCAAGTCACAGAGATTTTCCATAGAAACACCAGAAAAAGACCATGACCATAGAACTGAATGCAACACTTTTTCCAATTTTTCCAATTGTCAGGGGAAAAAATTCGTAACCTGATGTCAAAGTAGGTATCCATCATAACCAAATAATTAAACAAAAAGGCAATAAAAATAAACTAGTACACTCGAAGATAAACATTGTTTCTCAGATTCGCCAGTAAATGTTGAAAATATGTGGTCTCTTTTTGCACTCTTTACAATTCAATGGCATTTTGATAAATATGATATAATGAACAATGATACCTGGAAATTGAAACCCTACATTAAAAGTATTTTGACAATTATTCAATTGATCACAAAGTGGAACACTAAACTAATTTATTTGTACAATATGTTTTTGCAGTATGTAATACAATTACACAGATCATAGAGACTATGTGAAGATACTTAGGATGAAATGGGCTTAGAAACCCCTCATTACGCAGTTTCCTTGTATATGTAGACAAAAAATAATTGGTCCTACAACCTCTAACACCTGGTTAAAAAGGACAAGGTTTACACAAGGATTTTGGCTTAAAAGAAAATTTTCTTAAGAAAAATGTGAAAAGGCCAAAAATGAAACATGCAAACCATGAAAGAGAAAGATGAATATCTCTCCAACCCGAGGACTGACGAAATTAAGATCTTCATGTAATCCTTTCAATGGTGGATCATATGAATCAACAAATTGAAGTAGTCTGATATTTAAGGCAGGGAAAAACATGAGCTGCAACTCAGAAGGCATCATATATAGATTAAATACACTTGTAAACAACACCTAAGCAAATCTTATTGCGCACCTTGATTCACATACATGGCATAATATGCAAGCACAAAAGTCAGTAACGACCTATCAGAGGAATCATGGACTCAACAAAAATTTAGGACACCAAATTCATGGATTGTTAAATATGGTTAGGTGTGCACACAAAAATACAGGTAAATTAAGGTCAGATCGATAAAATCGATACCCAAGAGGCCAAGAATTCTCATTCGTAATGAAACAATAGAGTTATATTAAATATATATTCATCATCAATTCAAAAACATCCCATTTAATATTAGGAATCTCAATGTCTTTTGGCATCTCTCTAATGCAGTTCGCAAGGAAGTGTTTGGAATTTACATAATTATTTTTAGTCTATAGTATAGCTAAAAGAGACAAGGAATTATGCATGAATCTGCAAAATATGTTCTTTGCATTCAATTAAAGTGTGTGCTCTGAATTTAAGATTAAGCTACCACAACATAGCCCTGAAATGCATCAGAAGAAGCAAGCAAACAAATTCTTTGAGCATAGAACCATTTCCCTGATGGAAAAGCACAGATAAAATATTAGTGTCATGATTCAGGACAAAAAGGAATCATTGGAAGCTTTAAGAGGCATGTGTAAAATTTTACCTCCAACTAAAAATGTCATGTCTGATAATGTAGAATTATTTACATACTGCTCAACCTAATAGACCTGCAGCATAATTGCACATGTAAGAGGTAGTGATGATCACGCATCACGGTACATAAGCTAGGTAGCATTACATAAGACAATTGAAGATAAATGGCACTCAAATACAGGCCAATGGACCGCAAAAAACGTAGTTATTACAGATAGTTGATGAAAAATAAACTGACTATATCACTGTAAAAGAAAATGAAAGGACCAATTCCTACACATATACATTTTTTTTTCAAAAACCAAAGAATAGATATTTATTTCTTCTCGGTCCAAAGTGCAGATCTAAAAACCAATAAGGCATCCGGATATAATAATGTGATACAGTATAACAATAAAGAGGTAATTCTATCTGGAAAAAGGAAAAATGAGAACAGCATCCTGACATCAAATTTTAATACTGCAGGTAAGAAAAGAAATCCTGGTTGGAATTATTAACAATGTAGGCAATCATACCTAAGTAAACCAATGATAGGTTGCAAAGCTCCAGCAGCCAGGACTTCCTTCTTCATGTTTGGGGATGAGTGCACCAGATTACGAATGACACCAACCTGATAATTTAAGCCATCTATGATCAGGAATTAGGACCAAAAGCCTGTGTATAAAAGCTGCGCATTACAGGTAAGCCTTATCCATATCTTTTAGTCTCTTAAATTTATATGCCAGGTGATAATGGCCAAAATTGACCATTATTTTCAATCTATTTCCGTGTCTAATACGGACATTTGATCGCATTCCGGTCTTATTTTAATAAGAAAGCAGTTGAATTTAACAGATTTATGCATGTTTGTATAAATAATAAGCTGGTATTGAAAAATACAAAAATATGGTTATTTTCATTAATTTTATGTTAAAAAACCCAAAAACATGATAAAAATATTAAAAATCATACACTTGATTAATCTTGGTTCGTTGTTGTCTATTCGGTGGAACACGAGTTCATTAAATGGATCACAAACCAAATAATCAAGTGGAATAAATATTATATTTATATTTTGATGTATATATTTTAATTTTTATGTTTATTTATTTTTATTTCTGATTTTCTGCTATACTTAAATAAATGGTCCACTAATCACTTTTTATTTAAATTAATTGCAGGAGATTGGATTTAATTAAGTCCAAGAGTGAAGTCCAGTCCAGTCTGAAGCAGGCCCAACAATTAAATCATCCAAGCCCAACAACACAATCCATGAGCCCAATAACCACTTGCCCAAGCCCAACCCTAATCCATCCTAACCCTAACCCTAACCCTAAACCCTGCCGCCGCCGCGCCGCCGCCACCGGCCGGCGACCATAGCCCCTGTCTCCGCCACCTCCTCCGACGAGCACAGCCGCCCTTCTCCTCCATTTCCAACACTCATCCCCAAATCCACCACCAACCCGCCGCCCTATTCCGGCCAACACCATCTCCATCACCCTCTTTATCCCGCCGGCCACCACCATAGTCATCTTCTCCGGCGAAGAAAAACAGAAAACCCCAAAAATATTCCCGACCAACCACCACAGATCCACCTCCACACTCCGGCCATCTCCAACTTCGCCTTCCTCCTCCGCATCTCCGGCGGCCAAATCCCCTCAGTCCGCCATCCGACTCCATTTCTTCTTCAACCAACCACCACCGCAAGCACCAACCCCGGCGAGATTCCGATCCACAACCGCCCTCCATCTCCGCCAACGGCCGGCGAAGTCGCTGCCCCCTTCACGCCCGCGCACCACCGGCCACCATCTCAGTCAACAGCCGCCATCACCTTTGTCCTCGCCAACGCCACCAGTACACCACCACCGCCGCAGCCTTCACCAACCTCCGACCACCCTTCTTCAACCCCCGACGCCCGCCGCTGCCACCGCGCCTCCAGTCTCCAGATCCGCCGCCACCCGCCAGCAACTCCGGCGAGGTAGCAGCTTCCACCACCACATCCGCGGCCGCCTCTCCGTTCACCGCCTCACCACCATCGACCCTCCATCATCGTCCCCTGCCTCCATTTCCAAACCCCAACAGAAAACCAACAGAAAAGAAAACAAGAAGATGAAAGCAAGAAGAAGAAATTTGAGGAAGAAAGATAAAGAACGAACAAGAGAAAAAGGTGGAATGAAGAACGAAAATGAAAGAAGAAAACAAGAGAAGAAAGAAAAGAAGAAAAAGAAACGAAGCTGAGAACAAAGAACACGAAGAAGAAAGAATGGAGGAAGAAGCAGAAAGGAAATGGGGATCGAGATTAGAAAGAGAGAAAGAAGAAGGAAGTCTGAAAGAAATAGGAGAGAGGAAAAGAAAATAATGAGAGGAGAGAGAGAGCAAATCAACCTTTGTCGCGGAAGGTTGCTCCGCGACAAAGTGCTCCGCGCCCAAAAATATGCTCCGCGCCCAAAATCTTACTCCGAGACTGTGAGAGAAGTAGCAAGAAATAAAATTTGTCGCGGAACAATGTTCCGCGACAAATGCACCGCGACCGCGACAAGGAGAGAGACAGAGATAGAAAATGGAGCGCGACAGACAGAGTCACGTGCCAGCCCACATTTGAATTTCCCATGTGCCACAATACTCAGGAAGTCCCAGGATCGCAGCTCCACCAATGCAATAATTCTTGTCTTTTCCCCTGGACCTCGAAGTCCCGGCCCCTCCTGGGCGCCATCTTGGAGCCAAAAAGTGTTTTGTCCCTATTCCGCGACAAAGCAGTTGTTTGGCGACCAGATGGGCCTAATGGGCCTAGGGCTAATTTTCCACCTCTATAAATATAACCTCCCACCCCCTTGAACAATAACCTAGCTACACTTTAGTTATTTTACTGTTTTGGAGGCACCACTGTGCTCTCCAAAATTATGTTAGATAGGTAGCTTAGTTTATTTTTGTGCAATGTAGATGTAGATTTTAGCTTAGCTTTAATTTATGCTTTGTAATAAATAAGTGTAGCTAGTGTTCACTTTTATTTTTCCAGTTTTATATTTTGTAGTTTGTGGGTTTCAAACACTTAATTAATGGGTGTATTTTGAACCATGCTTTGGTATTGTAGTTAGGTTTTATTGCTTTCCTCATTTTAATAAAATGCATAAACACTTGATATTTACCCTTGATAGATTTAATGTAGGTTTTATTTTATTTTATTTTTATCTTTATTTTTAGTGTTAGCATAGTTAGTTTGTACTCTTGCTTCTTGTGCTAGTTTTAGCCTTTTCTTTTATTTTTATTATACTGCTCTTGTTCTTTCTAGTCTTAGGTAGTACTGTTGCTTTTTATTTTCTCTCTCTAGTGCATTAGATCTAAAAGGGCTAGTGTTAAAGTGTTTATGCATATTTATATAAAAATTGCATATTCCTATATTGTATTGCATCACATTGTAACCCCACGGGTTGCAATGTAATTTTCCCGTTGTGATCCCACGGATCACAACGCACACCCATGTAATGCAATATTAGGCGTTATGCTGCCGAAATTTTTATATAAAATATTTTAAAACCCTTTGTCGCCATACACTCTTGTCGCGGAACCACGTTCCGCGACAAAACCACTGTTTAGCGACAGAGGACCAAATTCTTGCATTTTGTCTGCATGGCTTTTGTCGCGGAATACCCTTGTCGCGGAACCACGTTCCGCGACAAAATCTTATTCCGAGACAGAAAATTATGCCTTGCCATTATTTTGAAACGCCTTGGTCGCGATGCAACTCTTGTCGCGGAACCACGTTCCGCGACAAAATCCTTGATTAGCGACCAAGGACCCAAATACTTGTAATTTTATTCTGGGAGGACTCTGGCGCGGAATCTTTGTCGCGGAACCACGTACCGCGACAAAATCCTTGTTCCGCGACCAGGAATTATGTCCTTACCAATTTTCAACCCTCTTTGTCGCTATGCCTCTTTGTCGCGGAACCATGTTCCGCGACAAAATTTTTGCTTCGCGACAAAATAAACCCTAACTTTCAAAATATTAATTTCTCTTATTTCCCACCCCTTTGTCGCGAAACCCTTGTCGCGGAGTCACGCTCCGCGACACAAACTCTACTCCGCGACAAGGTGGCACCTTTTTGCCAAATTTTTATTCTCCATCTCACTCCATTAATTAATTGAACCTTTATATTAATATTTTGAGGTTGAGATCCAATGATCTCAACCCATGATTAATTTGATATAAAGAACTTTGTTCAATTCCCCATTAAAAGATTCTTCTACAAAATAATTAAACTCTAATGATCTAAGTATATAATCCGGACTGTAATTAATTAATTATGGAATGAGTGATTATTTGGACCATAAAGAGTGAATATGGAATCATTTCCATATCCTTGCATGAGAAACCAATGTCTCTCATGCAAGATGACCCAAAAATATTTTTCTTTTATTTATTTTGTCTTTTCCCGTAATGTGTGAAACAGCTAATAAGGAATATATCAGATTAATGTTGGCGGGTATTCCCACACGGATAACTAGCTCGTGGTCTGTATATTAATTATTAGATGTTATTTTGCATGGTCCGGATAGTGGTCGGTGGAAGCCTTGGCGGTTCGTCCATCCGGGATTATAATAGCTGCTCAGCTGACTCCTATCCGGATACAGTTTTATTCTCTTTATCTTAATTTCAAAACCTGAATTCAAGTTGTAGTATTATTAAATGATGTCGACCAACATTATTTGAGAAGTATTACAACAAGAAAATATGTGGGTTTTTCTTCCATTCACAGACAAAAGGGAGCTGAATGACGGCGGTCACCGTCACTTGGAATTCCCTTCTGTCTAAAAATCTTCCCATCTGGAATAATTGGGAACTGGATAGCAGATGTTTGCAGTCCAGATCACCCCAGTTATTTCTGGCATTCTCTTTAGCCAAAATTCTTCTCACCTCCGGCTATTTCATCTTTGTGTTCCAACTTCTGTCTAAACCCTCCTTATATTTTGGGTTATTTAATTTTACACTTCCTTATAAATTTATGCATGATATTATTATGTAGATATTGTGGTCATTATTATTTTGGGATCCTTCCCTTGGACATAGAAGTCATGATTTAAATCAGATGTCTCATAATAAATTTCCAACAAAAATTCCTTTATAAAATCCGGATCTGAGTAAGGGATAAATTCGACAGTTATGACTAATTCATATCCGACTGGGGGTTGATTTTGGGAATTTAGAAGCAGAGTCAGCGATTAGGTCTCACCTAGACTGAAAGGATCCGTGTTTTAATTGAGAGTCTAGTACCTGATAGGGAATGATTTTCAGATTTATTATTTTCCAAAATTGCTGTTTGTTGGAAATCTTGTATTAAATATTACACTGGGTCAGATTCCACTTGGATTCCGATAAGGTGTGACAGATAATACTAGAGGAACAACATTCGGGCCTTGGTTATTTTCTAAGGTAGGGTTGAGTATTCTTTCAACTGCTATCTTCTTCTGCCAAAGCCTATTTTTGAGTCCTGAGTGAGTGCATCCGGAACGAACTAATTTTATTAGTTCGTTTCATTAGTTTGTATCTCATAACCACCCGACGAGAAGTGAACACTGCGAGCGGTTCACCGAGAATAGGGAATTCTTGATCCACACCCGGTCATCCTGATTGGGGGCTTTCTTTTACTACCAGGGTCAGACTTTCAAAAACTTCCGAGTGATAGGATTTTAAATGCTTTCTTTACCGCTTTCTTTTAAATGCTTTCGTTAGAGGTCACTCGGTTGTATTGAGAGTTGTGTAACTGCTACTAGGACTGAGAGCTAAGGGATAGTTCAGGGCTTGACTAGAATCTTTGGGTGTGACATGGGGGAATGACAGGAGTACCTGACACGTCAATAAATGATTTGTCAGGTGTTGCTTATCCACCACAGATGAATAATATGCCTCAGCATGGCCATGTGAGGGCAGTTGCGAGTCTGTGGTATCTTAGAATTTGTTGCCTTAAGAGCATGTAAACTCTTACTATAAGTACCTGTCTGTTAAAGGGAACATGGTACAGAGAACATGAGAATTAGCTAACTGATGGATTATCCCAAGCTAAGATCTGTGTAACAAAATGGAAGTTTAATTGTGTTTCATCTGAATCTTGTCCAATCTTTATTATTTTCTTCCTGTCTCTTCTGTCTCATTTTAAATCTGCTTTCTTAGATAATTTTAACCGCTTTCTTAGAATAATTTTATTGCTTTCTTAGACTAAATTTAATTCGCTTTCTAGAATAATTTTATCTGCTTTATTTTAATTGCTTTCATAGCTTAGTTTAAATTCTGTCAAGTAGTTGATAATCAAACTCAAACTTGAATCGAGTAACCGAGTGGAAAATCTTAGTAAACGGCGTGGGCCCTGCTTCCATCGCACATCCTCCAGTGAACGATCCGGTACTTACTATAAATACTGCAATTTTTGACTCCGTGCGCTTTCGGGGGCACAGTTTCTTAACACGAGTAAATAAAAAATGTGATTTTTCAGAAAATACTCATGTAGTGGGAATCTGCCGAAAGTTTCATGGTAGGTAATCTCATGACATGAAATCATGCGAAGTATCATGGCACATATGCCGGGGACCCTCAGTGTGACAGGCTGAAGGTCAATCTATCCCGGTTGTACCATGAGACTTGTCAAAAGTTTCATGACATGAGAGGACTGCAACGCCATTTGAAATTAAAGCATCCCACCTGAGTAATAAAAAGTAACCACCTCGATATATCCTTAAACCCCTTTCACGAATCATAACTCCTTCATTTAATAAATTCATACCTGATATATTTTATTGAAAAATACTCGTGTTAATGAAATTTGTCAAAAGTTTCATGGCGCCGTTGCCGGGGAGGATGCAGCGTCGTTTATTAAGAGAATTACACTCCTGATTACTCATAGTTAGTTTAGTGTTAATTTAATGTGTTTATTACAGAACAGAGAAGTACCCTCAAATCAATTAAACATTTAGAGTACTAAGACTCTAAATGTGAGGATGTTGATTTGAGGGGAAGACCTAACCAATTGGGTATTTTTGCTTGCAGGAATCATGGAACCATCGAAATTGGTATAAGGAGTTAAATGTGGAAGTGTAGCATTGGGGCTACACTACTTTGATCTTTCGTTTAATTTTACACCTCTCCAATTGCAAAATCGAGGTTAATTAAACGAAAAAATCAAAGAAAGGGAGAAGTGTAGCAGTGGAGCTACACTAATTCGCAATTGTAAATTGCACAACACGTGAAACTCATGTGTTTGTCATCTCCACCACATCCGGACCACGAAGCTCAACCGCTGCTCCATCGCTCATCCACCTCAACACCACCACTGCGCTGAGGAAGCCCTCATCACTGGTGAAACAACAAATGGGGCAGCAGATCTTCGGACTACCAATTGCTCACCACCATCGGACAAGCCACGGCCATCATCTTACTTTCCGTCGCCCCTGTCCCGACTGAGCATCTAAAGAGGTTCCCGGTTGGATTAGTTCTGTAATTGACCGAAGATTATACCCGGAATTCAAAGAAATTTAAAATCCGGAATAATTTTCGCAAGGACGGAATTAATCCAACCTAAATTTCTGCAAGTCAAAATTATATGTATACATATATTTATATTTATATCTCTTGTGAATATTATTAAATAATTCGGGTGTTAATCAATTAACTCACATTTAGAGTACTAAGACTCTAAATGTGAGGATGTTGATATTTTTGAGGAAACCCGATAACTTCTTTTGTGTTTGCTTTGCAGGAATTTGTGGAATCACCAAAAAGAAAATTAAAAGCTGCAAAACAGGTTCCCGGTTGGATCGAGTCTGTGATTAATTGAAAGTATTCTTGGAATTTAAAGCAATTTGAAATCCGGAATAACTTTTATGAGAACAGAATCAATCCAACCTAATTTTTGCAAGTAGATTAAATTCTATAAAATTCAAAAATGTGATTGAACAATTTTGATGAAAATCAGAATTTTTCTTAAGTATTGGGCATCAAACAATCGCCTTGTTCGACGAACCAAACGATCACACATAGCCAAAATCGTCGAACATTTAATTGGTTTGACGAAAAAGGCTATCGGAATTATTCTTCTATCTTTCATGTTAATATTTTCTCCCTCCCTCCCTCCTCTTTTATTTTATTTTGATTTTGATAATTTGTTTAAGTAGGAATTGATTTACTCACATTTCGAGCAAGGCTCAAAATGTGAGGATGTTGATTCTTCACTTAAAAAAAAAAAGTGTGTTATTTTTTATTTTGTTTATTTTTATTATTTTATTTTTAAACCCAGTGCAAAGCATGCATAACTCTGTCTAAGAATCCACATATTTGATTTTGGTTTATGATTAAATTTTCAAACTTTTAAATTGGGATAATATAATTGAAGACATGCATTATATGAATTTTTGAGGTTTTGAGCTATAAAAATTTAATGATATCATCATCTTGTTGGGTAATGAGTCCTCATGTTGAGAATTTAATTGAATAGATTGTAAGAATTTTTCAAAGATTATATTTAAGAATATTGTATGACATGAATGAACCATTCCATGTGAGATTTGAGCCATGAGTCATTTTTACTCATTCTTTTCTTTGATGTGTGAAAATCATTTTAATTAAAGGAAACTAGAACTTGCGATTGGGACCGATTCAAGACCATGCCTTATTCCAAAAATCGAGCATATGATCGAGGCACCTAGAAAACCAAAATTTTGGCCTTCTTTTGAAATCCAAACCCAAAAATATTTTCCCTTTAGGATTAACCAATTTGAGCCTATAAGCCTAATTTTTCTTTGAAGCCCTCTATATTTTTCCAAGCCTTCTAAAAAGACCAAAAAAAAAAAAAAATTCAAACCCAAGTGTGTAAGAATGAATTTTATCAAGGCATTAAATTTATGATCATCAAGTCATCAAATCGGTATTCGATAAACCGATTCAAAAAAAAAAGAAGAAAAAAAAAAAAAAGAAAAAGAAAAAGAAAAATTGTTGAGTTCAATTCAACACAAATAAATTGCAATTGACAAAGCAAATTAGACATAGTCTAATGTCATGCAATATGAAAAGAAAAGCAAAAGAAAAAAAAAAAAAAGAGAAAAATATTGATGATCATAAGTTTTAAATAAAAATATACCTAGTTATGATAATATTAATTCTTGCCACTTCTTAGCCCAATAAATTCCTTTCCTACCAAATGTTACAACCGTATGCCCCATTATAACCCTTGAATAAGACCTCATGATCTCGATTTGAAGAGATGAGCCGGTGGCGAGTTGGTCCAATTGCAAGCTTATGGGATAATTTAATTAAATTTGATTATGAGTGCTCATTGATAAAACCCCTTTTTGAGAGTGAGTGAAATTTCCGTTTCTACTATATGTGAGGCTCTGCTTTTAATTATGTTCATGTCATACTTTAATTCTAGAATTAAATCAATGAATTTTTTCTAAACATGATGTTCATGAAGAATTATCAATAATGACTGATTTGTAGGCCCGATATAGTGAGAAGTATCATTTTATTAAACACTGCAATCAAGGGAATTTAATACTTGTAGTTTTTGATTGTCTTATCCCAATCTAAAAAGAATGAAATTTTTGAAGCCACGAAAATAGATTGAATATGTAGAGTCCGTGTTCTTAGGAACATTGACTCTGACTGCTCGGGGACGATCAGTATTAAATGTGAGGATGTTGATAATGGCCAAAATTGACCATTATTTTCAATCTATTTCCGTGTCTAATACGGACATTTGATCGCATTCCGGTCTTATTTTAATAAGAAAGCAGTTGAATTTAACAGATTTATGCATGTTTGTATAAATAATAAGCTGGTATTGAAAAATACAAAAATATGGTTATTTTCATTAATTTTATGTTAAAAAACCCAAAAACATGATAAAAATATTAAAAATCATACACTTGATTAATCTTGGTTCGTTGTTGTCTATTCGGTGGAACACGAGTTCATTAAATGGATCACAAACCAAATAATCAAGTGGAATAAATATTATATTTATATTTTGATGTATATATTTTAATTTTTATGTTTATTTATTTTTATTTCTGATTTTCTGCTATACTTAAATAAATGGTCCACTAATCACTTTTTATTTAAATTAATTGCAGGAGATTGGATTTAATTAAGTCCAAGAGTGAAGTCCAGTCCAGTCTGAAGCAGGCCCAACAATTAAATCATCCAAGCCCAACAACACAATCCATGAGCCCAATAACCACTTGCCCAAGCCCAACCCTAATCCATCCTAACCCTAACCCTAACCCTAAACCCTGCCGCCGCCGCGCCGCCGCCACCGGCCGGCGACCATAGCCCCTGTCTCCGCCACCTCCTCCGACGAGCACAGCCGCCCTTCTCCTCCATTTCCAACACTCATCCCCAAATCCACCACCAACCCGCCGCCCTATTCCGGCCAACACCATCTCCATCACCCTCTTTATCCCGCCGGCCACCACCATAGTCATCTTCTCCGGCGAAGAAAAACAGAAAACCCCAAAAATATTCCCGACCAACCACCACAGATCCACCTCCACACTCCGGCCATCTCCAACTTCGCCTTCCTCCTCCGCATCTCCGGCGGCCAAATCCCCTCAGTCCGCCATCCGACTCCATTTCTTCTTCAACCAACCACCACCGCAAGCACCAACCCCGGCGAGATTCCGATCCACAACCGCCCTCCATCTCCGCCAACGGCCGGCGAAGTCGCTGCCCCCTTCACGCCCGCGCACCACCGGCCACCATCTCAGTCAACAGCCGCCATCACCTTTGTCCTCGCCAACGCCACCAGTACACCACCACCGCCGCAGCCTTCACCAACCTCCGACCACCCTTCTTCAACCCCCGACGCCCGCCGCTGCCACCGCGCCTCCAGTCTCCAGATCCGCCGCCACCCGCCAGCAACTCCGGCGAGGTAGCAGCTTCCACCACCACATCCGCGGCCGCCTCTCCGTTCACCGCCTCACCACCATCGACCCTCCATCATCGTCCCCTGCCTCCATTTCCAAACCCCAACAGAAAACCAACAGAAAAGAAAACAAGAAGATGAAAGCAAGAAGAAGAAATTTGAGGAAGAAAGATAAAGAACGAACAAGAGAAAAAGGTGGAATGAAGAACGAAAATGAAAGAAGAAAACAAGAGAAGAAAGAAAAGAAGAAAAAGAAACGAAGCTGAGAACAAAGAACACGAAGAAGAAAGAATGGAGGAAGAAGTAGAAAGGAAATGGGGATCGAGATTAGAAAGAGAGAAAGAAGAAGGAAGTCTGAAAGAAATAGGAGAGAGGAAAAGAAAATAATGAGAGGAGAGAGAGAGCAAATCAACCTTTGTCGCGGAAGGTTGCTCCGCGACAAAGTGCTCCGCGCCCAAAAATATGCTCCGCGCCCAAAATCTTACTCCGAGACTGTGAGAGAAGTAGCAAGAAATAAAATTTGTCGCGGAACAATGTTCCGCGACAAATGCACCGCGACCGCGACAAGGAGAGAGACAGAGATAGAAAATGGAGCGCGACAGACAGAGTCACGTGCCAGCCCACATTTGAATTTCCCATGTGCCACAATACTCAGGAAGTCCCAGGATCGCAGCTCCACCAATGCAATAATTCTTGTCTTTTCCCCTGGACCTCGAAGTCCCGGCCCCTCCTGGGCGCCATCTTGGAGCCAAAAAGTGTTTTGTCCCTATTCCGCGACAAAGCAGTTGTTTGGCGACCAGATGGGCCTAATGGGCCTAGGGCTAATTTTCCACCTCTATAAATATAACCTCCCACCCCCTTGAACAGTAACCTAGCTACACTTTAGTTATTTTACTGTTTTGGAGGCACCACTGTGCTCTCCAAAATTATGTTAGATAGGTAGCTTAGTTTATTTTTGTGCAATGTAGATGTAGATTTTAGCTTAGCTTTAATTTATGCTTTGTAATAAATAAGTGTAGCTAGTGTTCACTTTTATTTTTCCAGTTTTATATTTTGTAGTTTGTGGGTTTCAAACACTTAATTAATGGGTGTATTTTGAACCATGCTTTGGTATTGTAGTTAGGTTTTATTGCTTTCCTCATTTTAATAAAATGCATAAACACTTGATATTTACCCTTGATAGATTTAATGTAGGTTTTATTTTATTTTATTTTTATCTTTATTTTTAGTGTTAGCATAGTTAGTTTGTACTCTTGCTTCTTGTGCTAGTTTTAGCCTTTTCTTTTATTTTTATTATACTGCTCTTGTTCTTTCTAGTCTTAGGTAGTACTGTTGCTTTTTATTTTCTCTCTCTAGTGCATTAGATCTAAAAGGGCTAGTGTTAAAGTGTTTATGCATATTTATATAAAAATTGCATATTCCTATATTGTATTGCATCACATTGTAACCCCACGGGTTGCAATGTAATTTTCCCGTTGTGATCCCACGGATCACAACGCACACCCATGTAATGCAATATTAGGCGTTATGCTGCCGAAATTTTTATATAAAATATTTTAAAACCCTTTGTCGCCATACACTCTTGTCGCGGAACCACGTTCCGCGACAAAACCACTGTTTAGCGACAGAGGACCAAATTCTTGCATTTTGTCTGCATGGCTTTTGTCGCGGAATACCCTTGTCGCGGAACCACGTTCCGCGACAAAATCTTATTCCGAGACAGAAAATTATGCCTTGCCATTATTTTGAAACGCCTTGGTCGCGATGCAACTCTTGTCGCGGAACCACGTTCCGCGACAAAATCCTTGATTAGCGACCAAGGACCCAAATACTTGTAATTTTATTCTGGGAGGACTCTGGCGCGGAATCTTTGTCGCGGAACCACGTACCGCGACAAAATCCTTGTTCCGCGACCAGGAATTATGTCCTTACCAATTTTCAACCCTCTTTGTCGCTATGCCTCTTTGTCGCGGAACCATGTTCCGCGACAAAATTTTTGCTTCGCGACAAAATAAACCCTAACTTTCAAAATATTAATTTCTCTTATTTCCCACCCCTTTGTCGCGAAACCCTTGTCGCGGAGTCACGCTCCGCGACACAAACTCTACTCCGCGACAAGGTGGCACCTTTTTGCCAAATTTTTATTCTCCATCTCACTCCATTAATTAATTGAACCTTTATATTAATATTTTGAGGTTGAGATCCAATGATCTCAACCCATGATTAATTTGATATAAAGAACTTTGTTCAATTCCCCATTAAAAGATTCTTCTACAAAATAATTAAACTCTAATGATCTAAGTATATAATCCGGACTGTAATTAATTAATTATGGAATGAGTGATTATTTGGACCATAAAGAGTGAATATGGAATCATTTCCATATCCTTGCATGAGAAACCAATGTCTCTCATGCAAGATGACCCAAAAATATTTTTCTTTTATTTATTTTGTCTTTTCGCGTAATGTGTGAAACAGCTAATAAGGAATATATCAGATTAATGTTGGCGGGTATTCCCACACGGATAACTAGCTCGTGGTCTGTATATTAATTATTAGATGTTATTTTGCATGGTCCGGATAGTGGTCGGTGGAAGCCTTGGCGGTTCGTCCATCCGGGATTATAATAGCTGCTCAGCTGACTCCTATCCGGATACAGTTTTATTCTCTTTATCTTAATTTCAAAACCTGAATTCAAGTTGTAGTATTATTAAATGATGTCGACCAACATTATTTGAGAAGTATTACAACAAGAAAATATGTGGGTTTTTCTTCCATTCACAGACAAAAGGGAGCTGAATGACGGCGGTCACCGTCACTTGGAATTCCCTTCTGTCTAAAAATCTTCCCATCTGGAATAATTGGGAACTGGATAGCAGATGTTTGCAGTCCAGATCACCCCAGTTATTTCTGGCATTCTCTTTAGCCAAAATTCTTCTCACCTCCGGCTATTTCATCTTTGTGTTCCAACTTCTGTCTAAACCCACCTTATATTTTGGGTTATTTAATTTTACACTTCCTTATAAATTTATGCATGATATTATTATGTAGATATTGTGGTCATTATTATTTTGGGATCCTTCCCTTGGACATAGAAGTCATGATTTAAATCAGATGTCTCATAATAAATTTCCAACAAAAATTCCTTTATAAAATCCGGATCTGAGTAAGGGATAAATTCGACAGTTATGACTAATTCATATCCGACTGGGGGTTGATTTTGGGAATTTAGAAGCAGAGTCAGCGATTAGGTCTCACCTAGACTGAAAGGATCCGTGTTTTAATTGAGAGTCTAGTACCTGATAGGGAATGATTTTCAGATTTATTATTTTCCAAAATTGCTGTTTGTTGGAAATCTTGTATTAAATATTACACTGGGTCAGATTCCACTTGGATTCCGATAAGGTGTGACAGATAATACTAGAGGAACAACATTCGGGCCTTGGTTATTTTCTAAGGTAGGGTTGAGTATTCTTTCAACTGCTATCTTCTTCTGCCAAAGCCTATTTTTGAGTCCTGAGTGAGTGCATCCGGAACGAACTAATTTTATTAGTTCGTTTCATTAGTTTGTATCTCATAACCACCCGACGAGAAGTGAACACTGCGAGCGGTTCACCGAGAATAGGGAATTCTTGATCCACACCCGGTCATCCTGATTGGGGGCTTTCTTTTACTACCAGGGTCAGACTTTCAAAAACTTCCGAGTGATAGGATTTTAAATGCTTTCTTTACCGCTTTCTTTTAAATGCTTTCGTTAGAGGTCACTCGGTTGTATTGAGAGTTGTGTAACTGCTACTAGGACTGAGAGCTAAGGGATAGTTCAGGGCTTGACTAGAATCTTTGGGTGTGACATGGGGGAATGACAGGAGTACCTGACACGTCAATAAATGATTTGTCAGGTGTTGCTTATCCACCACAGATGAATAATATGCCTCAGCATGGCCATGTGAGGGCAGTTGCGAGTCTGTGGTATCTTAGAATTTGTTGCCTTAAGAGCATGTAAACTCTTACTATAAGTACCTGTCTGTTAAAGGGAACATGGTACAGAGAACATGAGAATTAGCTAACTGATGGATTATCCCAAGCTAAGATCTGTGTAACAAAATGGAAGTTTAATTGTGTTTCATCTGAATCTTGTCCAATCTTTATTATTTTCTTCCTGTCTCTTCTGTCTCATTTTAAATCTGCTTTCTTAGATAATTTTAACCGCTTTCTTAGAATAATTTTATTGCTTTCTTAGACTAAATTTAATTCGCTTTCTAGAATAATTTTATCTGCTTTATTTTAATTGCTTTCATAGCTTAGTTTAAATTCTGTCAAGTAGTTGATAATCAAACTCAAACTTGAATCGAGTAACCGAGTGGAAAATCTTAGTAAACGGCGTGGGCCCTGCTTCCATCGCACATCCTCCAGTGAACGATCCGGTACTTACTATAAATACTGCAATTTTTGACTCCGTGCGCTTTCGGAGGCACAGTTTCTTAACACGAGTAAATAAAAAATGTGATTTTTCAGAAAATACTCATGTAGTGGGAATCTGCCGAAAGTTTCATGGTAGGTAATCTCATGACATGAAATCATGCGAAGTATCATGGCACATATGCCGGGGACCCTCAGTGTGACAGGTTGAAGGTCAATCTATCCCGGTTGTACCATGAGACTTGTCAAAAGTTTCATGACATGAGAGGACTGCAACGCCATTTGAAATTAAAGCATCCCACCTGAGTAATAAAAAGTAACCACCTCGATATATCCTTAAACCCCTTTCACGAATCATAACTCCTTCATTTAATAAATTCATACCTGATATATTTTATTGAAAAATACTCGTGTTAATGAAATTTGTCAAAAGTTTCACCAGGACGCAAGCGGAAATCAATGATCAGTAATAAGAAGTTATAGAGCATGAAAACAAGAAAGATACCACTTTATAATTTATAGCAGAATCCTCAGAACGCGAGAAGCTGACAATTACGGGGTGTATATGTTCTACACAATCTTGAGGATGCAATAACTTTCCAAGAGCAGCAAAGCCCTCAACAGCCAGCAAGTGAACAGAATCCTGATCTGAGAAAGAAGAAAATGAACATGTAGTATTAATTCATAACTACAAGTGTCTTGTTACATCTTACGTCCAACACTCATCAAAATTAATAAAGATATCAAACACAAGCTAAATGCTACAGTAGCAGGTTGAAAAAGAGTAATCCTCTAGCATCATACTATCTTTAAATAAAGAAATTACACCTTAAATATCATTGAGTATAACCGTGCTGTCTCAACTTGTGCCAAAAAAAATCATATTTTTCTCAATTTGAATCTTCTATAAGCTACACAATCTGTACAATTGGGCAATTCTTGGCAATGCCTTCTCAAAGAGATTTAACATTGCCGGCATTAATTTTGAAGAGGTCATTGCGGGTCATGCCAGGCTTTCTCGGCACACCAGCAGGAATGATCACTGTATATGCTCCTTCCAGAGCATGCCGTAGCTGCTCCTCGGATGCATAGCCTTTCACCTGTACATGCATCAAAATACACCATTAGATATTGTCCAAATGTATTGTTAATCTGAAGGGCATGAAATGTTGATATACTTATCAGCAATAATCAAATTTGCCCAAGGGCTGAATTCTAGAAACAAACATGGAAATGCATTTCTGAAGTGAAGACACATTCTTAAATTTGTATTTCTATTTGATTCTAGGTTTCTAAATCCGTAGACAATTTCGCGAGAAAAATATAGTAGAAATGACTATAAGGCTATAATGGTGACGACAGTGATGAACAATATCGGAAACCTAGAAACTGAATCAGATTAAAAACCCAAACGGAAATCATTACAGAGAATGTCCCTTAATTGAGAATGTCCTTTAATTGAGAATGTCCTTTAAAAACCCAAACAGAAATCATTACAAATTTGATTTTTCAAGATTTCAACTGATAATGTCCTTTAATTTTTCAAGATTTTTACGGCCTATCCATTCATAAAAATCTTGAATTTCCTTTAATTTGATTACACCATTAGCAGAACTAATGGGAATTCCATACTCAGAACTAATAAAAATCTTGATCATTGCAATTTCGAATTCACCATAGTTAAGACCCCAATGAAAACAAAAATCAATGGAAGGTTTTTCAAGATCTCTAGGTATCCGATTTAATTTATGAACACAAGGTCTTACATTGAATGTGCTAAGCTGCCCAGGTTCGCTACCGGCAAATTCTTTCACCAACTCACTTGCTTGTCTTGCATATATTTTGACCTAAATTTCAACAGTGTAGCTCCCTTTTCTTGCTGTAAAATCATCACGATATTTCATCAAAAGCCTGACTACAAAAATCTATAGAAGCTAAAGACTGTAGGCGTACAAAGTTGAATATTCAAAGCAACACAAGAAAAAAGAATAATTAAAAAATAAAAAATAATAATAATAATTCAGATGAAATGTCCACTGCCACAAATCTTGAAAAACAAATCAAAGCATCCTTATGTCAAACACTTTACTGTCGTAGACAAGATAGCACACTAATGTTCATATCAACAGTCGTAGAAGTTCTCTTGATTTCAGAAATTTCATCAGCTGAAAAACATGATATTCAGACTGGAAAATAGAATGTGATAGAGTGAGTGACAGAAATAGACAAGTTAATGCACATAAAAAGCAAAAAATTGAAGCCATGAAATGTAGCTTGTCATGAGCACAACCCACGTATAGCAAGAGAAGTATACTTTCAACAAAAACATGACATGCACATTATATTAGATAGGAAGAGGATGAGACAAGCACCAACAAATCATCATAGAAGTAACAATTAAAAATCAGAAATGGATAATAAAGACAAACGAAAGACTTAAATATCAAAACAATTAGGTTTACACAATGGATATAAACGTTCCAATACATTGTTCTGGTCAACTCAGGCATGGCAAAGCAAAAACAGGGCATCAAAAGGTAGTTAAGTCAAAAAAGCTTATCTACTATGACAGAAATATATAAACATACATGACTTTCAAATAGTTCATGGGTAATATTTACTTCATAAAGATATAAAATGAAGGAAACGTATAGGTAATTGGTGTGCACTTTTTGTAAGGCTGAAACAGCTTGGGAGGCCCTTGTAGCAGAGAACCAGCATTTGAACAGAAGAAAGATTGTTCTAACTGCAAAAGCATTGTTTTAAAATATCAGTATAAACTTGAACCATCAATACAATTATTTCATGTTGAAATTGCAGGACCTCAAGTTCGCAAATTGCTGGTCCAGGAAAAATAAATTTTCTCATTATAATACCTTTAGAGGAAGGTTAGTGATAGAATCCAACCAAGTAATAACCCCTGGAATAGAAAGAAGTAAGAAACTCTGTAACGAAAGAGAATGTACAGAGGGCCGCAATTCTTGTCAATATATATATAGATAACTCAAACGACAATACCTACCGGATTAAATTGTTCCTCAAGTCATTGTATATAGTCTTTGCTTGGTCTTTGTATGGCCCATCCACTGTGACAACCAAGTGATGATTGAATGTCAATAAATTCTTTTATATAGTTAGTCAGGAACAAAGGGGTTGGTAAGCTGTGTACCTCCTGAATAATACTTTAGTGCTGAAAGAATCATGTAGTTCATGTTCATCCAAATTGGACCTCTCCAGTAAGGTGCATTGTGCTCAGTGTTATGTTTCATGTATATTGAGCTACAATAGAAATTCAATCAAGCTGTGAGAATACTCATGGTGGAAGGCCTCGTCTGTCGGGAGAGCAATCAAAATGGGGCGATTCTTTCACCTTGTTTTGGCTAAAGATCTTAGTCCAAATTTCGTCCAGAGAGTGCTTGTGTTTGAGATGAGAACAAGCTGTTTTTCTAATATCCATGATTGCTGCAACTCATACAGTATTTTGGATTAATAGAGAAAAAAGAAAGAAAGAAAGAAAGAGAATAATTGGGCATGAGATGATTGATTAACTCACAGGTGGTATAAGTCGAGCCATGAAAGGGAAGAGACTGACATAGCCAAGATGAGGAACCAGTTTCAACGAAGGTGGCTCCAGAACTTCGCGAACAAGTTCACGAGTTGGGTAATTGCCAGGTGTTTCAACAATCCGCCAACTTAGATGAACCTAAGAGAGAAGACAATCAAGAAGAGTTGAAGGAACAAATCAGTCCATTGCAAGTCGTCCAATAGATGTTCTCCATATTTGCTTGCTTTTCCGCTGACAATGCAGTAACTAAACTTCGAAGAAGATTGGTTCAATTATCAATTCTTGTTGAGCTCATAAGTCATTAATGTTCCATACTTCCATGTGCTGCTGCTACTTAGTCACAGAGAGAGACAGTCATTGACTTTAAGCATAAAAAATACAACAGAATTGAACTCTTAAGGAGAACAGTCGAAGGCAATCATCCATTTGATTTAGCTATCCAAGACTCACAATCTTCTCGCACATTTTTAATCAGAAGTTAATACACACTTTCCATTGCAAGAAAAACTCAAATCCATGAAAAACCAAATCATGACATAAGAATTCATGAAAACCAAAAGCCGTACCTTCTCTGTATGAGTCCCATAATCAAAATAAGCTCCACTGGTACTATCAAAATGCAACTGAGAAAAAACAAAAAAAAAAAAAAAACAGAATCTACTTGTGAAAAACAGAAGGAAAAAGTATCTCGTTTGTATAATTAAAGCCAAATCGAGACATGGCAATCTCTACTCGATGTGTGGGGAAGCAAAAGTTACCCTGTTCAAAAGCTCAAAATCCGAGAGTAACTTTGCTATGGAGCTGTATCCCTGCACAATGTGTATAGCCTTAAATTTATGAAATTAATATTTGTTTAATCATTTTATGATTTTATCCCTGTTTTCAGATTATACCTGACCAACATGGCTGTCCTCAAGAAATTCTGAAATAGAAGTCATGCAATCTGCAGCAAGATACAACCAACACCTAAGATCCACATGGCACTCATCATCCGTTGGGTGAGATGCACGAGGATAGTCATCCAAACCAGAAGACAGTGACTGTAATACCCGAGAATTTTCCAACATAAAATAAGACAATAATTAAATAAATAGACAATAAATACAACAAAAACCATAAATAAATAAATCCAGCAAATAAAGAAATAAATAAAGATAAGGAAATGAGAAATGAGATTTTACTTAAAAAGGAATTAAAGGAATTTAATTAAATAAAAGGAATTATTAAAGGTAAATAAATTATACACCGAAACCCGACACCAATGAACTCGAGAACTCGAATCCAAACATAAATTATACGGGGTTTCTATTTCCGTAAACCCGAAGATACCCCGGGAATCAGAACCCGGGAGCATAGGGGGATAGAAGTGTAACACCCCGGTTTTTGGTCACCCAGGTCGGGATGTCACCGCCACATCCCCCTAGTAAGACACGGTCTCTCCGAGCTTACTAAAGGAATGCAAGGCTAGATATTGCAGTATTTAAAACATTTAAAGCATTCAAAACAGCCCATACGATATAATTCGAAAATAATAATATCATAGCGCAGCGGAAATAATTGTTTCAGTATAGTATTGCAGCGAAAAATGTAAATAGGGCCGACATGGCCAAAACACGGGATAAACAGGCCCGTTCATAATATAGTCTAATGTACGAATTTAAAAACGATAAGTTTTCCAAAAATGCAATTTCCCCCATGCATGAATATGGTTATGCTCATTCCACATACTCTGTAAGAAAAGAAAATAAAAATGGTTTGGTCAGCACAACTTCCTGAGTAAGTTAACACGGACATGATCGTAGGGTTTAAAAGCCATTTTCATTTCATAATTAAATAAAAGCATGATAATAACATAATATTCGATTTAATTTAATTAACTATTCAACTTAAAATAAAGCCATAATTTAAATAAAGCATTCAAATAATTTAATTAGACAACCACACACATTTCAATTTAATTTAATTCTAATCTCCCCCTTACATCCCAGATTTGGTATTTCAAGTATTTCACGATTGCATCGCAATCTCAACAAGTTTAGCCGGTAGCCCGGCGGCCGCAACCGAATCAGCCATACCCAGTACCACTCCGGAGCCTCGGGAAACCCATGTGGATATTCTCGAGAGTGTAGGCTCTATATCTCATGCCGTTTTGGCAATATCATATCTCAATTTCGCGCGGGGTCACCATCGTCCATTAAGGCACGAAGTGAATCGTTAGGGGGCACCCTGCAGAGCACTCACCCCTAATTTTAATTTATCAAGTTTGTAAGGGGATTTAATTTCAAAAATATGATTTCAATTTAGTTTATTCAACAATCATGTTTCAACTCATTTCAACCCTAAAGGTTAATTTCATGTTTCAACAAGATTTCAAGATTTGACTTCCGGTAAACCACTGTTTACTCTAAAATTCGTCTAAAATCAGATTAAACTCCAAAAATTCCGAAATTTCGCTACTGACTCAGAAACGTCGAGATGAACAACTTTTGTGTTTTAACTTTTCCAATCCGAGATACCGAAATAGGTCAAAAACACCAATTTTCACAGAAACACATATCTGTCCGAATTTCGTATGTCACAATTTAAAGATATTGATATCTACCATAGCAAATCAACTCCAAATTTGATGAAATTTCACAGAGACCATCCTACGACATTTATCTACAACTTTTATGTTCGGCCAAAGATCTAAATCGGTAAAGAACTGATGTCAAAAACGTGATCAAGATCGGACCTAAGTTCTGTCAAGAATTTCAAGATCTATTCTCAAGCAGTTCGGTTTCGGTTGGTTTTTGCATATCAATTCATCTCTAAAAATTCTGAAAATTTTACAGTAGATAGATCTAAGCCTTAGGAACATTTTTTGTGTTTTAAGTTTTCCCGTTTGACGTCATTTTAAGGTTCGGAAAAATTAGACAAATCTGTTGCGTCGGTAAAAACCCCATGTTGGCAGATTTTCGATCTCTTGTTAAATCTTTTAGTTTCGAACGTTTTAATTCCTCCCAAAACTATGTAAGGTTAACTTACAGAGTTGTGAACGTCCGGGATTGTGTATTTCGAAGACGTGACTTCCAGTCCACCGTTTCTCCTCTCCGTTCGTCGGGTTCTACGCTCTAGATCCAATTCGAGGTGTAGAAAGGAAAGAGACGGGGTTAGAATCCGTTTTCGGATTGAAACTTAAAAGAATCTGATGGACTAGAACTTACCACACGTCGGAGATCCTTTGATTTTCGTCCAAAAGCTGCTGCCTAGGTTTTTGATGCCTTCGTAGACTTCCGGATTTAGGGTTTCGAATGTATAGAGAGTTGTAGGGTTTTGTAAAAGTGTTCGGGGCTTCCAAGGGGGTTTATTTATAGATAGCTAAGGCCTAGGGCGTCCAAGATCTGACCCTAAGGGTCTTGAGACGAAAAATGTTCAACCGAAGTCGAAAAATCCGCGTTCGGGCGAGAGATTCACGCAACAAACAAATCTGTGGGGTGGCGCGGCCGTGGCGCGCCCGTCCTTCTTCGACCGCGCGGCCACCGCGCCGACTTCGCCTGGACTTCGGTCCGGGCGGGTCGTGCGATCCGTCGTGCTTTTCCTCATCTCTTTCGGATTTCTATCCCTCTATGCTCCCGAATTCTGAGTTCCTTGGTATCTCCGGGTTTCTACTTTCTCTCTAAATTTTTACTCGGGTCTAATTGGATGTTGGACTCGAATTCTCGAGTTCATTGGTGTCGGGTTTCGGTGTACAATTTATTTACCTTTAATAATTCCTTTTATTTAATTAAATTCTTTTAATTCCTGTTTAAGTAAACTCTCATTTCTCATTTCCTTATCTTTATTTATTTCTTTATTTGTTGGATTTATTTATTTATGGTATTTATTGTGTTTATTGTTTATTTATTTAATTATTTATTTGATTATTGTTTATTTTATGTTGGAAAATTCTCGGGTATTACAGTCTACCCTCCTTAAGAATCAACTTCGTCCTCGAAGTTGTGTTACGGCCTTTCTCGTGCTAAGGTCTTTTGTTTGTTTTGTTATTTTGTGACTGAACTTAGAATTAAAACTTCTAAGCTGCCAACGTACCCGGTGAAGGGATCAAGCCATAACGTAGTTCAAAAGTTTACAAAAATGTGCGAAAAATAGGTGGTATGACATCCTCTCCCCCTTAAGATTGCAGTTATGTCCCCATAACTGTGTCGGTATCGGTTTGGAACAATGTCGGGTAGCGTTTTCTCATGTCGGATTCTACTTCCCAAGTTGACGTCTCACTTTCGTGGTTTGACCAAAGAACCTTGATTATTTTGACGGTTTTGTTCCTAGTTACGCGTTCATTAGTGTCGAGAATACGCACTGGGACTTCTTCATAAGTCAAATCTTCATCGAGCTCAATTATCTCCGGTTGAAGTACATGTGTCGGGTCCGGCACATACTTCTTTAGTTGTGAGACATGGAAGACATTATGAACTCGATCTAATTGCGGCAGTAAAGCCAGTCGGTAGGCTAAATTTCCGACTCGTTCTAGAATCTCGTAAGGTCCTATGTATCGAGGGCTCAACTTTCCTCGTTTACCAAAGCGCATCACCCCCTTCATGGGTGATATCTTTAGCATGACCCTATCTCCCACTTGAAATTCTAGGTCTCGTCGTCTCACGTCGGCATAACTCTTTTGACGGTCTTGTGCGGCTTTCATTTTTCCTTGAATCACCTTGATTTGTTGAGCCATGTCTTCGATAAGTTGTGGTCCCACCACCACGGACTTATCGTTTTCTTCCCAGCTCAACGGACTTTAGCACTTTCGTCCATACAACGCCTCGAAAGGTGCCATGCCGATGCTAGCATGGTAGCTATTATTATAAGAGAATTCGATTAAGGGTAAATGGGATTCCCAATTTCCCTTAAATTCCAACACGCATGCTCTCAGCATGTCTTCTAGTGTTTGGATTGTTCTCTCGGTTTGACCATCCGTCATTGGGTGGAATGCGGTGCTCATTTTGATTTGAGTATCGAGAGCTTTTTGTAACTCCGTCCAAAAGTGAGAGACAAATCTACTGTCTCTATCGGAAATGATGTTATGTGGTACTCCATGTCGTCATACCACATTATCAATGTAGGCTCGGGCCAATTGGTCCATAGTCCACATGTCCTTCATCGGGATAAATATGGTTGTCTTCGTTAGCCTATCCACAATTACCCAAATCTTGTTCATGCCTTTAGGTGATCGGGGTAATCCCGAGACAAAATCCATTGAGATGCTATCCCACTTCCAACTTGGAATCTCTAGTGGTTGCATCAGTCCTAGGGGTTTATGTCGCATTGCCTTGACCCTTTGGCAGGTGAGACATTTTGCCACGAAATTTGCCACTTCCTTCTTCATTCCCGGCCACCAATAGATCTTCTTCAGATCTTTGTATAGCTTGTCACCTCCGGGATGTACGGAATATGGCGTGCTGTGCCCTTCCTCCATTAACCTTTGCTTCAACTCGGCACATTTAAGGGGCACGCACCATCTCCCTTTGAAACGAACGCTTCCATCCTCGTGGATAGCAAATCCTATTGCCTTTCCTTCGGCAATATACCCCTTTATCTTCTCGAGTTTCGCGTCGCCCGGTTGGGCGAGCTTAATCTCGTCCAATATTGGAGTTTCTACGACCATGGCATTGATCGTTTCACTCACTGTGCCAGGATGCACAAGTTCTAACTCCAATCTTGCCAACTCCATGTACAATGCCGGCGGAATTACCAACGAGTTCGTCACGTGTTGGGTTTTCCGACTTAGGGCATCGGCTACCACATTCGACTTCCCCTCGTGGTATGCTATCTCTAAATCGTAGTCTTTAATAAGTTCCAACCACCTTCGCTGTCTCAAATTCAACTCCTTCTGAGTGAATATATATTTCAAGCTCTTGTGGTCGGTGAACATTCGACACTTCCGCCATAAAGATAATGTCTCCATATCTTTAGAGCGAAAACGACCGCTGCCAACTCCAGGTCATGTGTCGGATAATTCTCCTCGTGAGGTTTTAGTTGGCGTGATGCATACGCTACGACTCTCGAGTCTTGCATCAAAACACATCCTAAACCTTCCTTCGAAGCATCGCTGTAAACTTCGAAGTCACCATTCTCTGATGGTAGTGTTAATACGGGTGTGGTTGCGAGTCGTTTCTTCAGCTCTTGAAACGCAGTCTCACAAGCCTCTGTCCACACGTATTTTACTCCCTTCTTAAGTAGCTAGGTCAAAGGTCGTGCGATTTTAGAAAAATCCTTCACGAACCGTCTATAGTACCCGGCTAAGCCAAGGAAACTCCTTTTCTCAGTTTGGCTCTTGGGAGTTGCCCACTCAGTTACGGCAGAGACTTTTGCCGGATCCACTGAAACTCCATCAGCGGATACTATATGTCCAAGAAATGCTACCTCCTTCAACCAAAAATCGCATTTGGACAGTTTGCCGTATAGCTGATTCCTTCGCAAGGTCCCTAACACCTGGTGCAAGTGCTGGGCATGCTCCTCCTCGTTTTTCGAGTAGATCAGGATGTGATCAATGAACACCACTACGCACTGATCTAACAGCTCTCGAAATACATTGTTCATGAGGTTCATGAACATTGTCGGAGCATTTGTTAACCCAAAGGATAACATCGTGAACTCGTAGTGACCATATCGAGTTCGAAACGCCGTCTTCGGAATGTCTTTCTCGGCAATTCTCAACTGGTGATACCCAGATCGTAAGTCGATCTTTGAGAATACTGAAGCTCCCTTCAGTTGATCAAATAGATCCTCTATTCTCGGCAGAGGGTATTTATTTTTTATGGTCACTTGGTTTAGTCCTCGGTAATCTATGCAAAGACGTAGTCCTCCGTCTTTCTTCTTAACGAATAAAACTGATGCTCCCCAGGGGGAAGTACTCGGCCTTATACACCCCTTTCCTAACAGCTCCTCAAGTTGATCTTTTAACTCCTTCATTTCCACTGGTGCCATCCGGTACGGAGCTTTTGAGACAGGCTCTGTGCCCGGAATGAGATCTATAGTGAACTCAAGATCTCTCTCATGTGGCATTCCCGGGATGTCTTCAGGAAACACATCCGGCTATTCTCTTACCACTGGTATGCTATCAACCTTGTTCTCTTCCGCCTCAAGGTTGTGCACGTAGCACGCATATAGCTCATACCCCTTACGCATCAAGTTAGTTAGTTTAAGTGCACTAACGATTTTGTTACTCTTCTTAGGGGGCTGAGAGTAAAAGATAACTCTCTTTCCCCTACTTTTTGACAAGGTGATCTTTTGCTTTTGGCATTCGATCACCGCCTTATACTGGGATAACCAATCCATCCCCAGTATGATGTCAAAGTCTCTTAAGTTAAATTCTACTAAGTTCGCGAAGAATTCTACGTTCTTTATCACTATAGGAATTCCGTTATATCGTTTAGAGCAAGATACTACTTCTCCAGAAGGCAATTGAATTCCTAAGCTAATTCTCTCGCACTTAGGTAGATCTAACTCAGGCACTATTCTTGATGCTATAATTGAGCAACTAGCTCATGAATCGAATAAAACTCTAAGGGGCATATTCAAAACATGAAATGTACCTGCCATCACTTCTCCTTGAGCAGGCACGTCCGCTTGATTAACCACGTTAAGCCTCCCCATAGGGCATCCCTGATTGCCCTGCTGATTCGTATTCGGCTGCTGATTTTGCTGTTGGTTTTGGTTCTGAGGGGGCGGAGGTCGTTGTTTCTGATTTTGGTTCTGCGGCCTATTTTGAAGGGGTTTGTACCCCTGGTTATTCCCGTTCCGCCCGTTTTGATTTTGAGGCTGTTCTTGCCCCGTGACCAAATCGTCCCTTCTCGTTATGTTCTCGACCCTGGTTCGGCAATCCCGTCGAACGTGACCCATTCGACCACATCGGTAGCAGGCGCCCTGTTGCGGGCATCCCCTCGCCAGATGGGGTCGTCCACATCTTGGGCAGGGTGGTACCGGATCTTCCTGGTTGAACCTCCTCCCATTGTTGTTTTGTTGGGGCCTATTCGGCCCTCTCCGCTGTTCGTTCCTTCCAGTGCTGTTCTCGCTTCTTGAGTCCCGGTTTCTCTTATCTTGGGGACCCCTGCTGGACTCCCCACTCACCCTTCTCTTCAGTTGTTGCACACGCGCTACTGCCACAGCGCGGTCATACACAGCTTGCAAATCGGGGTAGTGTACCCCCGCGATCACCTCGCGAACAGACAGGTTCAGCCCCATCTCGAACTTTTGTGCCTTTTCTGCATCAGTGGGCACTAGCCTTGGTGCGAACCTCACCAGCTCCTTAAAACGTGTGTAGTATTCTTGCACAGTTTGGCTTCCTTGCTTCAGTGACAGGAACTCTTCGTACATCGCTGATTTGGTACTCAGAGGATAGAATCGATCCCTGAGCATCTCCATCATTTCCGCCCATGAGTAGGGCTCGTCATCCTCCGTCAGTTTGGCTTGTGTCGCCTGCCACCAGTCGTCAGCTTCGCCTCCCAAGTAGTACGAAGCGACATGCACTCTTTCTCCTTCCGGACATTTGACTGCTCCCAGCAGTTTGTCGAAGGTCCGGATCCATTCCTCCAGTTTGGCTGGATCCTCCTCACCAGCATAGTGGGGTGGCTGGTAGGGATTCACCATAGCCAGATATTTAGGGCGAGCTTGGGGCGGAGGTACCGCCGCAGCTTGGCCCTGGTTGACTTGCGCGTTTCTTAGCGCAATCAAAACCTCCTCTATCGTCCAAAGACGATCGCCCACATTGTTTGGTGCGGGGGCGTCCTGCGCACCTTGGGGTTGTTCCTCTACAGGTTGGGCCGGTTCCGTGACATTTGGAGGTATTTCGGTAGGTGTTTCAGTGGTGGTTTGGGGAGCGGGTTGAGTTCTTCCCCTTCCTCTTCCTCTGGGTGCCATTCTGGTACAAATAGGGTGGATTAGGACTTGTGAATTTAACATATAGTCTAAGCAATTTCTATAAATGTATATGTGTTTTGTAATTTAGCACGTGGTGCTCGATCGAACTAAGAAGCGTCGTACGCCTCGGGGTTTTATTTTAATTTATTTTATTTCGAAATTTTTTTTTCAATTTATTATAAATAAATCGGGCATTTTATTATCTCAAAAGAAATTTTAGTACAGAGGTAGAAATATTTTCCTAGCAAAATAGTATCTAAAAAATAGAATCTCTAGCATCTCAAGACGTCCTCCGGTGGGGTCGCAGGATCCTCCTCCGGGTCTTCATCCTCCGAACTCGGCGGCAGTAGATCGTCAAAGATAGTGTTCAAGTCTTGCCCATGGGCATCGATGTGTTCCTTCAGTATTAGGTTTTGTGCAGTGAGGGTTTGGACTTGGCGTTCGCGTTGGTTTATGCGGTGGTGATCCGCCTCTCTCAAGTTGCCCATGTGGTGCAAATTGGTCTCCAATTGAGTCATACGGTATTTCATTTGTTCTATGGTATGATGGGAATCAAGGTGAACGTTCATCATCTTGATCATCAACTGCATCATGTCCTGACTAGCCATCTAGCGCAAGCAAGAGATCTAAGTTAATATTCGCCAAGATTCTAAGTTCAATTTCGCCAAGATTCTAAGTTCAAATTCGCCAAGATTCTAGGTTCAAATTCGCCAAGATTCTAAGTTCAAATTCGCCAAGATTCTAAGTTCATAGAAGAGATGCAACATGCAAATGCAAATGATGATTCCCCCCAAAAATAATTTAATGCACTATATATATTTTTTTCCATGGGTTTTAAAATAAAAATTTTCCATGGAAATAATACTTTAAAATTTAAAATAATAGTCAAAATACTGATAGTAGTTTAAAAATAATAATGGTCTAAAAATAATAGTTTAAAAATAGCCGGGCTCTGATACCAATTTGTAACACCCCGGTTTTTTGTCACCCAGGTCGGGATGTCACCGCCACATCCCCTAGTAAGACACGGTTTCTCCGAGCTTACAAAAAGAATGCAAGGCTCGGTATTGCAGTATTTAAAACATTTAAAGCATTCAAAACAGCCCATACGATATAATTCGAAAATAATAATATCATAGCGCAGCGGAAATAATTGTTTTAGTATAGTATTGCAGCGGAAAATGTAAATAGGGCCGACATGGCCAAAACACGGGTTAAACAGGCCCGTTCATAATATAGTCTAATGTACGAATTTAAAAACGATAAGTTTTCCAAAAATGCAATTTCCCCCATGCATGAATATGGTTATGCTCATTCCACATACTCTGTAAGAAAAGAAAATAAAAATGGTTTGGTCAGCACAACTTGCTGAGTAAGTTAACACGGACATGATCGTAGGGTTTAAAAGCCATTCATTTCATAATTAAATGAAAGCATGATAATAACATAATATTCGATTTAATTTAATTAACTATTCAACTTAAAATAAAGCCATAATTTAAATAAAGCATTCAAATAATTTAATTAGACAACCACACACATTTCAATTTAATTTAATTCTAATTTCCCCCTTACATCCCAGATTTGGTATTTCAAGTATTTCACGATTGCATCGCAACCTCAACAAGTTTAGCCGGTAGCCCGGCGGCCGCAACCGTATCAGCCATACCCAGTACCACTCCGGAGCCTCGGGAAACCCATGTGGATATTCTCGAGAGTGTAGGCTCTATATCTCATGCCGTTTTGGCAATATCATATCTCAATTTCGCGCGGGGTCACCATCATCCATTAAGGCACGAAGTTAATCGTTAGGGGGCACCCTGCAGAGCACTCACCCCTAATTTTAATTTATCAAGTTTGTAAGGGGATTTAATTTCAAAAATATGATTTCAATTTATTTTATTCAACAATCATGTTTCAACTCATTTCAACCCTAAAGGTTAATTTCATGTTTCAACAAGATTTCAAGATTTGACTTCCGGTAAACCACTGTTTACTCTAAAATTCGTCTAAAATCAGATTAAACTCCAAAAATTCCGAAATTTCACTACTGACTCAGAAACGTCGAGATGAACAACTTTTGTGTTTTAACTTTTTCAATCCGAGATACCAAAATAGGTCAAAAACACCAATTTTCATAGAAACACAAATCTGTCCGAATTTCGTATGTCACAGTTTAAAGATATTGAAATCTACCATAGCAAATCAACTCCAAATTTGATGAAATTTCACAGAGACCATCCTAAGACATTTATCTACAACTTTCATGTTCGGCCAAAGATCTAAATCGGTCTAGAACTGATGTCAAAAACGTGATCAAGATCGGACCTAAGTTCTGTCAAGAATTTCAAGATCTAATCTCAAGCAGTTCGGTTTTGGTTGGTTTTCGCATATCAATTCGTCTCTAAAAATTCTGAAAATTTTACAGTATATAGATTTAAGCCTTAGAAACGTTTTTTGTGTTTTAAGTTTTCCCGTTCGACGTCGTTTTCAGGTTCGGAAAAATTAGGCAAATCTGTTGCGTCGGTAAAAACACCATGTTGGCAGATTTTCGATCTCTTGTTAAATCTTTTAGTTTCGAACGTTTTAATTCCTCTCAAAACCATGTAAGGTTAACTTACAGAGTTGTGAACGTCCGAGATCGTCTATTTCGAAGGCGTGGCTTCCAGTCCACCGTTTTTCCTCTCCGTTCGTCGGGTTCTACGCTCTAGATCCAATTCGAGGTGTAGAAAGGAAAGAGACAGGGTTAGAATCCGTTTTCGGATTGAAACTTAAAAGAATCTGATGGACTAGAACTTACCACACGTCGGAGATCCTTTGATTTTCGTTCAAAAGCTGCTGCCTTGGTTTTTGATGCCTTCGTAGACTTCCGGATTTAGGGTTTCGAATCTATAGAGAGTTGTAGGGTTTTGTAAAAGTGTTCGGGGCTTCCAAGGGGGTTTATTTATAGATAGCTAAGGCCTAGGGCGTCCAAGATCTGACCCTAAGGGTCTTGAGTCGAAAGATGTTCAACCGAAGTCGAAAAATCCGCGTTCGGGCGAGAGATTCACGCAACAAACAAATCTGTGGGGTGGCGCGGCCGTGGCGCGCCCGTCCTTCTTCGACCGCGCGGCCACCGCGCCGACTTCGCCTGGACTTCGGTCCGGGCGGGTCGTGCGATCCGTCGTGCTTTTCCTCCTCTCTTTCGGATTTCTATCCCTCTATGCTCCCGAATTCTGAGTTCCGGGGTATCTCCGGGTTTCTACTTTCTCTCTAAATTTTTACTCGGGTCTAATTGGATGTTGGACTCGAATTCTCGAGTTCATTGGTGTCGGGTTTCGGTGTACAATTTATTTACCTTTTATAATTTCTTTTATTTAATTAAATTCCTTTAATTCCTTTTTAAGTAAACTCTCATTTCTCATTTCCTTATCTTTATTTATTTCTTTATTTGCTGGATTTATTTATTTATGGTATTTATTGTGTTTATTGTTTATTTATTTAATTATTTATTTAATTATTATTTTATTTTATGTTGGAAAATTCTCGGGTATTACAAGAAGTCCGAAAGAGAGGAGGAAAGGCACGACGGATTGCACGACCCGCCCGGACCGAAGTCCAGGCGAGTTCCGCGCGGTGGCCGCGCGGTCGAAGAAGGGAGGGCGCGCCACGGCCGCGCCGTCGGACGGATTCGCCCGTTGCGTGAATCTCTCGCCCGAACGCGGATTTTTCGACTTCGGTTGAACATCTTTCGACTCAAGACCCTTAGGGTCAGATCTTGGACGCCCTAGGTCTTAGCTATCTATAAATAAACCCCCTTGGAAGCCCCGAACACTTTTACAAAACCTACAACTCTCTCTATACATTCGAAACCCTAATTCCGGAGTCGTCGGAGGCACGAAACCAAGGCGAATACTGGTTGGACGAAAATTCTGAGATCTCCAGCGTCGTGGTAAGTTTCGATCCAATCCTTGTTCAATATACGATTCAAAAACGAATCCTAATCTTCTCCTTTTCCCTTCTACACCTCGAATTGGATCTAGAGCGTAGAACCCGACGAACGGAGAGGAGAAACGGTGGACTGGAAGCCACGCCTTCGAAATAGACAATCCCAGACGTTCACAACTCTGTAAGTTAGCCTTACATGGTTTTGGGAGGAATTAAAACGTTCGAAACTAAAAGATTTAACAAGAGATCGAAAATCTGCCAACATGGTGTTTTTACCGGTGCAACAGTTTTGACAAATTTTTCCGTTCCTAAGGCTTAGATCTATCTACTGTAAAATTTTCAGAATTTTTAGAGACGAATTTATATGTGAAAACCAACCGAAACCGAACTGCTTGAAACTAGATCTTGAAATTCTTGACAGAACTTAGGTCCGATCTTGATCACGTTTTTGACATTAGTTCTAGACCGATTTAGATCTTTGGCCGAACATGAAAGTTGTAGATAAATGTCTTAAGATGGTGTTTGTAAAATGTCATCAAATTTGGAGTTGATTTGCTATGGTAGATTTCAATATCTTTAAACTGTGACATACAAAATTCGGACAGATTTGTGTTCCTGTGAAAATTGGTGTTTTTGACCTATTTTGGTATCTCGGATTGAAAAAAGTTAAAACACAAAAGTTGTTCATCTCGATGTTTCTGAGTCAGTAGTGAAATATCGGAATTTTTGGAGTTTAATCTGATTTTAGACGAATTTTAGAGTAAACAGTGGTTTACCGAAAGTCAAATCTTGAAATCTTGTGAAACATGAAATTAACCTTTAGGGTTGAAATGAGTTGAAATATGATTTTTAAACAAACTAAATTGAAACCAGATTTTTGAAATTAAATCCCCTTACAAACTTGATAAATTAAAATTAGGGGTGAGTGCTCTGCAGGGTGCCCCCTAACGATTCACTTCGTGCCTTAATGGACGATGGCGACCCCGCGCGAAATTGAGATATAATATTGCCAAAACGGCATGAGTTATAGAGCCTACACTCTCGAGAATATCCACATGGGTTTCCCGAGGCTCTGGAGTGGTACTGGGTATGGCTGATACGGTTGCGGCCGCCGGGCTACCGGCTAAACTTGTTGAGATAGCGATGCAATCGTGAAATACTTGAAATACCAAATCTGGGATGTAAGGGGGAAATTAGAATTAAATTAAATTGAAATGTGTATGGTTGTCTAGTTAAATTATTTGAATACTTTATTTAAATTATGGCTTTATTTTAAGTTGAATAGTTAGTTAAATTAAATCGAATATTATGTTATTATCATGCTTTTATTTAATTATGATATGAATGGCTTTTAAACCCTACGATCACGTCTGTGTTAACTTACTCAGCAAGTTGTGCTGACCAAACCATTTTTATTTTCTTTTCTTACAGAGTATGTGGAATGAGCATGACCATATTCATGCATGGGGAAAATACATTTTTGGAAAACTTATCGTTTTTAAATTCGTACATTAGACTATATTATGAACGGGCCTGTTTAACCCGTGTTTTGGCCATGTCGGCCCTATTTACATTTTTCGCTGCAATACCATACTAAATCAATTATTTCCGCTGCGCTATGATATTATTATTTTCGAATTATATCGTAGGGGCTGTTTTGAATGCTTTAAACGTTTTAAATACTGCAATACCTAGCCTTGCATTCCTTTAGTAAGCTCGGAGAGACCGTGCCTTACTAGGGGGATGTGGCGGTGACATCCCGACCTGGGTGACCAAAAACCGGGGTGTTACAAGTTGGTATCAGAGCCCGGCTACTTTTAAACTATTATTTTCAAACCATTATTATTTTTAAAGTACTATTAATATTTTGACTATTATTTTAAATTTTAAAGTATTATTTCCATGGAAAATTTTTATTTTAAAACCCATAGAAAAAAATATATATAGTGCATTAAATTATTTTTGGGGGGAATCATCATTTGCATTTGCATATTGCATCTCTTCTATGAACCTAGAATCTTGGCGAATTTGAACTTAGAATCTTGGCGAATTTGAACTTAGAATCTTGGCGATTTGAACTTAGAATCTTGGCGAAATTGAACTTAGAATCTTGGCGAATATTAACTTAGATCTCTTGCTTGCGCTAGATGGCTAGTCAAGACATGATGCAGTTGATGATCAGGATGATGAGCGTTCATCTTGATTCCCAACAAACCCTAGAGCAAATGAAGTACCGTATGGCTCAATTGGAGGCCAATTTGCACCACATGGGCAACTTGAGAGATGCGGATCACCACCGCATAAACCAACTCGAACGCCAAGTCCAAACCCTCACTACACAAA
Source organism: Hygrophila difformis (assembly GCA_030278955.1). NCBI lineage: Eukaryota > Viridiplantae > Streptophyta > Magnoliopsida > Lamiales > Acanthaceae > Hygrophila > Hygrophila difformis. The sequence continues at coordinate 3,905,083 of JAOANR010000002.1, forward strand.
ACCTAATACTGAAGGAACACATCGATGCCCATGGGCAAGACTTGAACACTATCTTTGACGATCTACTGCCGCCAAGTTCGGAGGAGGAAGACCTAGAGGAGGATCCTGCTACCCCACCGGAGGACGTCTTGAGACGCTAGAGATTCTATTTTGCTGGGAAAATATTTCTACCTTTGTACTAAAATTTCTTTTGAGATAATAAAATGCCCGTTTTATTTATAATAAATCGAAAAAAAAAAGTACAGCAGAAAAAAAAAAAGTTTCGAAATAAAACAAATTAAAATAAAACCCGAGGCGTACGGCGCTTCTTAGTTGATCGAGCACCACGTGCTAAATTACAAAACACATATACATTTATAGAAATTGGTTAGACTATATGTTAAATTCACCAGTCCTAATCCACCCTATTTGTACTAGAATGGCATCCAGAGGAAGAGGAAGAGGAAGAACTCAACCCGCTCCTCAAACCACCACTGAAACACCTACCGAAATACCTCCAAATGTCACGGAACCGGCCCAACCTGTAGAGGAACAACCCCAAGGTGCGCCGGACGCCCCCGCACCGAACAACGTGGGCGATCGTCTTCGGACGATACAGGAGGTTTTGATTGCGCTAGGAAATGCGCAAGTCAACCAGGGCCAAGCTGCGGCGGTACCTCCGCCCCAAGCAAGGAGGCCAAACTGTGCAAGAATACTACACACGTTTTAAGGAGCTGGTGAGGTTCGCACCAAGGCTAGTGCCCACTGATGCAGAAAAGGCACAAAAGTTCGAGATGGGGCTGAACCTGTCTGTTCGCGAGGTGATCGCGGGGGTACACTACCCCGATTTGCGAGCTGTGTATGACCGCGCTGTGGCGGTAGCACGTGTGCAACAACTGAAAAGAAGGGTGAGTGGGGAGTCCAGCAGGGGTCCCTAAGATAAGAGAAACCGGGACTCGAGAAGCGAGAACATTACTGGAAGGAACGAACAGCGGAGAGGGCCGAATAGGCCCCAACAAAACAACAATGGGAGGAGGTTCAACCACGAAGATCCGGTACCACCCTGCCCAAGATGTGGACGACCCCATCTGGCGAGGGGATGCCCGCAACAGGGCGCCTGCTACCGATGTGGTCGAATGGGTCACGTTCGACGGGATTGCCGAACCAGGGTCGAGAACATAACGAGAAGGGACGATTTGGTCACGGGGCAAGAACAGCCTCAAAATCAAAACGGGCGGAACGGGAATAACCAGGGGTACAGACCCCTTCAAAATAGGCCGCAGAACCAAAATCAGAAACAACGACCTCCGCCCCCTCAGAACCAAAACCAACAGCAAAATCAGCATCCGAATGCGAATCAGCAGGGCAATCAGGGACGCCCTATGGGGAGGCTTAACGTGGTTAATCAAGCGGACGTGCCTGCTCAAGGAGAAGTGATGGCAGGTACATTTCATGTTTTGAATACGCCCCTTAGAGTTTTATTCGATTCTGGAGCTAGTTGCTCAATTATAGCATCAAGAATAGTGCCTGAGTTAGATCTACCTAAGTGCGAGAGAATTAGCTTAGGAATTCAATTGCCTTCTGGAGAAGTAGTATCTTGCTCTAAACGATATAACGGAATTCCTATAGTGATAAAGAACGTAGAATTCTTCGCGAACTTAGTAGAATTTAACTTAAGAGACTTTGACATCATACTGGGGATGGATTGGTTATCCCAGTATAAGGCGGTGATCGAATGCCAAAAGCAAAAGATCACCTTGTCAAAAAGTAGGGGAAAGAGAGTTATCTTTTACTCTCAGCCCTCTAAGAAGAGTAACAAAATCGTTAGTGCACTTAAACTAAGTAACTTGATGCGTAAGGGGTATGAGCTATATGCGTGCTACGTGCACAACCTTGAGGCGGAAGAGAACAAGGTTGATAGCATACC
>JAOANR010000002.1:5275562-5376256 GCA_030278955.1 Hygrophila difformis
ACCTTTGCTGACAGAGTGCAAGGCCGTTAGGGAGTACCAGGTTTTGGATTTTGGGGTATTGTGTGTAAAGGTAATTACCTAATTTATTTTGGTGTAGTTGCCTGTGTTTTACTTGTGTGGGTCTCGATTGGGGCTTTCGGAAGGATGAGCTTTTCGTCCTTTTGGGGGCTTTGCATCTATTGGATTTGAACAAGGTGAATTGAAAGTTTTTTTTTTATCTTTCTTTAATTCGGTTTTGCTGCTTTGGTTTGTTTCTGCTCGATTTTTTGAGTGTTTATTGTGCACATTTTTTATCCGGGTGAAAAGGATTCCGTTTATTGGCCTGAATTTTCAATCGCCACATCTATAGGTTGGCTTGATATTTCTTCGTTTAGTTGCATTTTTTGTTTCGTTTGTGGTTGCATCAAATTTCTTCTTTCCTGAGTGATGTTTTGGCTTGCAGCGGGAGGGGTCGCTGGTCACATTGATTGGGTGGTACTTCCCGTCTCAATATGCATATCGGGACCCAAATTCAATGTAGATCGCTGTCCGCTTGCCTTGTTGTTACGGTTTTTGCCTTGTTGCTCAACTTTCGCTTTCCCCCTTCTCCAGAATCACGCTGGCAAAGCTAAGTTTATTGTTTAATCAATTTTAGTTTGACAAAAACTTGTTCTTTATGTTGCTTTGAAGTTTTGTATTGTCCTATTTATTTAATATTGGGCATTTTGAACCATTCGTTATGTTACCAACATTGAAGGCCCCCGGCCTTCCCTTGGCCTTAACCATTAGTTATCGAACTCTCTCTCCGTTTGAGATCATGCCTACTATTCTACAAGTTTGCTAGAGCAAAATCTTGTTGCTGAATATTCTTCGCTCTGTTCTCGCAATTCCATCGCTACCTAACCACTCCCCCTCTCTCTGTTGCAGGGGTTCGCACCACCACTGTCGACGCCGCCTCCTCTCCCCATCTCACTCGCTCTCTGTCAGTGCCTCACCTTCACTACCGCGGCCCCGTTCACACCATTGCGTCTTCACCGCTCAATGTCGGGTCTGGTAACGAAGGGCTTTTCTATTTTTCTTTTCTGTTACGGATTAGTCATTGAGCATTCTCTGATTTTAATCACTTATGATTGAGCATCCACTGAATTATTTTTCCTTCAATTTCAGTTTGTTCCATTAAATTGGATTGTTATTTATAAAGTGATTCTGGTGATTTGGGAGAAGTAGTCCTTGATGGAAGATTCATTCATTAAGGATTGTAGAAATTTTAAATATATAGACTGAAATCCTTTTTTGATTTCTTCTGTGGTTAAAAGGATTTGTGATGATAATTTATTTTCTCTTTCACTAATTGTGTCTTGTGATTAGTGCTTGGGTGGGATTGTGTAAGATTGAAATTTGATTATATATATTGCATTGTGTGTAGGTTTATAACTGGCTTCTTTATGGGTGCTATTCCATGGTACATTGGAGCTTTTCTGTTTTGCGTGTGTGACAATTGGGTTATAGAGAGAAGCCTGGACTCATAGCATGTTGTCAAGTACTATAGCTATAAGTGTGCTTGATCATTTCCGGGTGTATCTTTTTTTAGAATTGTAAATTTCTTGAATAACACATTTGCACTCCATGTAGAATCTCTGGCTTCAATTTCACATTGTTGTTTCTAAATTATAAGTAAGCCAACTTGGCATGTTTCAATACTTGTATTCTGGGATAGCTTTATAATGAACTTATTGATAGTTATAATCGATTAATTGAAAGGTCATAGGCTCTTAGCTTATGGAGCCATTCTTAGGGTAATAAAGAGTTACAATTTGTTCACCATATATGACTTGGATGGTGGAAGACACTTGATGGAGAAAATTTATATGCACATTGATAACTGAGGATACGTTGGGTTGCTTTAATACTTAGAAATAAAAACTGGAAATGAAAAGACATGGTTAGAGCTACTATGGTAAAGATTGGAGATTGTAAAGTTTGGTTTGCTCTGACTTTGACTTGGGAGCATATAGTTGGTTGTTGCTGCTTCTTTCAAACATTTCTTAGTTGAAAATAATTTGGTTGCACAACTTCTTTGTGTTGTTTTGGCAAGTAGCTTGTTTCAGGTTTCAATGGACAAACCAAACTCATGCTACAAAATGCTCATGGCAAATAAATTTCATAGGATGCCAAATCCAGGATGCTTATTAAGCCAACCACGTTATGTTAAAGCCAAGCAAAACACTCCTTGCTCACAGGTTCCGATTGCCATCCTCCTACTAAATTTTTATGCCCGAAGCTATTTTAGAATTCAGCACGCCTCCCATGCGACTTTAAAATATTTTTGTGCAGAAGCTATATTAGAATTTGTAAATTGTTTAGGGCTGGTAGTCTTCATCCCCTGTAGCAAAATAAATGGCAACGGAAATATATTATGGGTAAGAATTTTTTTTCTTAAAAATGCTTATTTGCTTTTGTAACCACCTACGGAGGATATAGAGAGTAATCATGGGCGGCAAGACTTGTATCCAATGAACGAAAACGGCAACGCATTGCATGCTTATTTTTTGTTTGCCCATCTGTGTTGTCGTTCTTAAAACTTTTGACGTACTCCATGAATACCCCAATATTTATCTTTTGTATCCTTTTTTATAATAAAAAGAAATCTTGAAACAGAGAACCGGTCCATGGAGATAAATAGTCATATGATGCCTTTGATTTCATGTTCAAATTCCAATATTTTTTGGCTATGTTTTGTCTGTGTCGATACGCGCTTATTTATTTGTGCTTCTGTGTTCTATTGACATGCAAATACAGGTTTTATCTTGGGCTTTATAGAAGTTTCATTCTTCTTTTTCTATCATTGTAATTTTCCTACTATGGCATATTGGGCTGAGAATAAACTGGCTCCTTTTGACTTTTTAAGCTTTAATAGAGCATTGAGTTCTTTATTTATATCTCTACCTAAAAAATGGTTGAGTGTTTTTCTTAGTTGATTATTGCCTTAATTGGCACCGTTGATGATGAAATTAACTATAGTCATTTCAACAATGTGAACAAAAACATGAAATTTTTCCCCACAGGTTTGTGATACTACTGGCTTTGCCTAGCTCTTTTATTGTTATTATTTACAGTTTTTATGCCCTTATAAATATTATGAGTTCTCATACCTTCCTGTTAATCATAAATGTGGCAGCCTGTTTTCAAGACAAAGGGTTGACATTTTATTTATCTTGCAGCTACATCAAAGATTATCAAACATTATCATGGAGGGAACCTCATGGTCTGCCTGATGGATTCAAAAATTCTAAATACTGATTTATCAACAATGATACACTGCTAGAGATGGGTTAAATTATCTTGTGCTCTTCATTTTGTTAATTTTTGCAAATATTAATGATTAGGAACAAATAATTTTACCAGATGCTGCTATCTCTACGATGAGGAATGCTTATCATATTTCATATATTGTTACTCATTTATGATTGTAGCCTACACCGCTTTTAGGTTTATTCATAAAAGCATCAATTGATTTGTGTCATTGACTTTGATTGCAAGGCAATTAATGAAAATATTAGAGAACTCTCAAATTGTTACATTGTCTACCTTGGCATTGAAAGACTTTCAGAAGGTTGGTGCAACTATTGGAATATGATGTTTTGGTGTTATTGTTTTATCAATTTCAAGTAGAAGTGTTGAATTCATACTTCTAAAATTAAGAAATTTATGTTTTGCTGCTTCATATGATGTGCACCTGTTTCTACTGGCTTCATTGAGTTTGTCTTTCACTTATACATCACTTTGTTTTGCATACCTTGTTTTAATTTAAATTGCTTGATGATTTTGTGTAATTTATGGTTCTCAAAGGTTCTGTGTAAACATCTCTTTTCTTTTTCCCTTGGACGAAAAATAAAATAAAAATTGCTACTTGTGATTTCTAATAATGTTTTTTTTTTTTTTGCTTGACAGGCTACGAAAGGGATTTCTGATAATGTTGATGGTGCCATCATTTAATTTAATGTGTGTTGGTACCATGTCACTAAATCAACTTATGCATCTGCTGTTAGACTCTGTTTTCATATGTTTTCTACTATAACATTTGAGTTATTTATAATAATTTTGCATTTATTTTCATAATTTTTTTCCTCACTGTGTGTGTGCAGCATCGCGCGCGCCGGCCCGAACGAGTTCTAGTATATATATATATGTCATCTGGATGATGAAAACATATGTACGTGGGACATGGTGATTTGGTGGCAGCGGTTCATGCTCAAAAAACTATTATTATGTAATTTTTTGCATTTTTAACTGTTTAAGTTTGTGATGTAGTCTCAATATTTGACATGGTTATTTGTTTTGCAGATATGGAATCAAGCAATACTTTAACCTCAGTGGCCATTGATAATGATGATTATATATTCGATAATACATCATTTCGTGTTCAGGATCCTAATATTGAGGTCGAATGTGATAGTGAAGATAAGATAGGGGACGATGTTGATGAGGATGGCATGGAGCTGGATGATTTTAGACAAGAGAGTAAAGCAAAGAAAAGGAAAGCAACGCCTCTCCCTAGGTCTGATGCGTGGACTCACTTTGAGAATTTATAGATCCTAGCGATAATGTGCAAAAGGGAAAGTGCAAATACTGCAGCAGAGTGATAAAGGCAGGGTCCAAAAAGCATGGTACTACCTCTTTAAAAAAACATTTTGAGATTTGTAAGAAAAAAACCTCGAGCAATTACATCAAATCAACCCCGTGTTGCATTTCAGCCAGCTTGTGGTGGTGAAAAGGAGGCAAGAATTGTGAATTGGCAGTTTGATCAAGAAAAGGTACGAAGCTAGTTATGCCGTATGCTTGTTATAGATGAGTTGCCTTTTAAGAATGTAGAGAATACTGGTTTCAGACAACTCATGAAAGATTGTTGCCTTATGTTTGCAATTCCATCCCATAGAACCATAACAAGAGACCTTTTCAATATGTGGAATGTTGCACGGGAAGCAATGGTTGCTTATATTAGAATGAATGCCTCAATAATTTGCTTCACCACAGATACATGGACTTCAATCCAAAGGGTGAATTACATGTGCTTAACTGCACATTTTATAGATAATGATTGGAAGCTGCAGAAAAGAATCCTAATTTTTTGTCCAATCATGGGGCATAAAAGTGATGAATTAGGTAAGGCCTTAGAGAAATGTTTGGACCAATGGGGGATTACTGATGGTATTTTCTGTTAAAGTTGACAATGCTTCGCCAAATGTTGGTGTCATCCTCATATTTGATCAAGCAACTTGAGAGAAAGGGCACACTTATTCTGGGGGGTAAGTATATGCATGTGAGGTGTGCAGCACATATTTTAAATCTGATTGTGCAAGATGGTTGAAAAATAAAGAGGAGCATGATTTCATATCTCGTGTGAGGCATGTGATTAGATACATAAAAAGTTCTCCTTTGAGGTACAAACGATTCAAAGAATGTGTGGAAGCAGCAAACGTTTGATCGGAGAAGTTGTTAATTCTTGATGTGCCTACACGATGGAATTCAACATACACCATGTTAGAACATGCGTTTACTTTGAGGAAACTATCCTTGAGGTCATCGAATGCCTTTTGTGTGCTGGTCCCCCACTTAAATGGAATGTCCTTCCTAAGTAGTGCAGTAATCGGGGCCGCAATGACGCTAAACTGTGGGACGAATCTTCTGAAGAAGCCACTTAAACCCAGAAAACTGCGTACTTCATGCACAGTAGTCGGCGGCTTCCAGTCAGATATAGCCTTGATCTTTGATTCGTCCACTTTCAGTCCATCTCTTCCTACGACAAACTCAAGAAATGTCACCTCCGGCACACAGAAGCTACACTCCTCGAAGTTGGCGTACAGGCGAACTTCTCTCAATCGATCCAGTACCTGTTGCACATGATATACATGATCGATTAGAGTACAGCTGTAAATAAGAATGCCATTAAAATAAACTACTACAAATTTTCCTATGAATTGCCGAAGAGTCCCATTCATCAAACGCATAAATGTAGAGGGGGCATTTGTAAGACCGAATGGTATAACGAGCCATTCATATAGACCAAACTTCGTCTTGAAGGCGGTCTTCCATTCATCCCCTGGTTGCATCCTGATTTGATGATATCTGCTCTTTAAATCAATTTTGGTGAAGAGACTAGCACCACCAAGCTCATCCAGCATGTCGTCCAGTCGTGGAATTAGGTGACGATATTTGACCGTAATAGCGTTGACTGCTCGGCAATCAACACACATATGCCATTCGCCATTCTTCTTCGGGACAAGTAAGACTGGGACGGTGATAATGGCCAAAATTGACCATTATTTTCAATCTATTTCCGTGTCTAATACGGACATTTGATCGCATTCCGATCTTATTTAAATAAGAAAGCAGTCGAATTTGACAGATATGTGCAAGTTTGCATAAATAATAAACTGGTATTGAAAAATATAAAAATATTGTTATTTTATTAAATTTTATATTAAAAAATCCAAAAACATTTTAAAAATATTAAAAATCCCACATTTGATAATTATGGTTTGGTAGTATCTGTTCGGTGGAAACACGGGTCCATTAAACGGAACACAAACGAAATAATCAAGTGGAATAAATATTCAACTTTATATTATTTTTATATTTTGATATATTATATTTTTACTTTTACTTTTATTTCTACTTTTATGTCTATTTTTATTTCCTTCTTAATTTAAAATAATTGGTCCAATAATCAAATTTAATTAATTGCAGGAAATTTGGCTCAAGAGATTTATTAAGTCAATTCAGATGGATCCAGCCCAGCAACAAGGAATTACAGTCCAAAGACCACTCCAAGGGCAACCATACTTTCGGCCCATGATTGCATTAGCCCAAACAACACAAGCCCAAACTCGGGTCGCCCAAGGAGCCGGCCCATGACCTCAAGGCCCAACCACACTCCTGCTCATCTTCTTCCTCCAGCCACCATCTCCGATCCACTGCAACTACTCCGGCGAGATCCCGCCGGCGCCTCCGTCTCGCCGCCACCAGGCCAGCCACCATCGGAAACCACCTCCGGATCCTCAGTCTTCGTTTCCGACGATCACCTTCCGCAACCATGGCCGCACCATCGCCGGCGCCCTCAGCCACCAGTCGCCTCTGTCCAGTCCCAGATTCGGCCTCCTTCCCGGCGTCAACATCATCACCACCCCCATCTCCACCAATTCCGACCACTCCGATTCCGCTTCCGCCAGTCACCACCCCCCCACCTCCAATACTCCGGCAAGCTCGTGCCCAACACCGCCGCAGTTCCATCCTCTCCGTCGCCTCCAGTTCCGCCGCTGCGCCACCACCTGCGTCTTCGAGCTTCCAAGCCAAACCCCGACGAGATCCCCTTTCTCCACCACCATCCTGTTCAGCCGCCTCATCTCCTCCCCCTTTTCATCTTCTCCGGCCGTTCTCGATTTCCGATCAACAGCCCTCCATTCCTAAGTTCCAGTCAAGAAACACAGAAGAAAGAAAAGGGAAAGAGGAAGAAGCTATCGATGGAAGAAGAAAGAAAATGAAGCAGGAGAGAGAAATGGGGAAAGAGGAGAGAAGAAAATAAGGGAAGAGGAAAGAGAAAATAAAATATGAGAGAGATAAAATTTTATCCGGACCTCGGGATCCCGGTGGCGCTAGACACAAAAAAAAATTCATGTCGCAAGACCATGTCTCGCGACTGGAAAAATGGCCTCGCGACTGAGAGTGAGTATCAAGTCGCGAGACTTATGGCCTCGCGACTGGGAGAAGTTTCGTGGCACGGCACGGAGCAGCTTCACGCTACACAGAGACAGAAATTAGAAATTAAAGCAGAAAGCGACACCTCACGTGACCATCCCGTGCCATCCAAATTTATTTCCCACATGCTCAATCAACGGTAAAGTCCCGGGACTTCAACTCCTGAAGGTGCAATCAACTTTGTCTTTTTCCCCTGGAGCTCGAGCTCCCGCCCCCTCATGCTCACAACCCCAAAGATTCATTCTCCAATTTTAGTGTGTCGCTAGCCCGATTTTGTTTCACGCCACAACATTTTGCTTAGCGAAATGGGCCTTAAATGGGCCTAGGGCTTAATCCTACTCATCTATAAATATATTCTCCCACCCTCCTTGAACAGTAACCTAGCTACACTTAGTTTTTTTTATTGTTCTTGGAGGCACCACTGTGCTCTCCAAAAATAGTTAGGATAGATAGTTTATTTTATTTTTATGCAATGTAGAAGTAGATTTTAGCTTAGTTTTAATTTATGGGGTTAATAGTTAATTTAGGCCATAACAAGTAGTCATTTCACTTTTGAGCCATAACAAGTTTGAGTTATGATTTTAGGTCATAACAAACCACTTTTGTTCAATTCTGGGCCATACAGACTTTTTAAAATAATAATTGAGCCCACCTACTCTCCTTTATTATATTTTGACCCCATCAGTTGACTTATCAACTTTTGCCCTTTTAACTTTGACCCCAAACTTTAGATTTTTCATTAAATTTAATCCAATAACTGCCCATCATGCTTCCGATAATTAAATTAAGCACTAAACTTCATACCTTGGCTTTGACCGCCTTGCTGCCGGGTTTCCTAAGCTCCGGGATTTTACGGACTTCCTCCAACCACGCAGCCGCGACCGATGGTTCACCGATTCTTGGCTCCTTCAGCAACAAACAGCACAGTCCTATTTCGTTTCCTACCTTAGGACGTATCAAGATATGAATTAAGAGTATTTGGGATATTTGGAAAGCCTGGAATTTACTGAAGAAATATTAAAAATATTATTCAAACATTATTTCCCCTAATGGAGAAGACAGATACTTAGTTCCTCATGGAGGAAACAAGACTCTTGGGGATGCTCCCCATAATATTACAGACACAGAAAGGAAAATTTGCAGAAAGGAAATATTACAAATGTTTGAAGAGTTGGGAGGATTTTTCGATGCCTTCCATCTGCTTCAAACTCCTTTATTTATAGGCGCCCGCGGACTTCAGCCCCGGATTCCAATCTTCCTCTAAATCCTTGTGACGTCACTGCGTTCGTCACTTGGCCTTAATTTCCACCGGCTACATTATTGTCCTTTTTTTTTTTGAATTATTGCGTTAGGTGGCTTTTGTCAACTTTCCACCTTCTCTTGTCGGCCACTTTCTGCCAGCCACTCTGCCCTTCTTTGTCGGTTTTTAATTATGAGTGTTGCCGACACCTCTCTTTCTTTTACATCCAGCTAATCTTACTTTGGCTTGTGAAAGTTTTTTGGACGTTTCTTCCCTTTGTCCTGTTCGGGTCCGGATTTTTTCTGGGTTACCCGGATCTTTGTGCCGAATAGGGGTTTCTCCTGTTCTGCACAATATGGGCATATGTGGTTATCCCATTGGCCAACATGCATCATATTGCATACCTTTTTCTGGTAGACTCGGTTGCTGGCAACTTGTTTTCCCAGATGAGTAACCTCTTCTTTTCAAATGAGGTTTCCGCAAACTCTGTGCTTTTCCCTGTTAAAGAATTAACCAGGAATGATCCATTTAAATTGTTTGAGAATATTTTAAACGGATATTTAACCTTTTCCATCTCGGTGAGACAGACTCAGAATCCCCATGCTCGTCGGGTGGAGATTTCATCTTCGCTGATTGAAGATACAATGGTGCCTTCTCATCCATAGACTTAACTCTGTTGAAGGCAATCATATCAGGTCTCTGTAATTTAATAAATTGAAAGACCGGATAAGAACCTTTTCCGACTATCTCTGGTGCCGCTGAAATGAACTTAAGCTCCAGAATATCTCCTCTTTGCAGGTGCGGGTTGTTCTGCCATGATTCGTGCACCGCACTACTTATCCATCCCGGAAGTTTTTTCGATTTCCGGAAACCCTGGTGATGTAGTATGAACAGATGCTAATGCTCCAAAGTCATACCACTTCCGAACTTCTTCTGGTTTTGATCCTTCGAGCATCCATACCCTGTTGTATCTCCCGGATGTCTCGATTACTGTTTTGCTAGGGTTAATTCCCTTTTTGGAAACCAGTTGTTCCCATTTTCCTTGGTAGTCCAGCCAGGCAGTAGATAGGACCTTCTCGTCTGAATTAACCTTAGAGGTGCCTGTCATTGGCCTAAGGTTAATTTCTTCCTCTTTCACCCCAGAGGCAGTGGGTTGACTTGAGCTTTCGGAAATGTGACTTTCCTCTTGCTCAACATTTTTGTCGGTATCCGACAATGGTTCCTTTGAAGCAGTGCTTGAATCTGTTTCTTCATATGTGACCACTTTAGCTTTTTGGGCACATTTCTCTTTGTTTACCAGGGAAGCTGACGCTTTCCTGATTGGCTCTAATACTGTTTCCCATAGTGCTGTCATTGCTATATGGGAGGTTCGTATATTGTTGCGGACCATGTCCACATCGCTCTGTTGTATTTGGCCAGCTGCTCGTGCATTGATCTCGAGCTGTCCAAAATGCTTCGATAGCTCCTCTAGGTTTTCTCTGAGGTGCCTGAATCTCGTAATGATGGAATCAGCTTCAAATGCTTCCATCTCTCGTCAAGAAATCTGCAAGAACATTTTCATGAGATTTTATAACATCAATATCATAAGTATAATATTGACATTCAGCTTGCCATCTGATAATACGAGCTTTTTCAATTTTTGATTCAAGTTTATTTTTAAAAAAAGCCTTAACATTAGTATTATCAACTTTTAATACAAATTTCTTTGCAAGTAAGAATAAAGGCCATTTTTTAAATGTTTTCCATACTGCAAAGAATTCCTTCTCATTAATATGCCAAAGTTTGGCTTGTTGTTCAGTGAACAACCCTCCTGTGTATCTACAAGGTTCTTGACCCGTAGTTGTTTTTCTCATGAGCACTCCTGCCCATCGAAAATCATTGGCGTCTGTGTAGACTACCAGCTCATCCTCATCCTGAGGTATCGCGAGTTTTGGCAAGCTATTGCAGACTTGCTTTAGTTCACGAATTCTTTTGGTATGGATTTCTTCCCATTTCCATCTAGAGCTTTCAGTCTCTTTCAGGAGTGGTCTAAAATCCTTTCTATATTTTGCAAGGTCTTTAATAAACATACCCGCAAAATTTATAACTCCTAAGAAACTCTGAAGTTGTTTGTTGTCTTTTAATATATCAGGAAAATTGCGGATTTTCTCCACAATGTGTTCCTGTAACTCTATTCCTGCTTCATCAATTTGAACTCCTAAGAATTCAATTTTGTTAGCAGCGATAGTGGCCTTTTTCTCAGAGAGAACTAGACCTTCCCTGTGACATGCATCAGAAAATATTTCAAGATGTTTAATATGCTCTTTAATATTTCGAGATGCAATCAGAATGTCATCTATGTAGACGAACATAAACTCTAGGTAATCCTTAAATAGATTATCCATCTTTCTTTGGAATATCTGAGGGGCATTAGAAAGCCCCATTGGCATAACATTCCAAATATATTGCCCTTGTGGGGTGGAGAATGCTGTGAATTTCTTCGACTCATTCTCCATCTTAATCTGATAGAAACCAGATTTGCAATCAAATTTAGAAAACACTTTAGCACCTTTGATGCAATCAATTAAGTGTTCTCTACTCGGAATGTAATAACCATCAAACTGTATTATTTTGTTAATACCTTGATAGTTTATTACCAACCTGGGTTTACCTCTCTTTATTTCACCGTGGTTTCTTACCAAGAACCCAGGGCTACTATAAGCTGAGACTCCAGGCTCGATGAGTTTAAGATCAATATGCTCCTTGATAATTTGCTGCATATCTTTCTTATCCTGCATATTCATTAAGATGGGTTTGTATCGAACATACTCATATTTATATTGTTCTTTTACCTGTAGAGTAGCTTCGATCTTGTTTTTATCCCACCATGCCAGAGGATCCTCGTTAAAGTTTCTCTGGATAAGTCTTTTGACATTTTCGAGGGACAATTTAGTTTCCCCATCAATGTCTAGTGAAGTTATATTTAATGACTTCATTTCCTGCATTGCTTCTTTGAGGTTTATAATTTCCTCAATAGAAGCTTCATCAAATCCTTGTTGTCTAAAGACAACAAAGCCTTACCAAACCTTTCTTTTATCCTGCATTTTTGGATGGGTTAGTTTGGCATCATATCACCACGTTTGCTGCGAAATAATATAGGCATTAACCTGTTGAATGTCTTTCCCTGCGCAACACCTGTATCTCATTTCCACAACTTGTGGTAAATATTAACAAATTTCTTTTGTTATCTTGAACATATTTTGTAAAGGATTGTATAAAATTATTCCCTAACAAAATATCCGCTCCTGTGTCATGAAAGTAAATAGGAGGCGTTTTTACCTTTATACCAAGGTGTACCAAATGCTCCTCCAATCATGATATTGGCTTGTCGAATACCCTTATTTAGTACTAAGATTTTTTGGGAAAAATCTCTTCCTGCAATAATGGGTAATGATTCCATAGCTTCGCTAGGGAAAACTCCTGGTTTTGCCGTGCAAATACCTGATCCTGAATCAATATAAGCTGCGAAATATTCTGACTTATATTCTTCATATATTATACCTATTGAGATATAAATGGAGAATGGACTTGTCATTTAATTCTGATGGTGTGACCCTTCAGATTAAATTCTATACCATTATCCTTTCTTACCCATGGTTTATGATTTTCGAGAAAACTTAATCCCAAAAATCATAACCCCATTGTCTTTTCCGGCGGTGCCTAAGACTCTGATCTCGTGTCCTGCAATTTCAATTGTTCCTTCATAGGTTCCAATTGATGGCTGCTGCAAGTAGTATAAGTCATCACATGAAAACGGTTAATCTTTTCAATGATGTCGAATATTACTCGTATTTCTTTCCATCCTTCAGGGCATTTTATCTTTATATTATCTACCACAATGGATTGAGGAGTTAGATCTTTGATGAACTCCTTCCCATTATATGCCATAATTCTGTCTTCCGAAAAAGACATACGGCTTGCGTACTCAATTCTAGCACTCGTTTGATCTGTCTAGAATTGGATGATCTCTTATTTGTATGTCTACTCCTCCTAACCTTGGAATCTGGGTAGGATTTGGAGTCATGACTTTAGCAAATTCCTTGAAAATTCTAGGAATTTCTATATATTCTTTCCTGAGAAATAAGTCAGAATGATGACTATTGGAAAGTGCATAAGAAGATTCTATAAGTTATAGAATATGGTCTGTTCCCTTCTTTCATCAGATCTTTTCTTTTAAAATCCTGATGAAGGGTTAGAACTCTACTAAAATCTTGGTCAGCTAAGTTATAGAAAATTCTGGGATGTATGTCAAACATTAATTTTCCAGCATATAAATTTCCTACCATGGTTCCAAGAAGACCATCTCTAAGGTTATTGATTCTTCTATCAGTGACTGATAGATGTAATTCAGAATCAATGCCTTCTTTGAAGGTTGCCTTAATTACTACTTCAATGGCTCCTATGTGTATCCATTTCATAGTAATGGCGATTTCCTTCCATCATTCTGCTTAATTCCTCAAGAATTTCTTCTTTATGAATTAATTGCATATCCATAACATTACAAGTAAGTTCCATAGGAATTGCAAACTCACCTGCACTTACCTTGTAGATGATGTTATGTCTTCTCTGGTTGAGTCCCATCTGGTTAAGAACTCGTCCAATCCCCGCCAATTCTGAATCCGTCATATGGGCAGAGGTTGGAATCTTGTCGCATTATTCTTTCTATGGTTCGATTCGAGATCGTCATCCTTGAAAAGAATCCAGACAGGTTTTCAGTGGTCTGAATCCTGTCCTCTTCAGTCAGACTCGGTTGAAGATCCATCTGAATATGAGTCCGAGTCACTTCTTAATTCTTCCTCGTAGATGCTTTCATCCGAGGGGATGTCCTCAAACTGATAGACTGGTACCAGCTTTCCCTGGTAGACTGCTTCCACGATATCCTCCGTGGCTTCGTACATTCGTACCTCACGATTCTGAGGGCAATCGGGTGAGATATGACCTCTGGCTCCACACTTCCAACAATTGCAGTCCTTGAAACTTTCGTTGGCTCGGGTATGGGCTCGTCTGAATGTTCTCTTGGACGTCGTTCTCCCCGTGCTCCTTGCTGCTGAGCTAGTTGAACCTTGGGATGAACTCTTCGTCGTTCCCGTTCTTTGTCCAGTTTTGTATTATCTGGCCTTGCTCTTGGACCACCATGCTCTTCTTCTTCGGAATGGAGGTCTTCTGAAACTCCTACTGTATGAGCCTCGACTCTTCTTCTTTTTCCTCTTTTCTCCTGATTCTCCTATAATTGTTGGAAAATCGTTATTTTCACAGCAAAGAGGAGTTCTTTTTATTTTACCTCTTAGTCTCTTGATGTTCTTTGGGCTGCTGCCTGTTGACACCATTCTCTGAGTTTATCCTTTAAGAAGGACATTCTTCGAGCTATTGAGTCCACTGTACCAGAAGGTACTGTGTACGATTGGATCAACATTTCTCTCCATGGGCTGCAGATCTTTGCAAAGAACATGGGACATGCTACTTCAGCTGTCATTTCGCTCCGAAAATAGTATTTACGAAACCAGTAGATGTATTCGTCTACTGCGCAAATACTTCTTAACTCCATACCCAATAATGCTTGGGTATAGACTTTGATTTTTTCGGGTTCTCTGTTCTTCAAAATACCCATCTCCTACAAAATGGGTTTTGAATAAGAGGCCAAATCTTTCACAGATTGTGCTTTTGGATTCTCCCTCGAGTATTTGCTCTTTTAAAGCAGTCGTGGAGTTTTTTCCAGCCCAGCTTTGCCGATCCTTCGAGACTCAGCTCTATTAATCTGACAAAGTTTTCTTTATCGAGTTCCAGGGTGGTTGCTGCAATTTTCATTGAAGCTACCCATTCATCGATCAGGTCTTCGATGTTTCGGAAGTCGATAACGTCAGAGGTTTAGTGTTATGCCATATGGATTTAATGGTTGTAACATCGTCTTGGCCCACGGTGTGGATTCTGGTGCTCTACTTGGGTTCCGTCCTGGGTTTCGTCTTGCATTGAGATGCACCTCAGGATACCTGTTCATGTAGAAGTCTGTACTTTCTCTCATTGGGACATCAGTCGGTCCATCGTGGGTCACGTTGGATCCTGATCCTTCCGTATAACCCAATTGAAGAACTTCATTGGGTTTTATATTAACCAGATCCATAATCCCAAGTTGGGAAAATGATTCTGCTAATTCTTGTAGATCTGATAGATCTGCCCTGGAAACACTCATTCGACTGTTTTCAGGAGATCGATCATAAGCTCTTCTTGTGATTTCTGCTTTGGAACCATAGTTGCTTTACCCTTTTGATGTAAAGCTTGTACTGGTCCGAATGCATCTCTAATATTGGCTTGGTTATTCTTGGAAGATCCAGGAATATCCTTCTGCCTTTTCTTGATATCCGAAATGTCAAATTTCAGATTCAAAATTTCTTTCTTTAGATCTTGAAATACTTTCAAGATCTCATCTGTTGTCTGATTCAAGTTATCTATTTTCCCAGGTATAATTAATACCCGATTACCAAAATCTTGAATCGTCTTTTGGATTTCTCTTAAGTCTTTTGATAACTTAGAGCTATCCGGATCAATTTCTTTCCAGTCCGTTCAGCTCATTTTTAGGAAAGAAACTGATTTTGATAATATCTTGTCTCATGGACAAGTTCAAGAAATTCCTTTGGAATTTTCTATTTTTTTTTTCCAAAATTTGGAAATAACTCGTGAGTTTCAAATTATTTGAATCCATTAAATAATTAAATCTTCTCCATTAAGTAATAAAATATTATAAATAATATAATTAATATGTTCTTCAATAAAACCTAGGCTCTGATACCAATTTTCAAGCGCATTAGGAGTCATTTGCATAATGAAAAATTAAGTATATTGAGAAAGGACTAAAGTAAATAAAGTCAAACTTCCTTGGGATATGAATGAAATAAAGAAAAAGTTGTTGGATTCCTTTATTAATTTCAAATTGGTCCTATGGCCTAAATTTTACAAAACTGTGTTTGTTATGGCCTATTTTCATAATTGTAACTTGTTATGGCCTAAAAGCGGAATAGCCTCCTTGTTATGGCCCTTTTTAACATTTAACCCTAATTTATGCTTTGTAATAAATTAGTGTAGCTAGTGTTCACATTTTATTTCAGTATATTTTTGAATTTCAGGTTTAAATCACCTAATCAATGGGTGTGTTTAAACCATTTTTGGTTTTTGATGATTATATGAGATAATGTTCCACAAAAATCTATTATGGATCACTTCCATAGTATTTATTGCTTTATTTTGTATTTTTTGGTCACTTGACCATTTTTATTATTAGTACTAGGTCTAAAGCCTTATTTAGATTTAATAAATGTATAATCATTTGATGCTTATCCCTTGATAGATTTAGTGTAGGTTTTACTTTAATTTTCCTTTGTTAGAATAGTTTGTTTTTAATTTTACTGTTGGCTTGTCTTTTTATTTTTTTTGTTTCCTGTTCTCTTTTCTTTCTGTTTTCCTTTTCTTTCTTTAGTTTTTAGGTAGTTCTTTTTTATTTACTTATTTTTAGTGCATTAGATCTAAAAAGGGATAAAATTAAAGTGTTTATGCATATTTAAAATTCCATTTCCTATATTGTATTGCATCACGTTGTAACCCCACGGGTTGCAACGTAACATTCCCGTTGTGATCCCACGGATCACAACGCACTTCCATGCAATGTAATTTAAGGCGTTATGCTACCGAAATTTTATAAAATTTTAAAACCCAGTCGCTAGACATTCCTGTCGCGAGACCACGTCACGCGACACACTTTTCAGTCTAGCGACATGGGACCAAACACTTAGAAAAATTTCAAAAACCCAGTCGCCAGACCCACCTGTCGCGAGACCACGTCTCGCGACACACTCTTGATCTCGCGACTGGGAGCCCAAAATACTTAGAATATTTTTTTAGACCATGCCAGTTGCTAGACTCCTGTCGGGGGACCATGTCTCGCGCCACAATCCAAGTCTAGCGACTGGGCCTCCATGACTTAGCAAAAATTCTAAAATTCCACCTGTCGCGAGCCTAGGTTTGCGACACAATTTATGGTCTCGCGACTGGGTCCTCATCTCTTTTAATTTCAAAAAATTCTGACTTCC
Source organism: Hygrophila difformis (assembly GCA_030278955.1). Taxonomy (NCBI): domain Eukaryota; kingdom Viridiplantae; phylum Streptophyta; class Magnoliopsida; order Lamiales; family Acanthaceae; genus Hygrophila; species Hygrophila difformis. The sequence continues at coordinate 5,292,654 of JAOANR010000002.1, forward strand.
AACCCCCGTGTCGCCAGACCCGTGTCGCGAGACCACGTCTCGCGACACAATTTTTGCCTAGCGACACAGAAACCCTAAATTTCTAAAAATCCAATTTCTTCTATTTCCCACCTCTCATGTCGTGATCCTCCCGTCGTGAACCCACGACGCAATTTCTGTCTCATGACATGCATGGCACTCTCTTGCCAAATTTTTATTCTCCATCTCATCTCATTAATTAATTGAACCTTTATATTAATATTTTGAGGTTGAAATCCAATGATCTCAATCCATGATTAATTTGATATAAAGAACTTTGTTCAATTTCCATTAAAAGATTTTTCTATAAAATTAAACTCTAATGATCTAAGTATATAATCCGGACTGTAATTAATTAATTATGGAATGAGTGATTATTTAGACCATGAAGAGTGATTATGGAATAATTTCCATACCCTTGCATGAGAAACCAATGTCTCTCATACAAGATGATCCAAAAATATTTTTCTTTTATTTGTTTTGTCTTTTCCCGTGTTGTATGAAACGGCTAGTAAGAAATATATCAGACTAATGTTGGCGGGTATTCCCACACGGATAAACTAGCTCGTAGTCTGAATATTAATTATTAGTTGTTATTTTGCATGGTCCGGATAGTAGTCGGTGGAAGCCTTGGCGGTTCGTCCATCCGGGATTATAATAGCTGCTCAGCTGACTCCTACCCGGATACAGTTTTATTTTCTTTATCTTAATTTCAAACCTGAATCTAGAGTTGTAGTAATGTTCGATGACATATGCCAATGTTGTCTAATAATTATTGCAGTGATAGAACATGTGGGTTTTTATCCAGTTCACAGAAAGTGGAGTCTAAGATGACGGCGGCAACTGTCATTTAAGGCATTCCACTGTCTAAAAATCATCCCACCTTGAATAGTCAGGACCTGGATAGCAGATGTTTGCAGTCCGGATTATCCTGATTATTTTTGTCATCTTTTTAGCCAAATAAATTCTCATCTCCGGCTATTTCATCTCTGTGTATCAACTTCTGTCTAAACCTACCTTATATTTTGGGTTATTTAATTTTACACTTCTTTATAAATTTATGCATGATATTATTATGTAGATATTGTGGTCATATTATTTTGGGATCCTTCCATTGGACATAGAGTCTTGATTTAAATCAGATGTCTCACAATAAATTTCCAATAAAAATTCTTTTATAAAATCCGGATCTAAGTAAGGGATAAATTCCTCAGTTATGTCTAATTCATATTCTACTGGGGGTTAATTTTGGGAAATTAGAAGCAGAGTCAGCGATTAGGTCTCATCTAGACTGAAAGGGTCTGTGTTCTTATTGAGAGGCTAGTACCTGTTTAGGGAATGATTTTCAAATCGATTATTTTCCGAAATTGCTGTGTATTGGGAATTTAGTCTTAATTATCACACCGAGATGGGATCCACTTGGATTCAAATACAGTGTGTTAGATAATTCTAGAGGAACAATACATAGGCCTTGGTTATTTTCTAAGATAGGGTTGAGTTCCTTTCAACTGCCATCCTCTTCTGCCAAAGCCTATTTTTGAGTCCTGGGTGAGTGCATCCGAATCGAACTAATTTCATTAGTTTGTATCTCATAACCACCCGGAAGGAAGTGAACACTGCCAGCGGTTCACCGAGATCCGGGAATTCTTGATCCACATCCGGTCATCCTGACTGGGGGCTCTTCTTATACTACCAGGGTAACTCTTTTGAAACCTCCGAGTGATAGGATTTTAAATGCTTTCTTTACCGCTTTCTTTTAAATGCTTTCTTTAGAGGTCGCTCGGATGTATTGAAAGTAGCGGAACTGCTTCTAGGTTTGAGAGTTATGGGATAGTTCAGGCTTGATTAGAATCTTTGGGTGTGACATGGGTGAATGATAGCAGTACTTGGCACTTCAACTAATGATTTGTCAGGTGTTGCTTGTCCACCACAGATAAATGACATACCTCTGCGCAGGGGCAGTTTTATATCTGTGGTAAGGCATGTAAATCCGTACTGTAAGTACCTGTCTGTTAAAGGGAACATGGTAAGGAAGCATGAGAGTTAGCTATCTGAAAGGATTATCCCAAGCTAAGATTTGTGTAACAAAATGGAAGTTTAATTGTGTCTCATCTGAATCTTGTCCAGTTTTTATTATTTTCTTCATGTCCTTTCTGTCTCATTTTAAATCTGCTTTCTTAGAATAATATTATCGCTTTCTTAGAATAATTTTAGTTGCTTTCTTAGAATAAATTTATCTGCTTTCTAGAATAATTTTATCTGCTTTACTTTAATTGCTTTCATAGTTTAGTTTAAATTATGTCAAGTAGATCTTAATTAAAACACAAACTTGAATCGAGTAACTGAGTGGAAAATCTTATAAAACGACGTGACCCCTGCTTCTATCGCACATCCTCCAGTGAACAATCCGGTACTTACTATAAATACTGTAATTTTTGACTCTGTGCGCTTTCGGGGGCACAGTTTCTTAACACGAGTAAATAAAAACGTGACAACCTATAAATATATCCCTAATCCCAACTCCACCTTCATAATTTGGTTTCATTAAATAAAAAAATCAAACCGGGATTATTATCTTTTTAAGAAAATACTCGTGTGGGAAATCTGTCAAAAGTTTCATGGCGCCGTTGCCGGGGAGGATGCAGCGTCGTTTATTAAAAGAATTACACTCCTGATTACTCATAGTTAGTTTTGTGTATATATTTCAGAACAGAGAAGTACCCTCAAATCAATTAAACATTTAGAGTACTAAGACTCTAAATGTGAGGATGTTGATTTGAGGGGAAAATCTAACCATTTGGGTATTTTGTCTTGCAGGAATCATGGAGCCGCCAAAATTGGTGTAAGGAGTTAAATGGAGAAATGTAGCAGTGGGACTACACTAATTTGCAATTGTAAATTGCAAAACATGTGAGACTCACGTGTTTGTCATCTCCACCACATCCGGACTACCATTTGCTCACCACCACCGGACAAGCCACGACCACCATCTCACTTGCCGTCGCCCCTGTTCCGACTGAGCATCTAAACAGGTTCCCGGTTGGATTAGTTCTGTAATTGAACGAAGATTATATCATGAATTTAAAGAAATTTAAAATCCGGAATAATTTTCACAAGCACAGAATTAATCCAACCTAAATTTCTGCAAGTCAAAATCATATATATATATATATATATTTATATATATAAACCTCTAGTGCATAGTATATTAAATAATTCGGGTATTAATCAATTAAATCACATTTAGAGTACTAAGACTCTACATGTGAGGATGTTGATATTTTTAAGAAAATCCGATAACTCATTCTATGTTTGCTTTGCAGGAATTTGTGGGACCACCAAAAAGAAAATTAAAGCTTCAAAATAGGTTCCCGGTTGGATAAGTTCTGTAAATAATAGAAAATATTCCTGGAATTTAAAGCAATTTAAGATCCGGAATAATTTTTATAAGAACATAATTAATCCAACCTAATTTTTGCAAGTAGACTAAATTTTATTTATGTGTTTAGAAAATCCACAAAACGTGATTGAATAATTTTGATGAAAATCAGAATTTTTCTAAGTATTGGGCATCAAACAATCGCCTTGCTCGATGAACCAAACGATCACACTTAGCCAAAATCATCGAACACTTAATTGGTTTGACGAAAAAGGCTATCGGAGTTATATTCATAGCTTTTATGTAAATATATTTTTCCCCTCCCTCCCTCCTCTTTTATTTTGTTTTGAATTCAATTATTTTGTTTAAGTAGGAACTGATTTATTCACATTTCGAGCAAGGCTTAAAATGTGAGGATGTTGATTCTTCACTTAAATATTTCAAAAAAAAGTTTGTTACTTTTTATTTTGTTTATTATTATTATTATTATTATTATTATTATTATTATTATTATTATTATTATATGTTTGTACCCAGCACAAAGCATGCATAACTCTGTCAGTTTAAACTCACATATTTGATTTTGGTTTATGATTAAATTTTCAAACTTTTAAATTGGGATAATATTATTGAAGACATGCATGATATGAATTTTTGAGGTTTTGAGCTATAAAAATTCAATGATATTGTAATACCCGGAAATTTTCCAACATAAAATAAATACAATAAATAAAATAAATATAATAAATAAAGAAATAAATGTAGAGGAAATGAGAACTGGAATTTAAATTAAAAAGGAAACAAAATTCCGAGAACCCGGGAAGCCGAAGACAATTTAATCGAATAAATGGTTACACGGGGACCCGACACCGATAGACTCAATAACTCGAGTCCAAATATAAATTTAGATCCGAATAAAATTAAGATAGGAAATCGGAACCCGAAGATACCCCGAAGATCATAAAACGGGAGCATAGAAGGATAGAAGTCTGAGAGAGAGGAGGAAAAGCACGACGGATCGCCGACCCGCCCGGACCGAAGCCCAGGCGAGTTCGGCGCGGTGGCCGCGCGGTCACAAGGGGAAGGGCGCGCCACGGCCGCGCCAAGCGACAGATTTGCCCGTTGCGTGAATCTCTCGCCCGAACGCGGATTTTTCGACTTTCGGTTGAACATCTCTCGACCCAAGACCCTTGGGGTCAGATTTTGGACGCCCTAGGTCTTAGATATCTATAAATAAGATCTTCTAGGAGCTCCGAATATTTTTACGAAACCCTACAACTCTCTACACATTCGAAACCCTAAATCCGGAGTCGTCGGAGGCACGAAACCAAGACGAACGCTGTTGGACGAAAATTCTAAGATCTGCATAGTCGTGGTAAGTCTCGATCCAATCCTTGTTCAATAAACGATTCGAAAACGAATCCTAATCTTCTTCTTTTCTTTCTACACCTCATATTGGATCTAGATCGTAGAACCCGACGAACGGAGAGGAGAAACGGTGGACTGGAAGCCACGCCTTCGAATAGACGATCCCGGACGTTCAAAAACTCTGTAATTTAACTCTTACATGGTTTTGGGATGAATTAAAACATTCAAAACTAAAAGATTAACAAGAAATCGAAAATCTGTCAATTTATACTTTCTACCGACGCAACAGATTTGAGGAATTTTTCCGAACCTTAAAACGAATTCAAACAGAGAAACTTAAAACATGAAAAACGTTCCTAAGACAAAGATCTATCTACTGCAAAATTTTCATAATTTTTCATCGTGTTTTGTTATCCGAAAACGACCATGAACAGACCTGCCTGTGGTTTAGATTTTGAAACGATGATAGATTCTTTGTGCGAACTTGTTGGTGATTTCTACCTTAGATCTAGACCGATCTAGGCTTGGTGTTGAACATAAGAGTTGTAGATCTATACGTTATGAATAACTCCGTAAAATTTCAGAATCTTTCGTGATGATTTGATATATGAAATCCACTCCAAACCGAACTGCTTGAATCTAGATCTTGAAATTCTTGACAGAACTTAGGAATGATCTTGATCACGTTTTTGACATAGGATCTAGACGGTTTTAGATCTTTGGCCGAACATGAAAGTCGTAGATAATGGTCTTAAGATGATCTCTGTAAAATTTTATCAAATTTGGAGTTGAATTGCTATGGTAGAATTCGAAATCTTTAAACTGTGGTACATTAAATTCGGACAGAATTATTCTTCTACGAAAATTGGTGATTTTGACCTGTTTAGGTATCTCGGATTGAAAAAGTTAAAACACGAAAGTTGTAGATCTCGACGTTTCCGAGTCAGTCGTGAAATTTTGGAATTTTTAGAATTAAATCTGATTTTAGACGAATTTTAGAGTAAACTGTGGTTTACCGGAAACAAAATCTTGAATCTTGTTGAAACATGAGATTAGCCTTTAAGGTTTAAACGATTGGGAATTCCTTTGAGATAAAATACACATGAAATATCCTACTTGCCGAAAGGCAATTGAAATATCCTGCTTGCCGAAAGGCAATTGAAATATCCTGCTTGCCGAAAGGCAATTGAAATATAGTGCTTGCCGAAAGGCAATTGAAATATAAGACTTGCCGAAAGGCAATTGAGATATAACGTTTGCCGGAAGGCAATTGATAAATAAAACTTGCCGAATGGCGATTGAAATATAAACTTGAAACATGAGACATGAGATATGAAACTAGAAGACTCGAAAAAATTGTTCCCTTTTTAGATTATGCCTTAAAGTATGTCTTGCAATTGATTTACTTTGCGAATTATATTTATGATCTTATGAAATCTCTATCTTTTAAATTATGCCATTATAATTATTGTTAGCTAAATAAAATTAGATTATGTCGTGTTGTGCACATGTGTTCTTTAAATATTAAATAATGGCTTTGAAACCCCATAGTATGTATGTGTTAACTTACTCAGCACGTAGTGCTGACCAAACCATTTTTATTTCTTTTTCTTCCAGAGTTGAGAATTATGCATCGTCATATGCATACACGGGAAGCTTGGGATGATATATTATTTTGAATTTTTGTATTAGACTAGATCTTGCATGAACGGGCCTGTTTAACCCGTGATTAGGCCATGTTGGCCCCATATTTAAATTCCGCTGCGATACATATATGTAAATATTATTTTCCGCTGCAACTTTGATGTATTATTTTTAAATTATATATGAATGGGCTGTTTGAATATTTTAAATTCTGAAAAACCATAGCCTTGCATCTCTTCAGTAAGCTCGGAGAAACCGTGTCTTGCTAGGGAGGTGTGGCGGTGACATCCCGACCTGGGTAACCAAAAACCGGGGTGTTACAGATATAATCATCTTGTTGGGTAATAAGTCCTCATGTTGAGAATTTAATTGAATAGGTTGCAAGAATTTTTCAAAGATTAAATTTAAGAATATTGTATGACATGAATGAACCATTCCATCTGAGATTTGAGCCATGAGTCACTTTTACTCATTTCTTTCATTTGATGTGTGAAAATCATTTTAATTAAAGGAAACTAGAACTTGCAATTGTGACCAATTCAAGACAATGCCATACTCCAAAAATCGAACACATGATCGAGGCACCTAGAAAAGCACATTTTTGGCTTTCTTTTGAAATCCAAACCCAAAAATATTTTCCCTTTAGGATTAACCACTTTGAGCCTTTAAGCCTAATTTTTCTTTGAAGCCCTCTATATTATTCCTAGCCTTACAAAAAGACCAAGAAATTCAAACCCAAGTGTGTAAGAACGAATTTTATCAAGGCATTACAATTTATGATCATCAAATTCATCAATCGGTATTCAAAAAACCGATAAAAAAAAAGAAAAAGAAAAATGTTGAGTTCCATTCAACAAAAATAAATTGCAAATGACAAAGCAAATTAGACATAGTCTAATGTCATGCAATGGAAAAAGAAAAGCACAAAAAAAAGACGAGAAAAATATTGATGATCATTAATTTTTAAATAAAAATATGCCAAGTTATGATAGAATAAATTCTTGTCACTTCTTAACCCAATAATTCCCTTTCCTACCAAATGTTACAACCGTATGCCCCATTATAACCTTTGAATAAGACCCCGTGATCTCGATTTGAAGAAATGAGCCGGTGGCGAGTTGGTCCAATTGCAAGCATATGGGATAATTTAATTAAATTTGATTATGAGCGTTCGCGATTAAAACCCACATTTGAGATTGAGTGAAATTTCCGCTTATACTATATGTGAGGCCTCATCTCTAATTTATATTCATGTCATGCTTTAATTCTAGAATTAAATCAATTATTATTTCTAAAACATGATGTTCATGAAGAATTATCAATAATGACTGATTTGTAGGCTTGATTAAGTGAGAAATATCATTTTATTAAACACTGCAATCAAGAGAATTTAATACTTGTAGTTTTTTATTGTCTTATCCCAATATAAAAAGAATGAAATTTTTGAAGCCACGAAAATAGATTGAATATGCAGCGTCTATGCTCTTAGGAGCACTGACTCTGACTGCTCGGGGACGATCAGTATTGACCATTATTTTCAATCTATTTCCGTGTCTAATACGGACATTTGATCGCATTCCGGTCTTATTTAAATAAGAAAGCAGTCGAATTTGACAGATATGTGCAAGTTTGTATAAATAATAAGCTGGTATTGAAAATATAAAAATATTGTTATTTTATTAAATTTTATATTAAAAAATCCAAAAACATGTTAAAAATATTAAAAATCCCACATTTGATAATTATGGTTTGGTAGTATCTGTTCGGTGGAACACGGGTCAATTAAACGGAACACAAACAAAATAATCAAGTGGAATAAATATTCAACTTTATATTATTTTTATATTTTGATGTATATATTATATTTTTACTTTTACTTTTATTTTTACTTTTATGTCTATTTTTTTTTCCTTCATAATTTCAAATAATTGGTCCAATAATCAAATTTAATTAATTGCAGGAAATTTGGCTCAAGAGATTTATTAAGTCAATTCAGATGGATCCAGCCCAGCAACAAGGAATTACAGTCCAAAACCACTCCAAGGGCAACCATACTTTCGGCCCATGATTGCATTAGCCCAAACAACACAAGCCCAAACTCGGGTGGCCCAAGGAGCCGGCCCATGACCTCCAGGCCCAACCACTCCTGCTCATCTTCTTCCTCCAGCCACCATCTCCGATCCACTGCAACTACTCCGGCGAGATCCCGCCGGCGCCTCCGTCTCGCCGCCACCAGGCCAGCCACCACCGGAAACCACCTCCGGATCCTCAGTCTTCGTTTCCGACGACCACCTTCCGCAACCAAGGCCGCACCATCGCCGGCGCCCTCAGCCACCAGTCGCCTCTGTCCAGTCCCAGATCCGGCCTCCTTCCCGGCGTCAACATCATCACCACCCCCATCTCCACCATTTCCGACCACTCCGATTCCGCTTCCGCCAGTCACCACCCCCCACCTCCAATACTCCGGCAAGCCCGTGCCCAACACCGCCGCAGTTCCATCCTCTCCGTCGCCTCCAGTTCCGCCGCTGCGCCACCACCTGCGTCTTCGAGCTTCCAAGCCAAACCCCGACGAGATCCCCTTTCTCCACCACCATCCTGTTCAGCCGCCTCATCTCCTCCCCTTTTCATCTTCTCCGGCCGTTCTCGATTTCCGATCAACAGCCCTCCATTCCTAAGTTCCAGTCAAGAAACACAGAAGAAAGAAAAGGGAAAGAGGAAGAAGCTGTTGATGGAAGAAGAAAGAAAATGAAGCAGGAGAGATAAATGGGGAAAGAGAGAGAAAAGAAAATAAGGGAAGAGGAAAGAGAAAATAAAATATGAGAGAGGTAAATTTTATCCGGACCTCGGGATCCCGGTGGCGTTATACACAAAAAGAATTCATGTCGCGAGACCATGCATCGCGATTGAAAAAATGGCCTCGCGACTGAGATTGAGTATCAAGACAGAGACCCAGTCGCGAGACTTATGGCCTCGCGACTGGAGAAGTCTCGCGGCACGGAGCAGCTTCACGCCACACAGAGACAGAAATTAAAGCAGAAAGCGACACCTCACGTCACCTTCCCGTGCCATCCAAATTTATTTCCCACATGCTCAATCAACGGTAAAGTCCCGGGACTTTAACTCCTGAAGGTGCAACCAACTTTGTCTTTTTCCCCTGGAGCTCGAGCTCCCGCCCCCTCATGCTCACAACCCCAAAGATTCATTCTCCAATTTTAGTGTGTCGCTAGCCAGATTTTGTTTCACGCCACAATATTTTGCTTAGCGACATGAGCCTTAAATGGGCCTAGGGCTTAATCCTACTCATCTATAAATATATCCTCCCACCCTCCTTGAACAGTAACCTAGCTACACTTAGTTTTTTTTATTGTTCTTGGAGGCACCACTGTGCTCTCCAAAAATAGTTAGGATAGATAGTTTATTTTAATTTTATGCAATGTAGAAGTAGATTTTAGCTTAGTTTTAATTTATGCTTTGTAATAAATTAGTGTAGCTAGTGTTCACATTTTATTTCAGTATATTTTTGAATTTCAGGTTTAAATCACCTAATCAATGGGTGTGTTTAAACCATTTTTGGTTTTTGATGATTATATGAGATAATGTTCCACAAAAATCTATTATGGATCACTTCCATAATATTTATTGCTTTATTTTGCATTTTTTTGTCACTTGACCATTTTTATTATTATTACTAGGTCTAATGCCTTATTTAGATTTTATAATTGATGCTTATCCCTTGATAGATTTAGTGTAGGTTTTACTTTAATTTTCCTTTGTTAGAATAGTTTGTTTTTAATTTTACTGTTGGGTTGTCTTTTCATTTTTTTGTTTCCTGTTCTCTTTTCTTTCTCTTTTCTTTCTGTTTTCCTTTTCTTTCTTTAGTTTTTAGGTAGTTCTTTTTTTATTTACTTATTTTTAGTGCATTAGATCTAAAAAGGGATAGAATTAAAGTGTTTATGCATATCTAAAATTTCATTTCCTATATTGTATTGCATCACGTTGTAACCCCACGGGTTGCAACGTAACATTCTCGTTGTGATCCGTGACCGTTGTGATCCCACGGATCACAACGCACTTCCATGCAATGCAATTTAAGGCGTTATGCTGCCGAAATTTTATAAAATTTTAAAACCCAGTCGCTAGACATTCCTGTCGCGAGACCACGTCTCGCGACACACTTTTCAGTCTAGCGACATGGGACCACACACTTAGAAAAATTTCAAAAACTTAGTCGCCAGAGCCACCTGTCGCGAGACCACGTCTCGCGACACACTCTTGATCTCGCGACTGGGAGCCCAAAATACTTAGAATATTTTGTTAGACCATGCCAGTCGCTAGACTCATGTCGCGGGACCATGTCTCGCGCCACAATCCAAGTCTAGCGACTGGGCCTCCATGACTTAGCAAAAATTCTAAAATTCCACATGTCGCGAGACCCATGTAGCGAGCCTAGGTTCGCGACACAATTTGTGGTCTCGCGACTGGGTCCTCATCTCTTTTAGTTTCCAAAAATTCTGACTTCCAACCCCCGTGTCGCCAGACCCGTGTCGCGCGTCTCGCGACACAATTTTTGCCTAGCGACACGGAAACCCTAAATTTCTAAAAATCCAATTTCTTCTATTTCCCACCTCTCATGTCGTGATCCTCCCGTCGTGGTTCACGACGCAATTTCTGTCTCATGACATGCATGGCACTCTCTTGCCAAATTTTTATTCTCCATCTCATCTCATTAATTAATTGAACCTTTATATTAATATTTTGAGGTTGAAATCCAATGATCTCAACCCATGATTAATTTGATATAAAGAACTTTGTTCAATTTCCATTAAAAGATTTTTCTATAAAATTAAACTCTAATGATCTAAGTATATAATCCGGACTGTAATTAATTAATTATGGAATGAGTGATTATTTAGACCATGAAGAGTGATTATGGAATAATTTCCATACCCTTGCATGAGAAACCAATGTCTCTCATACAAGATGATCCAAAAATATTTTTCTTTTATTTGTTTTGTCTTTTCCCGTGTTGTATGAAACGGCTAGTAAGAAATATATCAGACTAATGTTGGCGGGTATTCCCACACGGATAAACTAGCTCGTAGTCTGAATATTAATTATTAGTTGTTATTTTGCATGGTCCGGATAGTGGTCGGTGGAAGCCTTGGCGGTTCGTCCATCCAGGATTATAATAGCTGTTCAGCTGACTCCTACCCGGATACAGTTTTATTTTCTTTATCTTAATTTCAAACCTGAATCTAGAGTTGTAGTAATGTTCGATGATATATGCCAATGTTGTCTAATAATTATTGCAGTGATAGAACATGTGGGTTTTTATCCAGTTCACAGAAAGTGGAGTCTAAGATGACGGCGCCAACTGTCATTTAAAGCATTCCACTGTCTAAAAATCATCCCACCTGGAATAGTCAGGACCTGGATAGCAGATGTTTGCAGTCCGGATTATCCTGATTATTTTTCTCATCTTTTTAGCCAAATAAATTCTCATCTCCAGCTATTTCATCTCTGTGTATCAACTTCTGTCTAAACCCACCTTATATTTTGGGTTATTTAATTTTACACTTCTTTATAAATTTATGCATGATATTATAATGTAGATATTGTCGTCATATTATTTTGGGATCCTTCCCTTGGACATAGAGTCTTGATTTGAATCAGATGTCTCACAATAAATTTCCAATAAAAATTCTTTTATAAAATCCGGATCTAAGTAAGGGATAAATTCCTCAATTGTGTCTAATTCATGTTCTACTGGGGGTTAATTTTGGGAAATTAGAAGCAGAGTCAGCGATTAGGTCTCATCTAGACTGAAAGGGTCTGTGTTCTTATTGAGTGTCTAGTACCTGTTTAGGGAATGATTTTCAAATCGATTATTTTCCGAAATTGCTGTGTATTGGGAATTTAGTCTTAATTATCACACCGAGATGGGATCTACTTGGATTCAAATACAGTGTGTTAGATAATTCTAGAGGAACAATACATATGCCTTGGTTATTTTCTAAGATAGGGTTGAGTTCCTTTCAACTGCCATCCTCTTCTGCCAAAGCCTATTTTTGAGTCCCGAGTGAGTGCATCCGGAACGAACTAATGGAACGAACTAATAAATTAGTTCGTTTCATTAGTTTGTATCTCATAACCACCCGGAAGGAAGTGAACACTGCGAGCGGTTCACCGAGATCCGGGAATTCTTGATCCACATCCGGGCATCCTGACTGGGGGCTCTTCTTATACTACCAGGGTAACTCTTTTGAAACCTCCGAGTGATAGGATTTTAAATGCTTTCTTTACCGCTTTCTTTTAAATGCTTTCTTTAGAGGTCGCTCGGATGTATTGAAAGTAGCGGAACTGCTTCTAGGTTTGAGAGTTATGGGATAGTTCAGGCTTGATTAGAATCTTTGGGTGTGACATGGGTGAATGATAGCAGTACTTGACACTTCAACTAATGATTTGTCAGGTGTTGCTTGTCCACCACAGATAAATGACATACCTCTGCGCAGGGGCAGTTTTATATCTGTGGTATCTTAGATTTTGTTGTCTTAAGGCATGTAAATCCGTACTGTAAGTACCTGTCTGTTAAAGGGAACATGGTATAGGAAGCATGAGAGTTAGCTATCTGAAAGGATTATCCCAAGCTAAGATCTGTGTAACAAAATGAAAGTTTAATTGTGTCTCATCTGAATCTTGTCCAATTTTTATTATTTTCTTCCTGTCCTTTCTGTCTCATTTTAAATCTGCTTTCTTAGAATAATTTTATCGCTTTCTTAGAATAATTTTAATTGCTTTCTTAGAATAAATTTATCTGCTTTCTAGAATAATTTTATCTGCTTTACTTTAATTGCTTTCATAGTTTAGTTTAAATTATGTCAAGTAGATTTTAATTAAAACACAAACTTGAATCGAGTAAACGAGTGGAAAATCTTATAAAATGACGTGGGCCCTACTTCTATCGCACATCCTCCAGTGAACGATCCGGTACTTACTATAAATACTGCAATTTTTGACTCCGTGCGCTTTCGTGGGCATAGTTTCTTAACACGAGTAAATAAAAACGTGACAACCTATAAATATATCCCTAATCTCAACTCCACCTTCATAATTTGGTTTCATTAAATAAAAAAATCAAACCGGGATTATTATCTTTTTAAGAAAATACTCGTGTGGGAAATCTGTCAAAAGTTTCAGACGGCACACGGAGATAAACTTTCTCGAACCCAACCTTTTTCGAGCAATGCTTGTACTTGCCGCTGAATTTCCTTTGTTTCATCGGGATTCATGCGGTACGCAGGCCTGTTGGGAATCGAAGCTCCGGGCACAAAGTCAATACGATGTTCCACGCCTCGGAGTGGTGGTAATCCAGATGGCACTTCTTCCGGGAAAATATCTTGATTCTCGTCAAGCATCCTGGAAAATTCCAAAGGCAAATCAGGTGCAATAGGAACAGTTCTGTTGACATATTCATCAGGTTTAGTTAATGCAAGAAAACAGTGACCTGAGAAGTCAGGTTCTTGTGCTACTTGCTGAAATGTTGTCTTGGTCAATATCAGACATTGATCCAAGTTTGACGAGCTCTCGCCAACTTTGGCTTTGCCCCTTTCCCTGGCCTTGTGATCGGCTTCTGCTTGAGCTACTTTGTTCTTTAGCTTTTCTTGGTCTAGTCTGACAGCTTTTACAGATAAAGGCTTAAACAGATATTCTTTTTGTCCATGTTTAAAATATAGAACATTGGATTTTCCCCGGTAAGTGGCATCCTTATCATAAAGCCACGGTCTTCCAAGCAAGACGTGACATGCGTTCATGGGGACGACATCACATAATACTTTTTCCGAGTAGGTCCCCTTTGTTATAGGGACCCATGCCTGTTGGGAGACCCTGGTCTTGCCGCTGTTGTTCATCCAGTGTAGTAAATAGGGACTGGAATGTTCCTCTGTTGGTAGCTGCAATCTGCGCACAGTATACAAACTAACAATATTAGTGCAGCTTCCGTTATCGACAATGATAGTGGCATTATTGCCCTGAATGGTACAACGACAATGGAAGAGATTCTCCCTTTGTTCATTGGGGGATAGTTCTGGCTCTCTGTCAGCGTTTAGCACCCTCATGGCTACCAGCAGATTCACGTCTTCCTCATTGTCCTCATTGATTTCTGGATTGACTGGTTCATCAATTTGATAGCGTCTCAGATCTTCGTCGCAGTCATCATCATCCTCAGAATCAACAACTCTGAACACTCCTGGTTCCACCTCGATCACTGGTCTTTCTTCTTCGCCAGTATTGAGTATTGCCACTCGCCTCGGATTATTGCATTCATTGGCATAATGGCCTTTCTTGTCGCATTTCCAACAAGTGATTTCTCTTTTGTCTTTGGTTGGTGGGTGTTGTTCTCGGCCCTGGTTTCTGTTTCTATCTTCCCGGTTGTATTCCCTGAAATTCTTGCCCAATTCAAACCTCTTAGGCTTGTAACCTCCCTCATCACGAACCGGCGACGGTGTTGGCTGGGGGTTTCTGGGCCTCTCTGTCTGCTCGGGTGGCCGAATCAACCAAGGTTTATTTGGGTTATAACCGATGGAAGTCCTATGGGTTCTTCTCTTGAGTTGGGCCTCGAACTTTGCAGCTTTTCTTACCAGATCAGTGATATTCACATATCCTCTCATGTCCATTTCTTCGAAGATTTCTGGTCTCAAACCTTTGGAAAATCTGGTCAGGGTGATCAACGGATCTTCATTGAACTGTGCTCGCATCATGAGCATTCCCATTTCACGGTAGTATTCCTCAACAGTTCTTGAATCCTGCTTCAGACTGATCACCTTCATGTACATGTCTGGTTTGTAGGTAGGAGGCACGAATCTTTTTTCCATGAGTTGCAGAAAATATTCCCAGTCGGTGACTTGGGGCTGTCCAGCATTGTGATGATCAATCGTGAACTTTTGCCACCAGAGTTAGGCATAGTCCTTAAACTCCTGAACTGCCAATTGGATCTTTTTGAAGTCGGAGTAATTTTGGCAGTTGTAGATCATCTCCATGGTGTTCCTCCAATCATGAAATTCATTAGGATCATCGGTTCCTCTGAAAGTATGAATGGTGAACTTAATGCATTGCAGATTGTCGTCCACGTCATCTGGATCATCCCTGTTTATGGCGGGTGCATTTCGGGGTCTGTTTGGCATAGGTGATGGAGGCATGGCCAAAGGGTCATTGATGCGCAGTCCTTCGTCGGCTGGAGGCGGGTGGATTGGTGCCATCGGAGGTGGCCTCGGAGCACGAGGTCCTTGTCGTCGGTCAAATGTCCCGATGGCGACCTGTTCTTCTTCCCTTTCAGCTAGGGCCTCCTCTGCATCAGCCATGTCATTTCCCTGAACGTGACTATTGCTTCCAGATGCTCCATTTTGTTCGGACATGGAAGGATTATAGAATGCATCTTCCAACCTTCGTTCAACCCGTTGCATCAATCGCTGTGCCAAAGCCTCATCTTGTTGTTTCATGTGCCCTGCAAATTCATTGCTCAGATTATCAATGCGCTCATTTACAGCAGAAATATCAGAAACATTATCATCAAGAGTTTGCTTAAGGGTTTCGAAGTCCGCCCTTTTAACAGTACTCTCGCTCATTGCTCGAAGCACCTCCATGATGTCAGTCAAATTTGGCTCTGTGTTTCCTGCCATGATACTCAGAAAAATAATATATATATATGTAGGTCAGAAAAATAAGTGCTGAAATATGTAGAGTGAACTCTCCAATTTGCACTCAGTTTTTGGTTCTCAACACCACTTCAGTTCGTCACTTGCTCAAATAGTTCAATCAGATGCAAGAGAAGTACACACAGATATTTGTACGCACAGTTTAAGAGTCAAATTGAACTGTTCGACTCAATCAAGGAACGCACAGATATGCATGCATGCACTGCAATCTGATCAAGTTCACAGTTTTAAACAGATATCGCAAGCAAAGAACAGTGATATTTTTCGCAATTTAGAAGTGGAAAACAAAAGCTCACAAGAAAATGCACTCGAGAAATAAAACCCAATTTACTCAAATGACTTCTCGGGCTAGGTTTCACAAAATGCCAGTCACGATATCCACCTTATTGTACAAGTACTAAAGTGGCTTCTCGGGCTAGGTTTCAAATTGTGCCAGTCCGATATTCACTTTATTGTAAATTCACTCAAAACACTCAAATAAAAGAAAAATAATATTGATGGAATTGCACCACAACACTTGAAAATTCTGAGGCAACCGATGCGGTTTAGAGGGTCCAATTCGGTATATGTGTTGCACCAGTAGACCGAACTGAGGAGACCGAATTGATGGCTTCCGAATGGATACTTGGTGAGCTATTCCTTCAGGCAATTCGGTTAAGGGCAATTCGGTTTAGATGGAATACCGAATTGAGGCTTAGACCGAATTGGAGTGTTGAACCTTGGCAACTCTCTTCCTAGGAGGGTTGATGCGATTTTTGCTTAGCCAATTCGGTTTATACCGAATTGAAGGGTATACCGAATTGCTTTCGAAATGATTAGTCCTCAATATTTGACTTTCTTCCTCCTTTTTCGGTTGGATGTCTTGTACTCCCTTGGAGAATTAAATGCTGCAGATTTCTTACAATATCCTCACACTAAACAAGTGGCCGAATTTGCATATAATTGGACATTTAATGATCACGGCTACATATACTAGCCTTTTCCATGCAAGATCAAATATATTATTACATTGCCAAGAACAAGATAAATCTTGTCAAGAATAATATGAGTACCAAGAACACAAACCTCACTCTCAAACCCGAAAACCCTTCACTGTTTGCTAACAATAATCTCGTTTAATCCAATAAACTCAAATAATCATGCAAGCACATTCATACATGAGATTAGGATGACAAGACTAACATCAACAACAAAACAAAGCACAAATATGTTATGGAGAGAATGGTATGATCGAGAGCTATAGGCACAAATATTTTTAGGGTTTTCTAGATTTAAGCAAGAAGAGAAATACAATCTAAGACACGGAAATATGGTGAATAATCCTATTGCACTAACAAGTTTGGCTCTGATACCAAATTTTCTATATATGCCGTAGATCGAAACTTGATTAGTGACAGTATCCGGATTAGTGTTGAATGAATTTTAGGGTTAGGTAAAATGATGATTAGAAGGATAGGGATAAGAAGATTGATGAAGAACAAGAACACACACACAAAGACGGATATGATATAGGAATATAAAACTAACTTATAAGATAAAAGATAGAGAAACTTATGAATGAAGGGGACCCGAACTTGCCAAGGGAAGTGAGTCAAGCTCAAGACAAATGGCTTCCTTAAAGTGCATCATTCATTGACAATCCATCGAGCAAGTTTCCAACTTGATGGCGTGAGGGAAATGAACATAAGTTCAAGACAAACACGGATGGGGGAGAACACTTTTGAAAGAGTGCTCTCGGTTGTGAACTTTGAAATTATGAGAATGGATTTCAATAATAAGCAAAGTTGTTTACAAATGAAGGGGGAGGTCATATATATAGGCCAAACCCCTTAGAACTAAAAGAAATGAAAAATACATCCAAAATGGGCCAGATGCAATTTAGGGAAACTGATTCGGTTTATACCGAATTGATGCGGTATAGACCGAATTGAGTTAAAAGATAGCATTGGTCTCACAACCTATCTATTACAAAAGGAAAATTTATGTCAATTCGGTCTATGGGGCAATTCGGTTTAGATCGAATTGGACACCAATTCCGAATTGAACACTTGCACAATAATACTAATAATAAATAATAGATGAGTGCAATTCGGTCTAGGAGGTAATTCGGTTTATACTGAATTGGCCAATCAAACCGAATTGAGGGCTTTAGGAAATAATATTACTAATGCGATTTAGTAAATTTGGTCAAATCAATTCGGTTTATGGTAGACCGAATTGAGTATACCGAATTGAAGAGACCATGGAAAATTTCTAAGGCATGGAGGTGATGCGGTTTTAGACCGAATTAGGGTCAATTCGGTTTAGACCGAATTGGCTTATACCGAATTGGCTTCAATGCCTTAGCCAAAATTCGCATGCCCTTATTTCCTACACTATTACAAAATATATTGTCCGACGTCCGGTGGTGGTTCCGGCTGTTCTCCGGCCACTTTTCCAACGAGCTCCTTTTGGGCCTTCTCATGCTTATTGGGCTTTCTCTGTGTATCCTAAGGTCTTCTTCCATCTTTATTTAAGTCCGATGTGGGGAATCCATGTTAATGGATTCCGGGCTTGTCTGGTCATGATCTATCCGGATCATTATTTGCAGTTTTTGGGCTTCCTGGGGTTCCAAGTTGTCTATTTCCTGAAAGAAAAATTTATACAATGCACAGAAAATTTCTTGGCCTTTTGTTTGGATACTGGTCCTTCGGGGATTATTGGGATAATTAATCCATTGGTTCTAGCGACTACGCCATCCCCACCCCCTTGGGAAGGTTGAGACATCAACCGACCAGAATCCAACTCATCATCTCTTTCGAACAGAGATAAATCAGCAACATTGAAAGTCGGATTAATATTAAAATCATCAGGAAGCTCAATCCGATAGGCATTGTCATTGATTTTCTTTAGGACTTTGTAAGGTCCAGTTCCGCGAGATGCGAGTTTGCCATGTGTCTGTGCAGGAAAACGTTCTTTTCTCATGTGCACCCAGACCCAATCTCCTGGTTTCAGCAACAGCCTTTTTCTGCCCCTGTTGGCAAATTTGGCATATGTCTCCGATGCTTTCAGCAAGCTGTTCCGAACCTTCTCGTGCAGATCCTTGATTGCTTTAGCCATGTCCCTGCCATTGAAGTTAAGACGCTCACTACTAGGTAGTGGCAGAAAATTGAGAGGGGTCATCGGGTTAAATCCATAAACAACCTCGAAGGGTGACATGTGTGTGGCACGATGAATGTGGTGGTTATAAGCAAATTCAATGTAAGGCAAACATTCATCGCAACTTTTAGAGCTCGAAGAAGTAATTATGCGTAGAAGGTTAACCAATACGCGATTTACCGCTTCTGTCTGCCCGTCTGTCTGAGGATGGTAAGACGTTGAGAATAAAAGTTGTGTACCCATCTCACGCCAAAATCCCTTCCAGAAATAGCTTACGAACTTAGCATCTCGGTCTGACACAATTGACTTTGGTACTCCATGAAGACGTACCACTTCCCTGAAGAATAAATTCGAGATATGCCTGGCATCATTGGTCTTCGCGCATGGTATGAAATGTGCCATCTTGGAGAATCGATCAACTACCACAAAGATTGAATCTTTGCCTCTTGCAGTCCGTGGTAGTCCAAGCACGAAGTCCATTGATATGTCCAGCCAGGGTCCTTCTGGCACAGGTAATGCTTGATATAAGCGGTGGGGTTTAACAGTTGACTTGACCTTCAAACAGACCAAGCACTTAGCAATGAAGCGAACAACCTGGGCTTGCATCTTTGGCCAGTAGAACTTTTCAACAAGAATTCCCAGAGTTGCATCTTTTCCAAAGTGTCCCATGAGTCCACCGCTGTAAGCCTCTTGAATTAGCAACTCCCTGACAGATCCTTTTGGGATGCATAATCTGTTCCCATAATACAGGAATCCGTTTAGTTGGGAAAACTCCTTGAAACCATTCTGCTTTGTCCTCTCGTATAATACTATGAAGTCTTCGTCAGTGGAGTACTGACTCTTGATATGCTCAAATCCAAACAGATGAGTAGTCGCAAATGTGGCCAATGCTGCTCTTCTGGAGAGTGCGTCTGCAACCACATTGTCTTTCCCTTTTTTATACTTAATCACGTAAGGAAATGACTCTATAAATGTGCTCCACCGAGCATGTCTTTTGCTCAATTGTCCCTGAACCCTTATGTGCTTAAGTGTCTCATGATCAGTGTTGATCATGAATTCTCTCCCTCTCAGATAGTGTTGCCATGTCCTCAATGATTGAACAACAGCATACAATTCATTGTCGTATGTGGAATAGTTCAGTTGTGCTCCACTGAACTTCTCACTGTAATATGCTATCGGTGTTCCTTCTTGAAGCAACACTGCTCCCATGCTCTTTCCTGACACATTACTTTCAATTTCAAATGGCAGATCGAAGTTCGGTAATGCTAGGACAGGGGCATGAGTGAGCCTATCCTTGAGGTCATCGAATGCCTTTTGCTGTGCTGGTCCCCACTTAAATGGAATGTCCTTCCTAAGTAGTGCAGTAATCGGGGCCGCAATGATGCTAAACTGTGGGACGAATCTTCTGAAGAAATCACTTAAACCAAGAAAACTGTGTACTTCATGCACAGTAGTTGGCGGCTTCCAGTCAGATATAGGCTTGATCTTTGATTCGTCCACTTTCAGTCCATCTCTTCCTACGACAAACCCAAGAAATGTCACCTCCGGCACACAGAAGCTACACTTCTCGAAGTTGGCGTACATGCGAACTTCTCTCAATCGATCCAGTACCTGTTGCACATGATTTACATGATCGATTAGAGTACAGCTGTAAATAAGAATGTCATCAAAATATACCACTACAAATTTTCCTATGAATTGTCGAAGAGTCTCATTCATCAAACGCATAAATGTAGAGGGGGCATTTGTAAGACCAAATGGCATAACGAGCCATTCATATAGACCAAACTTCGTCTTGAAGGCGGTCTTCCATTCATCCCCTGGTTGCATCCTGATTTGATGATATCCGCTCTTTAAATCAATTTTGGTGAAGAGACTAGCACCACCAAGCTCATCCAGCATGTCGTCCAGTCGTGGAATTGGGTGACGATATTTGACCGTAATAGCGTTGACTGCTCGGCAATCAACACACATACGCCATTCGCCATTCTTCTTCGGGACAAGTAAGACTGGGACGGCACACGGAGATAAACTTTCTCGAACCCAACCTTTTTCAAGCAATGCTTGTACTTGCCGCTGAATTTTCTTTGTTTGCTCGGGATTCATGCGGCACGCAGGCCTGTCGGGAATCGAAGCTCCAGGCACAAAGTCAATACAATGTTCCACGCCTCGGAGTGGTGGTAATCCAGATGGCACTTCTTCCGGGAAAATATCTTGATTCTCGTCAAGCATCCTGGAAAATTCCAAAGGCAAATCAGGTGCAGTAGGAACAGTTCTGTTGACATATTCACCAGGTTTAATTAATGCAAGAAAACAGTGACCTGAGAAGTCAGGTTCTTGTGCTACTTGCTGAAATGTTGTCTTGGTCAATATCAGACATTGATCCAAGTTTGACGAGCTCTCGCCAACTTTGGCTTTGCCCCTTTCCCTGGCCTTGTGATCGGCTTTTGCTTGAGCTACTTTGTTCTTTAGCTTTTCTTGGTCTAGTCTAACAGCTTTTACAGATAAAGGCTTAAACAGATATTCTTTTTGTCCATGTTTAAAATATAGAACATTGGATTTTCCCCGGTAAGTGGCATCCTTATCATAAAGCCACGGTCTTCCAAGCAAGACGTGACATGCATTCATGGGGACGACATTACATAATACTTTTTCTGAGTAGGTCCCCTTTGTGATAGGGACCCATGCCTGTTGGGAGACCCTGGTCTTGCCGCTGTTGTTCATCCACTTGTTGGGTTGGTGATCTAACTGCAATAGAATTCTTTGTGCTTTTTATTGTTTTGATCTTTTTCGTTCTACCAGGGAAGTGTGAAGCAAAGATGTCTATTTCCAAACTTGTACTCTAAGATGTACGGAATTTGTACGAGACAAGAATAGGGAAATTTGATAGTCCAGATGTCCAAACCCTGGATACTGAGATTAGACAGTACACTGATCTGCCTTCATGGATAGATAACAATGCTCAGCAATTGCGAGGGAGTAATATCCTTATGTGAGCTTTTAAGTTGCACTGGATTTACACTCCTCAAGTCTTTATAGATGTCTATTATTTGCATTCTTAATATGCCTACATAGGTGGTTTTAGTGCTATTGAATGGTCAAAAACTGTTTGATGTTCGTATTAAGTGAAATGTTTATCTTTTGATGGTATTTTTTCTTGAAATCATAATTCTTTGTCGATGCTATTATGTTTTTTAGTCTTGTTAAGGTAATACTATTTCAATTTTTTGTAATGCATAATCATTAATTTACTTTTTTTGCGTATATTTGCTATGTTTCTTGTCATATAAAGGTATTGCACTGGAGGAATTAGATGTAAGATGGAATCTGCCTATATTAGATCTAAAGGTGCTGGCTTTGAAAATATTTTTCAAGTAAGTCCTCTGAATCTTGTAGGTCTTGCTTCTGACGACTCATAATTTTGAGTATCAAACACCAAACAGAAGAATTTGTTGAATGAGATCCTTTGATCTACAGGAGTTTCATACAGAAATTGGAAACGTATGATTGAAAACAAATCATTTATTTGAAATTAGATCATTATTAATATATAAATAGTATAAATCAATAAAATCACCACATTTTTACAATATTCCTTTATCCTCTTCAACTGGGATCTAATGAGAACTTCTACTTCTATTACCATATTCCTGTATACTATATTCTTTGACCTTAGTTAGTTCATCTTCCATGAAGGATGATATTGGTAATCTCGGTGGTGATGAAGAAAAGTACCAGAATATAAATAAGCTATATGTTATTGGTAAATCCTCTGAAAACAAATTGTTGTAGATAGGAACTCACATACACTTACCTATAATTATTTTTTCTTTCTTCATGGGCAGTTGTACAACCCTTTTACGCTGTGCATCGCACAGATTTCCCACTAGTATATCTCTCTATAATATAGAAGAGAAGCTCCAAAACCTCAATTTCATTCTCCACCGTAGATCATAATTCAATTTCAATCGTGACCCTTGATTTCTCAATTCATTTGTGGCCGTTGATTAGAAATTGCAGGTGAATTGGCCCTTGGATCCTCACTTTATTTGTGTCTGCTTTCTTACTGATTACGCATTCGTCTCACACTCCTGCGCATCCGAATCGGCGATGCCCATTATCGACCTTCACTGGACGCCCCCCGCGCTGCCGCCGACGCCGCACCGCCACTTCACGCCGGCTCTTCATTCCCTCGCTCGTTCTTGTACGTCATCTGGGCAGTGGCTCTTTAAGTTAAGGATTCATTCTAATTTTAGGGCCATCGTTGTGGGGGTTCGAAATTGGGGATCAAATTCGTCGCCGGCGGCACAGGTTCCGAGCGCCGCTTTTCCATCCGTCTGCCAGCGACGGCTTTGGCCATTTGACCCATCGCCCCTGTGTATAGTTTTGGGGACTGAGCTCACTTTGGAGGAGATAATTTGCACTCTAAGTTTCCTCGCATTTTTGAATTTTTGTTCTTTTGAGATAATTATTTTTAACGACATTGGTGCTGTGATTGATTTGCTCCTGAATTCTCTGTTGAAATTCTTCTTGTTCTAATTTTGGGGAAGATCTTGGGCTTTACACGCCCATTTTTTACCCTAACTTGGTTTGCCATTTTCAGATTCTATAGACAGGAAGGTCAATTTATGGTTGGAGTTGTTAAATGGAATGAGGATTTATTCGGCTTACTGTTATGTTTTGGTTGGATTATCTAATACTACACTTAAGCATTTATCCATTAGTTGGGGCTCCTTGGTATTTCTGTTTTCCTTCATGATGAGTTTAAGTTCTTGTATAATTTGATTGCGGCTTTAAAACTGTAGGAAATGATTAATGATTGTAAGTGTTATTATTTTCAGTTTTTCCTAATTCATTGATTGAGCCGATACCTGCTCCTTGGTTTCAAAATGTGTTTTGAAAGTTTCATCTTGGTTGTTTATCCCAACCAACTTGATTCGTTGTTAGGTTTTTGGTTGCGCTTTATTCAATTTTAACTGATTGTGGCCTCGGTTTCCATCGTGTTTTGTGTTATTCGAAACTGTTGTTTCGCTATAATGTATTGTTTTGTTGGTCCCGTCGATTTTAAGATGTTTAGTGCAACCTTATTTCTTGGAGCATTATTTGTATTTCACACTATTGGTATTCCATTTCTATTTGATTGTTCTTGGAGCTCTAGCGTCGCTCCTCTGCTTCTCCATTTTTCGTCTTCGCATCAACCCTAATTTTCCGTTTAGAATAGTTGAGGTACGCTCCTCGTTTTCCTACTTCGCCCGCCTTACCGTTTTGCGGTGTAGCGCAGACGGGGCCAATAATTGCTGGGTGGGATGCATTTTCTTTTTCCCTTTCCTTCGGTTGTCTGAAAGTTACTTTTTTGAGGATTTTGAGGGAGTTCGGCAATTGGGGGTTGTTTGATTTTGGTTTTGGTTTTTGATTTTTGCAGGTATGTGACATTTGATGAGACATATGGGAAGAAATTGTATTACTACTTTGTTGAATCGGAAGGGGATCCATCCAAGGACTCTGTGGTTCTGTGGCTTAATGGTGACCCTGGTTGCTCCAGCTTTGATGCCTTTGTTTTTGAGCATGGTAATTCGGTCTTTTATATATAATCTGCGTTGATTTTAGCTTCCAGTGTTTGGGTAATGGTAATGATTAGTTCGGTAGAATTCAGTTGGGTTTTGTTTGTAGTCTTGAATTTCTGCCAGCATGGTCCCTTACAGTGTTACTCCCCCGATGTCTTTTTCCATTGTCATTATTTTTCTTATTTATTGTTATTGTCAGTGCCCAATCGAATTTTTATGGTCACTTGTGGATGTCCCTGACAGACAAGTATTTTGTGTTTGACAGTGGTCAAGTAAAAGTATTAGTAATGAGCATCTATTGCGCCCGACTTTTGCTCATGGAAGTACTCTGGGTATATGCGAAGCACTAGCTGAAAAGCCCTACCCCTGTGACATTGTTACTGATTCTGTTATACGCTGCTTGTTTATTGAAACTGAAAAGATACATTCGGCATTGAGATCTAATCCGGATGTGGAAGATTTTGCAAGGTATGATCACTTTTCACTTGTGTAATAAATGTATTTATTCAATGCGTAATTCAATTATATTACGAGCTATCCTTGAGCTACTGTAACTTGATTAACCTCATTTTCTTGAGGAAAATGTTATAGTTCTTGCCAAGCTTATGCTCCCACATGTGTTTCAGAAAATGTCAGTGGAAGATTCTAGAACACTTATTGTTGAAAGGTCAATCATGAATGTATACTTAAGGGGGGAGAGTTTCGAATTATTCCATCATTCTGTTGGTTTCTTATTGGAAGGCTTTACTTAATTGCAAGGAGCACAAGAAGAGCTGCTTACAGCCCCTGCAGCCATACGGCCTCATTGTGATCCAAATCTTCACTACTTTGAAACACTAGGTACACCACGGATCTCGAATGTGGTGCATTTTCCTATATGCGTATTACCATTTTGGTTCTAAAGTCTTCTCCCTGCTGTTGCATTATCCTTTTTTTTTTTGTCTCTTCAATTTGCCTCTCCAATTTCTTTTTGTATAATTGCTCAAGTGATAGTTACTCAATATGCTAAATCATATAGCATGTCATTTAAAACTGACTTTTTGTTATGCACTTCGCATTCATGAACTGTCTGATGGAATGGATGAGGATTTTTGCTATATAAATATCTCTAAGTGTAACTAACTCGAAAGCATTGCCAATTTTCACTGGGATGATGAAGAGTTTCGTATTTGTAGGAACTTTTAGCATCTATTCACTCAATTTTTTTTCTCGAATTTGCACAATTGAAGCATGTAGCTTCGCTCTATACATCTCTCTTAATCACAGAACATGATGCTTCTAAAGGCAAGCTGTTGTAACTTGATACATAAACGAAAAAGGGAATGTTCCCTGAGGACACTTTGTTTTGTCATTTCAACTAAGCCTAACATGTGTCGACTTCTGCTCAATTAATTGCGTGCAAGAAGCTTAGTTGGCCTATTTTTTCTTGCACCTCACCTCTAAAAGAAATGCATAACTTACATAGCATTTTAGATATATTTGCTGCACAAAGGGTTCATGTCCATTTAACTTCACAATACGTTCCATTCTAATTCAAGGAACCCAATCAGCAAGTTCCTCTTCTCAAGTTCAATCATATCAGGTTGAGTCGAGCTCTAGGATAATCGTATTTGATATTTCATCTATGTTCTTTCCTCTATGGGTTACTGAATATCGGAAGATACATCCTTTGGTTATTTCTCTCATTGTAGTGTACTTACTTGTTTGTCCTTGTTGTCTTGGTACAAATTTGTGAGTTTTGTCTTTTCAGGTTAATTCTTTTTGTTTGCATTTTGTTAGTGCCATGTTGATATTATCGAGTTTTTTTTTATATATCCCTGTTGAGCTGAGGAAATAATTATCCTTGAAACTCATTGAAGAGACAAATTGCGTAGATCTTTCAATCAATTACATACTATATAAGAGATTGGAATTTTCTTCAACCCAAATTCTTGGGGCCTTTTGGTATTTTGCGTTTCGTATTTGGGGTTAAAACCTAGAATGGAAATCCATGGACATAACTTACTCATGTTTATGAAATGCGTCCCTACATTTAAGAATGAAAACATTCACAAACATTGGAATTCCAAAGCTACTGGGACGCACTTTAGGTATTCAACGAAGTTCCTAATTGATAAATGTGTTTTAAGTGTGCTTCATGGATGTGCATAGTTCTATTTGTTTTATGTTTTATGTTTTTTTCTTTTTAATTATTATTTGATATAATTCAATTTATGTTTGAGTATTGATGCACATGAGATATTTTAAAGCTGGGAAAAAAATCAAAATTATTTGGTTTAGGCATGTACAACTCTCTTGCTTATGCTATTGCATTCGAATCATTTGTTCTCAACAAAATACATTTAACAGTGCTTCTTTTATTTCTGTATATCGATTTCTTAACCTTAAAGATTGAACTTGATACTTCCCAAATCACTGATGTTTAAAACTATATTCATGTTCTTTTCTAGCCTTTCATCAGTACACTCAAACTCAGCAAGTCACTGGAATTTATCATTGTTTGTTTAATCGGAACAGGATCTTTGTGTCAACATGGAAATTGGAACGTTGCTGGAAAGTCGCCTCCAAGTTACTTTTCTGGAAGAATGGCTGCACAACACATCTGCTGCTCATGTTTATGTTCTTGGGTGATTAGTTAACCTAAAACTGGTGATTCTTGCACACTTCTTGCACTTTTCTGGAAAAATGATTGATGTTGGAGTTATATTGTTTTACAGGTTTCAAGAAATTGGTCCTGGTAGAAAATACCTATATCCAACCTTGTGAAATCCCTGAACAATAAGGTATTGATAGAGAGGCACGGTTTTGAATGAGAGAAAGAAGTGAGGAATCCTCTTATCGCCAAGCCTTTTGTTTCAACTGGATAAAAAAGTAAATTTCAATTGTCGAAAATAATATGTCCGGTTCTTAAGACCAAATGCCTATTCTCACCCCAATAGCAAACTGATTTCAGGTCAATTAGGTTTTCTTGATTTTGTGTTTTTGCCTTTATAATTCAAGTCTTGATTTTACCTCTTTTTCCTTTTTCTGCTTGCCCTATATTTGAAGTCTTAAGTTTTGTAACTATTGTTGTTGTGTGCATTGGAAAATGAAGTAATACATTCGTTGTCTGAAATCCCAATGGCTTTGTGGATCTGCTTTATCCCTTGTTAAGCCCCATTATTTTTTCCTTTTTTTTTTTAAATTTTTTGTAGAAGTTAGGTACTTGTGTAGGTAATCTTTTAAATTTGTTCTTTGCATATATCCTTATCAATGCAGAATATCTTGCAAGTATGGACTATGTAACAAGAGTTCTATGATACCGTTTATGATGATTCAGGAAATTGCATCTCAGAATTCCTTATCATACTTGGAATGTAAGCATGGATTATGGGCTCGTGCTGCTATTATTGGCGTCATGCCTCATCCTTCGATGGAAATTGAGGTAGTTTTCATCCTAATTCTCAATAATGTTTTGGAATTTTGTGATGTAACTGGTAACTGTATAAGTTCGGAGCCTTAGTTCGGATGTGCACAAAATAGTCAATAAAAACACAGTGGAATAAATCTCTTGATATTGGGGATAATGCATAGTATTTGAAATAGTTGATGATAACATGAAACATCCACAGTTTCAAGCAACTTGCTTGAAAATGTGGACTTGCATTGTGTTTTCATTAACCATTTCAAAGCTGCAGTCATCTCCAATTTCAAGAGAATTATCTTCCGCAACTGCCTTCCACCCCCCAGTAAAAGAAAATTGGTCAGATCTGTTGAGATAAATGAAAACTGTCCAACAGAACCCCTCCGGATTTCTTTGGAAACTCTCTTAATTTCTTCTGGTATTTCAATTCAGCTGATTTACTATTAGGCAGTCAAGTCAACGCTACTATATCAGCACAATAGTAGTGTGTACGATACTGTATTTAATTCGCATTTAGCTTGGAATTTCATTTTTCTTTGCAGGTTATTCTTCCTGAAAACTTACTTCATCAAAGCTAAAATATTTTTGACATTGCAAACCAAATATGTCATGCAGCTCAAGCCAAGCCAAGACTAAACAAGGTAGAATTAACTAGCCTTACTATTTTCTATTTCATGTATTTCTAACTATCTATCGCCTCCTAAACTTTGCCCCCATAGATTAGTACTATCTCTTTACAAGTTGAAGAACTTATAAGTGATTCTTGTTTAATTTCTTGACTTCTCCTTGCCCTATAAGTGATTCTTGTTTGTAGTTAACAAACTGAGTGTGGAATTTTTCTGCCAAACAGCTAAAACAATTACTGTCCCCCATGAAAAATGTGCATTATCACAATATTAAATATTTTCTGCCTTTTAGTTGGCATGTAAATTGGTGTGGCTAAATTTGCAGCTTAATTTTTTTTTTATGCCCCTTTCTAGACTTGCAGTTCATGTCCTAGCAGGAAGCTTATTTTTTTATAAAAAGAAAAATAATAATTTACGTCGAATAGAGAACATGCGATGAGCATTCTAAACAAGTTCTCCATTACATTCATGCCCATGTGCACTGCTTCTATTTTCATTATCTATGGGCTTAGCATACTTTACAGTTGACGCATAATAAATGGTTTAGGCATTTTTATAAGATTGTATTTACTGATTTGAGAATTCAGATTGAACTAGAGACTCGCGACGTGTTTCCTTGTCTTTTCCTTTTGTTTGTATACAATGATCCTAGCAGTTGATGTACTGAACAAAATGTTCT
Source organism: Hygrophila difformis (assembly GCA_030278955.1). Taxonomy (NCBI): domain Eukaryota; kingdom Viridiplantae; phylum Streptophyta; class Magnoliopsida; order Lamiales; family Acanthaceae; genus Hygrophila; species Hygrophila difformis. The sequence goes on from JAOANR010000002.1 coordinate 5,322,183, forward strand.
TTGTTACTAGGTACTAGAAGGGAAAAAGCCTACTTGTAACATATTTATGCAACAGGTTGGAAGCTCTCTCCATTTACTTCAGTCTAATTCCGAGTTTTAACTTTATTTCTCATTAGCCTTATTAAATCTTTGCAACCCGCAGTATGTGTTTAACTTGTTCTCAACACAATGCACATGTCCCTTCAAATGGATAAAATGAAGAGGAGTTGAATTAAGTAGATCACAAAACATGTGAACTTTCATGTTTCTTTAAAATGCAGCTTGCTTTGGTCATCTAAATTATTCTGCATCATCTTTTCATCTTGTACAGCGGAATAATATTGATGTCAAGGCTACTGCCACCTGCATAAGGGTTCCAGTCATGCATGCACATTCTGAGAGTGTGAATTTTCAATTTGGGGCACTTTTACATGAGGTATTCTTTTATTTGATATGAATTTTCTGCAGTCAGTTGCAAAATTATTGTGAAAGATGCCTCTATGTATGGAATTTGGGAAGGAGGATTGGGGAAGTTTAATTAGTACAATAAATCATTCATTGATGCACAATTGCTAATATTTCCTATAATTGTAACTTTCGCATCAAACAATTTCTGGCAGACTTTGTGCTGTAGTTTTCATAGTGTGCTTCAGTCATTCTAGCCTCAATGCCTTATTAAACTGTAAAGTTTTAATGCTTTATCTTTATTCAGTCAAGGACAACATTCTACCTTTTTAATTTTGTGCTAGCCAGCTTAGTAGCCATCCTGTCTGATAATTCTATTTTTAATTTAAATAGAATTTTGTATGCCCACTGGACATGAAGTTTATATTTTCCTAGATTAGCCTGTTTTGATATAAATTGAATTTTCTGTATTCCCGCTTCATAGAACTTTGATAATTTGTTGTGTCCAAAGATTGATGGTGGAGCTGTTTTTATGCTCCATAGCTTTAATAGTCTAAATTCGTATGTATTTTTAAGTTTTTAATAGTGATTTTTCTCCTTATAGCAGGTGTGGCAATCCTATTTCCGAACAATCCTATTGGCGTATCCTTCTACCTATGTGGCAATCCTATATCATGAACAATTGTTTGCATTTTGAAGGAGAGTCAAACCTTATGCCTATGTCACTATTGGTGTTGGTGTGTGCAGTTAAGATATGTGTGTTCTAATGACATTGTTTTATATTTTGCAATTTTGATTATTATACATGTATGTGGGTTTAGGGTTCTCAAAACATGAAATTATGTTCAGACTTCTCTCTCGGCGGGATGTAGTCGTAAAGGGGAACACATCCCCCGTGGTCGAACTTAGGCAGTCCAACGACATGCATTTCGAACTTAGGCAGTCCAACGACATGCATTGGATCAGGGATACATACAATCAAATGAACAAACAGGTAGTCGTCGAGGCCAAATCGTTAGTCGCATAGCTCAAATATTTATCATGCCATGAGGCAAGCACTCTCTGTCAAATCCCAAATCCCTGGAAACAACCCATTTTTCCTTTTTTCCTTTCCTGAATAAATCTAATAATTTTGGCTATTTAAAATGAATTTCGCTTTTCAAAAAAATTATTGTTATCCATGGGCATGCTTTTATCTTCACTCAATTTGGCCTCCATTACATTTTTTTTAAAAATTATTTTTGTGATTACCCACCATTCATATGAAAATTGGAAAGTGAGTAGAACTCGAGATTCATGAAGGTTATAGTGTAAGAACCAATCCGAACATATTCAACTACAAAAAGATAAGAAAGATGAAAGAAATAAGAAAGTAAATCTGATGCAGTCTATTGAAAATAAAGGCTATTTAAAGGCATAGAAACAACAGAAATATCGCCTCACATAACTACGACAATAAACCTAATCTCACATTACCCGACTACCCTTTCGACAAAAAGCAAAAGATCCATGTCCCTCTGGTGTACTCCGCACTCTGGAGGAGGTGTTCACAAAAATGGTGGAGGGGGAGGGGTTGATGAACACCGCAGTCAAGATATTCGTAGGATTTTCCCACGACGGGCCATATCTATTATTGCCTGCCTTCGTAAGTACACCAAGGAAGGTGGTAGGGTGGGTGCACAAGAGCACCGGGGGTGCCTATCATCCCTACTTTTTAAATAAATGTTTAATTTTAGTTTTGTTTTCTAATTTGATTGGTTTTCAATTTTGATTTTGAATGTCGAGATTTTAGATTTTAGGGTTAGAATTTCTTCTTTAGTTTTGATTAGTTAGATATGCTCTCCTTAGCCTGGATTTCTGCGACAGAACTTGAAATTTGAAAAGCATGATTTTTAGACTATGCTAGGGCCTAAATTTTGGAATTTGATAAACTAAGAAATTGTAGATCTAGGTCTAGGATGCATGGTAAATATTTCAAAAAAATTTACTGTGTTTTTCGATGCTAAAAGAATTTCATACCAGATCTGCTTCTAGGTGATTTTCCTGACAGATTTGCACCGTTGAAACTCGTACGTTTTAATTTGTTTAGAGACGGAATTTGGAAAATTAAAACATGAAATGCTCCTAAGGTACACACACGAAACAGGCCCGGGGTATAATGACAAGACTTACGGTCCAGGACGAAACGAATTCCTCTTCCAAGCATATATGGTCCGATCGAACTACTAAATTCAGTATCCAAGCACCTATCTCAGCCCGCCTTCTGTTTATATAGTGCCCATAAGGCCATAAGTACTGTACCACAACACTATTTATGTTCTGGAAACTCGTGTGCTTATATTTCTTTATTGTATAATACTACTCCCTTCTCTTCAGCATTTTCAACGCACTTCAGTTCCTTATTCATTCACTTGGTTGCTATTTCATAGGAAAAAAATCATCATTTTTTTTTAGCTCACAGAAAAAAAAATCATCATTTAAACACACATAAAGGTACCTCTACGTCTAAATAAGTGTGTATGTATGTATCTATGTAGATATATAAATTTCTTCGCAAATGAGACGGAACATCACTTCAACAACAAATCCTTTACCAGTCCTACACTTGTGACAGCATTATGTAATAACTAAAAATTATTTCTTATTTTTCTATATGGATAGTTGTACATCCAAAATAGCTGTGCATCAGCGAAAAATTGCTAGTATATATATTAATATATATATATAGTTTCTGCCAAAAAAAATATATATATATAGTAAACCTAGTTAGGAATAGTAAACCTCCTCTCAAATTGGGTCGGGTCGAGGTTGTTTTTCTTCTAATTCTGGTTTGCAGAAAACCTAATCTGCTCCTCCGTCAGCCTCTCTCTGAAAATTCGCTTCGTCGCTTCAAAATCCTCTCGTATTCCAGTCTTCTAACTCCTTCAAAATCCTCTCTGAAAAGTCGCTTCTTTAATCGATCCATCCGCTCCGCTTCCGCCAAAATCTTCTCGTATTGGACTGAGGATTTCCGTATTCCACCGCTGCTGTTGACTCCTCGCGCCTCAGCCTTTGCGTTCGCAGCGTTCCGACTTCTGCGCACGCTGTCTTCAACGCTCCGCTTTTAACCCGCGCTGCCCTCTGGAATTGGCCCTTGGTTCGCAGCCCAACTACACCTCCTCCGGCTGTCCGCCAAGGGAATCTGCTCGTCGCTGGCCGCCGCCATAAGGAAGGGACAAAGGAAGCCTTCCCCCTGCTCCACCTTTCATCGTCCAAGGTACATAGAAAAGCTTCTCCATACCAAGATGTACTTTCTTCCGCGTTTCTAAAATTCGTTATTGGGTGGGGGATTTTACACTTTTTCCAGAAATTTCAAATGCTTCAAAGCCTAAATATCAGTTCATTTAACCTTCTTGCTAGAGATAAAAGGGAAAAGAGTATTTTTTGCTCCGACTGAATTGAATCTGGAGATATTCATAAGACACATAGAGGTAATGCTATTTGTCGCTTGGGTGTTATTGAATTTTCGTGCTGTTTGTTTCTTGAGGGTGGGGGTGCTCCGACTGTGTGTTTTGGATTGGTTTCTAATAGATCAAATGGTCTAATTCTTTCTTTTGTTTAGATGTCGCTAATTCTTTCTTTAGTTTAGATGAAGCCTCCTGGAATTTTCTGTTCATGATTTTTGACTCGTCCAGTAGCTCCTGCTATTTCACTTGAAATGTCTCAAGTCCGTCTTCGGTTCCATGGAAACTCGTTCTCAATTTCGCCTTGTCCAAGCCTTTCTTCACATCCAACCCTTGCTATCACGGAAAAACAACAATAATTTATTATACACACAGAGAATTGACATTGAAGATGGTAGGAATTTTACTTCTATATCCAGGATTGAACTATGAAGAATTTTAAAAAGACATGCTTCTAGATTATTACTATTAACTAGCATGATGTATGTAACTCTTATGCATAGAAAAAATTGGTATACTACACCTAAACAAGGACATAAATTCTATGGCAAAGCAATTTTTTCCATTTGCTGCTGCATTTTTTTAATTGTTCTGAACTATCAAGCAGATCCTCCATCAATTTAGTTGTTATTTCGGAAGAAAGAATTTAGATACTAATATTATGAAGGAAAGCAATCATATTTGTTGGCATTGCAAATGCATTCAAACTATCCGTCGAAACTGTAATACCTCTTACATTACGCTCCCTATTTTCCTGTGTAAGAACTTTTACATTTCTAAAATTAGGAATTTCAATCCTTGATAGACCAAACTTGATTGGTTTTAAAAGTTTAATGTGGTCTAACCTTGTTCAGTCATTACAATGCAATACTGATGTTTCTTCTCGTTGATAATTGTTAAGTTTTAAAAGGTAATTTTGTGATTTTAGGTTCTGTACAGTGAAGCCATTAGGTGGATCTGGGATTACTCTGGTTCAATTCTTTGCCACTTCATTTTTCACATTAATATATGTTTTTTTTTAAAAAAAAAAGATGTTCGTATGGGAAATTAACCAAATGTCTTTGACCCTGCTACTCTGTTACACCAGCTAAAATGCTTTGTGATTATATTAATAGAAACAAAGCTTGTATATATATATATATATATATATATATATATATTTTAAAAAAAAAAGTGGTTTAATGTGTTACTTGGTGTTCTGTGAGTTTCTCTTTTCTATGTAGTTAGTTTTTTCTATACAATATTGCATTATTTATAGTTGGGTTTCTTTTTAGATACTTACTGATTTTGCTTATGGCATTGAATTCAGGATTTGGCTAGTTTTAGCTCAAACTAATAGTTGAGAAAACAAAAATGGATGTTGACTCGGAGATTCAGAGGACCAAAGAAGAGAGACAGAAGATGGAGAAGGATCTTGCGGCTCTCACCTCTCTTACCTTTGATACTGATCTCTACAGTGCGAATAACCGTGAGGGCTATGAGCTATCCATCCCTGTTAATGACGAGGAAGATGACGTGGATGCTGCAGAGAATGAGATTGCTCGAAAAATGGCTTCCTTTACTGCCCCAAAACAGTTTTTTAAGGAACCACTGAGAACTGGTGAGGAGGATGATATACCAGGGTTTAAGCAGCCAAGTAAAATTATTGACAGGGAAGATGACTACAGGAGGAGAAGATTAAATAGGATTATATCACCGGAGAGAAATGATCCATTTTTGGACAAGACTCCGGGCCCTGAAGTTAGGACCTATGCTGATGTTATGAAAGAAGAAGTTCTAAAAAGGAAAGAGGAGGCAATTAAGCGGGAAATAGCAAAGAAGCAAAAGGAAGAGAGTGAGGCAAAGGAGAAGGATAAAGATGTGGAGAAGCCAAAAAAGAGGAACAGATGGGATATGTCTCAGGATGAGAGTGGTGGTGGGAAGAAGGCTAAATCAGGGTCTGACTGGGATATGCCTGATTCGACTCCTGGAATTGGGAGATGGGATGCTACCCCTACTCCAGGAAGACTTGGAGATGCAACGCCATCTTTGTCGAGGAGAAATAGATGGGATGAGACGCCTACACCAGGGCGATTGAATGATTCTGATGCAACTCCTGCTGGAGGGGCTACACCAGGAGCAACTCCTGCTGGAATGGCTTGGGATGCAACACCAAAGCTGGGAGGGTTGGCTACTCCAACTCCCAAAAGGCAGAGATCAAGGTGGGATGAAACTCCAGCCACCATGGGCAGTGCTACTCCAGGTGCTACCCCTGCTGCGGCATATACACCAGGTGTCACTCCTTTCGGTGCTGCTGATGTGGCTACACCTACCCCAAATGCCATTATGCGGAGTGCTATGACTCCTGAACAGTATAACCTACTTAGGTGGGAGAAGGATATTGAGGAGAGGAACAGACCATTAACTGACGAAGAGCTTGACGCAATGTTCCCTGAAGAAGGTTATAAAATTTTGGAACCCCCTGCTTCATACGTTCCCATCAGAACTCCTGCAAGGAAACTTCTTGCTACCCCCACTCCATTGGCAACACCTCTGTACAATATTCCTGAAGAAAACCGTGGCCAGCAGTTTGATGTGCCTAAGGAGCTGCCAGGTGGTTTACCATTCATGAAACCTGAAGACTATCAGTACTTTGGTTCGTTGCTAAATGAGGAAAATGAAGAGGAGTTATCCCCAGATGAGCAGAAAGAACGTAAGATCATGAAACTTCTGCTAAAAGTAAAAAATGGGACTCCTCCCCAGAGGAAAACTGCTCTGAGACAGCTCACAGACAAGGCCAGGGAATTTGGTGCTGGGCCACTCTTTAACCGTATTCTTCCGTTGCTCATGCAGCCCACGTTAGAAGACCAGGAGAGGCATTTGTTGGTTAAAGTTATTGATAGAGTGCTCTATAAGCTGGATGAGTTGGTCCGGCCATATGTCCACAAAATTTTGGTGGTTATTGAGCCCCTGTTGATTGATGAGGATTACTATGCACGTGTGGAAGGTAGGGAGATCATCTCAAATCTGAGCAAGGCAGCTGGATTGGCAACCATGATTGCTGCAATGCGTCCCGACATTGACAACATTGATGAATATGTTAGAAACACCACCGCAAGAGCTTTTAGTGTTGTTGCGTCCGCCCTTGGAATTCCTGCATTACTGCCGTTCTTGAAAGCAGTCTGTCAGAGTAAGAAATCATGGCAAGCTCGTCATACGGGTATTAAGATAGTGCAGCAGATTGCTATCTTAATTGGGTGTGCTGTTCTTCCTCACTTGAGATCCCTGGTTGAGATCATTGAACATGGACTCAATGATGAAAACCAAAAAGTCAGGACCATCACTGCTCTGTCTTTGGCTGCTCTTGCTGAGGCTGCTGCTCCATATGGTATTGAAAGTTTTGACTCAGTGTTGAAGCCTCTATGGAAGGGTATCAGATCCCACCGTGGGAAAGTCTTGGCAGCATTTCTGAAGGCCATTGGTTTTATCATACCACTGATGGATGCCATATATGCCAGCTACTATACGAAGGAGGTCATGGTTATCCTCATCCGTGAATTCCAGTCACCAGATGAGGAAATGAAGAAGATTGTTCTGAAAGTTGTGAAGCAGTGTGTGAGTACTGAAGGTGTGGAGCCAGATTATATTAGAAATGATATTTTGCCTGAGTTCTTCCGAAATTTCTGGGTCCGGAGGATGGCTCTGGACAGGAGAAATTACAAGCAACTTGTTGAAACCACAGTTGAGATAGCTAATAAAGTTGGTGTTGCTGACATCGTTGGTAGAATTGTTGAAGACCTGAAAGATGAAAGTGAGCCATACAGAAGGATGGTTATGGAGACGATTGAGAAAGTGGTTGCTAATCTGGGGGCATCTGATATTGATGCTCGCCTAGAAGAGCTGTTAATTGATGGCATTCTGTATGCATTCCAAGAGCAAACAAGTGATGATGCCAATGTCATGCTCAATGGATTTGGAGCTGTCGTGAATTCCCTTGGTCAGAGAGTGAAACCATACCTTCCCCAGATATGTGGTACCATTAAATGGCGACTTAATAATAAGAGTGCTAAAGTGAGACAACAAGCAGCAGATCTCATCTCCAGAATTGCAGTGGTTATGAAACAGTGTGGAGAAGAGCAACTGATGGGCCATCTTGGTGTTGTGTTGTATGAGTACTTAGGTGAGGAATACCCAGAAGTTTTGGGTTCAATATTGGGTGCTCTCAAGGCTATTGTCAATGTTATTGGTATGACTAAGATGACACCGCCAATCAAGGATTTACTTCCTCGACTGACTCCGATACTGAAGAATCGCCATGAAAAGGTCCAAGAAAATTGTATTGATCTTGTTGGTAGAATTGCTGATCGTGGAGCTGAATTTGTCCCTGCAAGAGAGTGGATGAGGATATGTTTCGAGCTACTCGAGATGCTCAAGGCACACAAGAAGGGTATCCGTAGAGCTACTGTGAACACTTTTGGTTATATTGCTAAGGCTATCGGACCACAAGATGTTCTTGCAACATTATTGAATAACCTCAAGGTTCAGGAGCGTCAGAATCGTGTTTGCACAACTGTTGCCATAGCAATTGTGGCAGAAACTTGCTCCCCTTTTACAGTTTTACCTGCCCTGATGAATGAATACCGTGTGCCTGAGCTCAATGTTCAGAATGGTGTCCTCAAGTCTCTTTCCTTCCTGTTCGAATACATTGGTGAGATGGGAAAAGACTACATATATGCAGTGACTCCATTGCTAGAGGATGCTCTCATGGACCGTGACTTGGTTCACAGGCAAACAGCATCCTCGGCAGTCAAGCACATGGCCCTTGGAGTTGCTGGCCTGGGATGTGAAGATGCTTTGGTCCACCTTCTAAACTACGTGTGGCCGAACATATTTGAGACGTCCCCTCATGTTATCAATGCTGTAATGGAAGCTATTGAAGGTATGAGGGTTGCTTTGGGCCCGTCAGTGATACTAAACTATTGTCTGCAGGGACTCTTCCATCCAGCAAGGAAAGTTAGAGAAGTGTACTGGAAAATCTACAATTCGCTCTATATTGGTGCACAGGATGCACTTGTTTCTGGATATCCTGTCCTCGAGGATGAGGAGAACAATGTGTATTCTAGGCCAGAGCTGCATATGTTTGTTTGAGTGAGTATAATCACCATCATTACAATTGAGCACTGGAGGTCACAATTTCTTTTCTTATGATGAATTTTCGCTACGGCAGTTACTGAATTCGAAGTAGTTGATCTCAGGTGGCATCACCATAATCATAGTTAGTATATTTACTCATTCCTATTTGTATTGTGAAACTGCTTGATCAGTGGATGTACTAGTTTTGGTTTGAACCGCAGCTTAATACCTCTTCGACTTTGTGCTTTTCGTTGTCTTGCAGTTGCCAGTAGCTGACTTGATCGCTTTTGATCTTTTGTAAGTGCAACTTTGTTAATAATGCATTGATGATGGATGCAGGATTGCTATTTCCATTTCTTCAGCTGTTTTAATTTTGTCAAAGGGTTGTGCGGTCTGAATTATTTTTGCATGCTTATACAGTACTTCACTAGTTAGTCTTCGATGTGACAACACTTCTATCAGTCTATGTTATACTGCTATATACGGTCCCTTGTACTACATATAAGATTTTCTGTTTTAAGGGAAACATATAAGGCTATCCTCCCCTGCTCACCTCCCCACACATACAAACAAAAATCGGGAAGAAATGAAGGGGGTAAAGAATGCCCAACGAACCCTAGTTTCGAGAGCCCCTTGAATTCATCAACTTCTACTATATAAGTTGTTGCCGGATTATTTTGAGTGTAATTCGATGTGTGGTGAATTTTTTTCCTTCATTTCCAGTGGTTCTGTAATGGTAGTATGTCGAACTTGATTAAAAAGATGGGAGTCTTTTTTGTGTGTATTATTTTAAACCACAATTGGTCTAGATTGGTTTAATGTGTAACTTGGGGTTCTGTGAGTCTCTTTTCTATGTATTGTTAGTTTCTCTATACAAGTCAATTTCTTCATAGCCCTCCTTTTTTCCCGAAGATAAAAAAAAAATCAAAACTGGGTAGGACAGCCCAAAAAATTCCAATGTGGGGGTTTATTCTTGGGCCAATTCTTGAACCCCAATGTTTAGACTGTCCTATTTGAAAATTGAAAAGACACAAAATGGCTTGTGCGCTGGCATTCAATTGAGTCATTTCGGGTCAGCTCCTGATTTGGTATACACGAAATGTTAAACCGACGTTTTGTATTGCTCAATCGCTCAATATGCTCTTCCAATCAAGGTAGGGTTCCCGTTCAGTTATATACTTATGTTGGACTCCGAATATCTGCGAATACTAAATCCCTCTAAATCTCAATCACGGAATCCCTCGCTTCTGATCCGCAAATAGTCACTCAATTCAGGTTAGTTCATGTTCCCGAATTCATATCTACTACCTTCGGCCACGAATGTAGCCGATCGAATTTTCCATACTAATCGCATCGATATCTGTTTATCATTTCGTTTTTCCTAGTGTTTGTTCCGGTTTCTCTGATTATGCACTAATTTCTTCAATTTTATGTGTTAATCACCTCCCCTGTGCTCACCTCCCCACACATACAAACAAAAATCGGGAAGAAATGAAGGGGGTAAAGAATGCCCAACGAACCCTAGTTTCGAGTGCCCCTTGAATTCTTCAACTTCTATTATATAAGTTATCGGATTATTTTGAGTGTAATTCGATGTGTGGTGAATTTTTTTCCTTGCATTTCCAGTGGTTCTGTACTGGTAATATGTCGAACTTGATTAAAAAGATGGGAGTCTTTTTTATATGTGTATTATTTTAAACCACGATTGGTCTAAATTGATTTAATGTGTTACTTGGTGTTCTTTGAGTTTCTCTTTTCTATGTATTGTTAATTTATCTATATAAGTCAGTTTCTTCATAGCCCTCCTTTTTCCCGAAGATAGAAAAAAAAAAAATTCAAAACTGGGTAGGAGAACCCAAAAAATTCCAATGTGGGATTTATTCTTGGGCATATTCTTGAACCCCAATGTTTAGATGTCCCATTTGAAAATTGAAAAGACACAAAATGGCTTGTGCGCTGGCATTCAATTGAGTCGGTTCGGGTCAGCTCCTAATTTGGTATACCCGAAATGATAAACCGACATTTTGTATCGCTCAATCGCTCAATATGCTCTTCCAATCAAGGTAGGGTTCCCGTTCAACTATATACCTATGTTGGGCTCCGAATATCTGCGAATGCTAAATCTCTCTAAATCTCAATCACGGAATCCCTCGCTTCTGATCCGCAAATAGTCGCTCAATTCAGGTTAGTTCATGTTCCCGAATTCATATCTACTAGCTTCAGCCACGAATGTAGCCGATCGAATTTTCCATACTAATCGCATCGATATCTGGTTATCATTTCGTTTTTCTTAGGGTTTGTTCTGGTTTCTCTAATTATGCACTAATTTCTTCAATTTTTATGCGTTAACCCTGTGCTCATCTCCCCACACATACAAACAAAAATCGGGAAGAAATGAAGGGGGTAAAGAATGCCCAGTGAACCTAGTTTCGAGCGCCCCTTGAAGTCTTCAACTTCTACTATATAAGTTGTTGCCTGATTATTTTGAGTGTAATTCGAGGTGTGTGAATTTGTTTCCTTGCATTTCCAGTGGTTCTATACTGGTAGTATGTCGAACTTGATTAAAAAGATGGGAGTCTTTTTTATATGTGTATTATTTTAAACCACAATTGGTCTAGATTGGTTTAATGTGTTACTTGTTATGTGAGTTCTCTTTTCTATGTATTGTTAGTTTCTCTCTATAAAACAATTTCTTCATAGCCCTCCTTTTTTTTCCAAAGATAAAAAAAAAAATCAAAACAGGGTAGGACAACCCAAAAATTTCCAATGTGGGATTCATTCTTGGGCCAATTCTTGAACCCCAATATTTAGACGTCCCATTCGAAAATTGAAAGACACAAAATGGATTGTGCACTGGCATTCAATTGAGTCGGTTCGGGTCAGCTCCTGATTTGGTATACCCGAAATGTTAAACCGACGTTTTGTTTCGCTCAATTGCTCAATATGCTCTTCCAATCAAGGTAGGGTTCCCCTTCAGCTATATACTTTTGTTGGACTCCGAATATTTGCGAATGCTAAATCCCTCTAAATATCAATTACGGAATCCCTCGCTTCTGATCCGCAAATAGTTGCTCAATTGAGGTTAGTTCATGTTCCCGAATTCATATCTACTAGCTTCGGCCACGAATGTAACCGATCAAATTTTCCATACTAATCGCATCGATATCTGTTTATCATTTCGTTTTTCCTAGAGTTTGTTCCGGTATCTCTGATTATGCACTAATTTCTTCAATTTTATGCGTTAATAACCTCCCCTGTGCTCACCTCCCCACACATACAAAAAAAATCGGGAAGAAATGGAAGGGGTAAAGAATGCCCAGCGAACCCTAGTTTCGAGCGCCCCTTGAATTCTTCAACTTCTACTATATAAGTTGTTGCCTGATTATTTTGAGTGTAATTCGAGGTGTGGTGAATTTTTTTCCTTGCATTTCCAGTGGTTCTATACTGGTAGTATGTCGAACTTGATTAAAAAGATGAGAGTCTTTTTTATATCTGTATTATTTTAAACCACAATTGGTCTAGATTGGTTTAATGTATTATTTGTTGTTATGTGAGTTTCTCTTTTCTATGTATTGTTAGTTTCTCTCTATAAGACAATTTCTTCATACCCCTCCTTTTTTTTCCGAAGATAAAAAAAAAATAATCAAAACGAGGTAGGACAGCCCAAAAAATTCCAATGTGGGATTTATGCTTGGGCCAATTCTTGAACCCCAATGTTTAGACGTCCCATTTGAAAATTGAAAAGACACAAAATGGCTTGTGCGTTGGCATTCAATTGAGTCGGTTCTGTTGGGAACCAGTTTTGAGCAAATGTGTTCACAACCGATGTCTGAACTACTTTGTTGGACTAACCACGACAACAGTCGACAAACTATTTAAAGGAAGAGATGCTGGCGAATATGCTCAAGAATATTCTCCAACGGCTAGCTGCATCCTTGCCCGTATCGTGCACAAGAAGTATGGGAACAAGGATCTCCTAATCCGGGCAACTCCATTCTAAGGATCCGTGCAATTATGGTAAGATGATCTTACCTTAGAATGGAGGAGCGGTGTTTCTCTTCAAATAGGCCGGCCAAGGGATGAAACTACACGACTCAGATTACACACTTACTCCTTGTGCGATTGCAACAATTGTGAAGAGAAATACACATTCCTTCCATGTTTGTGAATTTATCATTTCGAATGAAGATATTCGATCAACACTTCCTCGGGTGGATTGATCGAAAGAGTGCTACTGTGTGCTTGATTGAAATCGACGGATTCAATCAAAGCTTTCGAGGAGTCGTCAAACTCAAGAGCTTAAACGTAATATACTACAAGGAGGTCGCCAACAGGTTTCGACCAAGGGTAACTTGGAGGGGGAGCCTTCAAGGAATTGGAGCAAGGTCGGGGAGATCTTCACCAAAACAAGGGAGTGTTTTGGTCGTACAATTCAACCACTTGGTGATTGGAGTTGGGCGAGTTAAATCACTATTGTTTGGATCGAGAATCAAGTTGAAACAATTAGTGAACCTCCTGGATTGGTATCCCCCAGATGTAGGCTTGTGCCGAACTGGGTCAACAAACCTTGAGTTCTTTACTTTTACAGTTTATTTACTTTCCGCTGCATATTATCTTTAAACTGTTTAACGTGTCCACGAAAGGTGTTTGAACTAGTTTTCAGGACCAGTTCATTGGTTATCCTCACACACGGACCTAACAATTGGTATCAGAGCCACACGCTCTGCAAGCGAGATCTAGACATAAAAGTATGGATAGCCAAGGTGGTTCGGTGACCAGACCCCCATTGCTCGATTGATCAAACTATGCATACTGGAAAGATCAAATGGAGGCATTTCTCATCGCTCTAGATGAAGGAGCTTGGGATGCAGTAGAAAATCAATACCATCCTCCAGTAGAAGAAAAATATGGTGTCAAAACCATCAAACCAAGGAGTGAATGGACTGCAACCGAGAAACTTGCTGCATCAAAGAAATGCGATTCACAATGCTCTAACAAAGGATCAATACAGACTTATTGCTGGATGCAAAATTGCATACGACGTCTGGACCACTTTAGCCAATACCTACGAGGGTATGGCCCCGATAAAGAAATCAAGAATCATTACACTTGATGCTCAATTTCATAAGATTACTATAGATGATAATGAAACTGTTGGCCAATATATTGGTCGTATCCGTGATCTAACCAACCAAGCCCTTCAACTTGGCAAAGTGTATTCTCAGCAGGATATTGTAGGTAAAATCATTGGCACGCTTCCGGAAAGGTTCAATGCAAAAGTAGCTGCACTTGAACTATACAAAGACTTTAATAAATTGCAGGTTGATGAACGGATGGGAATCCTACAATCTTGGGAAATGGATCACTGCCCTAGGGGCAAAAGCAAACCAGTAGCATTCAAATCCGTGACCAAGGATGTGGATGACTCAACCATGGAAGATCTTGATGACTACAGTGATGAAGAAGAATTGGCCATGCTGTCCAAAAGGCTAAATCAGATCATTAAGAACCGTAGATCTAGATTCAACTCTTCTATGAAGAAGGATGCCGGGACATCAAATTCCAAACCTACTCAGAAAGGCTTGAAGTCGTTCGACAGAAACAGATCCAAACCTTCTAAGACTGAGAATGACAAAGAAATCATCTGTTTTGAGTGTGGGGGAAGAGGCCATATCAAGAAGGACTGTGCCAATCTTCGACCAAATGAGTCAAGCAAATCTTACCAAGTGACATTCAGTGACTCCGAAGATGAGAATGAGTCCAGTGAACATGGTCCAGACTATGGAGTGGCGTTCATCGGGATATGGGATTCAGACAGCGATGATGAAAACGATGCAGGTACCAGTACTAACTCAGTCAATATGCTTTCCTCTAACATGGTACATTCTTTTGTCAGGGAATAGGATGAAAGTATCAGAAAACTTAACGATCTCTATGAAGAAACGTTCGAGAAATTGGAAATTTCTATTGCTGAGTCAGTAGAACTGCATGTCGAGAATGGAAGCTTAAGGGAGAAAATTCAGGGTCTCGAAAGCAGAAATCAGGAACTTGAAAAGATGTTCAAAGAACTATCTGAACAGGTGAACGAACTACGTGAGAAAAATGCAAAACTCCAGAAAGATAATAAGGACCTGGAGGTGGAAAAGGTTGACTATAAACTATGGTACTATAGTATGCTTGGCAAGAAAGATGCTCTCCACACCGAACTAACTGAAGTTCAAGACAAATTTGCCAAAGCTAAATGCACTCTAGCAGCACTAAACAAGGGAAAAGCCAAGCTAGATGATGTCATTGCAATGGGGAGGCCCAGCAGCGACAAACAAGGCTTAGGATATCAAGCCTCCACCTCGAGAGGAGAAAAGAAAAGCAAGTTTGTATCCGGAGGAATGCTGAGTGAACATCGAACTACCAAGAAACCTTTTCGCCATGAAGGAAGAAGCAAATGGACAAGAAGACCACCTCCTCCAATTCCACTCAGATGCGACTACTGCAAACTTGAAGGCCACAAAACTAAGAGCTGTGGAATCTTAGTAAGAGACCTACAAGCAGGAAGACCTATCACCTGGCCAAACGATAAAATCAAGATGAGGCTGATCTCCATCAAATGCAAATGGGTTCCTAAAGTTCAGAACAGATGCCATGTTGCCTTCTTATCACAAAAGAAGAATGCTAAGGACACAGTATGGTACTTTGATAGTGGGTGCTCCAAACAGATGACTGGTGAACGAAGCTTGTTCAAACATTACAAGGAGATTGATGGAGGATTTGTTGTATTTGGAGATTGTAAAAAGGGTGCTTTGGTTGGTCAAGGAACCATTGAGAACAACGGCTCACGAGAACTATCTCCAGTATTTCTTGTTGATGGACTCCAAGCAAACTTGATTAGCATCAGCCAATTGTGTGATGAGGACCTTGTGGTGCAGTTCACCAAGAAAGATTTTCAAGTGCTCAACCAAAATCAAGAATGCATCATGAGAGGTTTGCGCTCTAAAAATAATTGTTATCACCTTGTTCAAACATGCAATTTTGGCTCAGTTGCAGGTAAAAACCACATCATGCTATGGAATGAAAAGCTTGGACATCTCAATTTCAAAGATCTTATCAGACTCAGCAGAACCGAGGCAGTCAAAGGCCTAACTCACTTCAAAAAATCCAACGTGGAGTTCTGTGATGAATGTGCCAAAAACAAACAGCATAGGAGTTCACACAAGCTGTCTGAACACCTCGGATCGACCAAATGTCTGGACTTATTGCACATGGATCTTATTGGTCCTATTGAGGTCGAAAGCTTGGGAGGTAAAAGATATGTTTTTGTATGCATTGATGATTATTCCAGATATACTTGGGTAGACTTTCTCAGGGAAAAAGGTGACGCCTTTAAAGCCTTTGAAAAATTATGCAATCGCCTCATGACTGAAAAAGATACCAAAGTAAAGAGGATTCGAAGTGATCACAGTCGAGAATTTGAAAACCAGTCCTTTGAAGAATATTGGATCATTCACGGAATCAAGCATGAATTCTCCACGCTGAAAACTCCTCAACAAAATGGTGTGGTGGAAAGAAGAAATCGCACCCTACAAGAGATGTCAAGAGTCATGCTGAACGCCAAAAATATTGCTAAGTTCTTGTGGGCTGAGGCTGTCAATACTGCATGCTACACCATAAATAGGGTTTACTTAAGACCGAATTCTCTCATGACTCCATATGAAATATGGAACGGTAAAAAGACATCCATCACTTACTTTCATATCTTTGGTAGCAAATGCTTTGTGTTAAATGATAGGGAACATATGGGAAAATTCCAAGAAAAGAGTCATGAAGGAGTGTTCGTAGGATACTCTATCACAAGAAGAGCATACAGGATATACATTCCAAAGACAAGGAAAGTTCTTCAATCCACAAATGTTGCGATAGAAGATGTCTCATGCAAGGATCCTGCTCAACTCAATGAAGATGAAGTTTCGTCTACACTACCTAGCAGCCAGAATTTGAGACAATCCAATGCTGAACAAATCACCTCCAGCAATGAATCCACGGAAGTCGTTCAAACGCCCACTCGGGACACTTCGACACATGACTCTGAGCCCGAGAAAGACCTCAATGGACGTATTCACAAACATCATGATCCTGAAGATGTCATAGGGGATGTAAATGAGAAAAGGAAAACCCGGGGAAGGAAGATCAACTTCAAAGAACTAGCTGGCTTACACTGCTATACATCTAAGATCGAACCAACCAAAGTGGAAGAGGCTCTCCAGGATGAGCATTGGATAAACGCCATGCAGGATGAACTTCAGTTCAAGAGAAATGAAGTTTGGACCCTTGTCGAAAGACCCAAAGATAAGAATGTAATCGGTACCAAGTGGATCTTTCGCAACAAAAGTGATGAAAAAGGAAACATTGCCAGAAATAAGGCACGACTAGTTGCCCAAGGATACACACAGGTTGAAGGAGTAGACTTCAGTGAGACATTTGTCCCCGTAGCCAGACTTGAAGCAGTTCGACTCCTATTATCCATTGCATGCTCATTAGGGTTCAAGCTCTATCAAATGGATGTCAAAAGTGCCTTTCTAAATGGATGGCTCAATGAAGAAGTATACGTGCAGCAACCCAAAGGATTCGAGGACCCTCACCATCCACAACATGTCTACAAGCTCAACAAAGCTCTATATGGCCTAAAACAGGCTCCTAGGGCTTGGTACGAGAGGCTGTCCAAGTGCCTGCTTGAACATGGATTTGAAATAGGAAGTCTTGACAAGACTTTGTTCATCAAAAGAGAAAGCAAAGGAATACTAATTGCTCAAGTCTATGTAGATGACATAGTCTTTGGATCAACACATCATGGGCTCAAGGACCACTTCATCGAATAAATGGGTAAGGAGTTCGAAATGAGCATGGTTGGGGAACTAACCTATTTCCTTGGCTTGCAGGTAGCACAAAAGAAAGATGACATATTTCTCAGTCAAACCAAGTACGCTCGAAACATTGTCAAAAAATTTGGCATGGAGTCCAGCAAACCTGTCCGAACACCTATAGGGACTAATGACAGATTGAGCAAAGATCCCAGCGGTCAAAGTGTAGACCAGAAACTCTATCGAAGCATCATTGGGAGCTTATTATACTTGGCTGCAAGTCGACCTAACATAAGCTATGCAATTGGAGTATGTGCTCGCTACCAAGCTGATCCAAAGGAATCTCACTTGAAAGCAGCCAAAAGAGTGATCAAATATGTTTCAGGGACAAGTGATCTTGGTATATGGTACTCTAAAGAATCTAATCTTTCTCTACTTGGTTATAGTGATGCAGATTGGGCAGGTGATGCGGACGACAGAAAAAGCACAACTGGAAGATGCTTCTATATTGGAACTAACCTAGTCAGTTGGTTAGCAAGAAACAAAGTTCCTTCTCTCTCTCAACTGCCGAAGCTGAATACATTGCAGCTAGAAGTTGTTGTGCACAATTGCTGTGGATGAAGCAAATGATGCTCGACTATGGAATCGATGAAGAAGTTCTCACTATACTTTGTGACAATATGAGTGCAATCAACATCTCAAAAAATCCAGTTCAACATGGGAGAACTAAGCACATTGAGCTCAGACACCACTTCATAAGAGATCTTGTTGAAGAAGGAATTGTGTCCATCCAACATGTCGGGACTACTGAGCAACATGCAGACATTTTCACTAAGGCTCTTGATCGTGAAAGATTTGAAAAATTAAGAAGGGATCTTGGTCTTTGCACGATCGCATAAAATCCCAAAGATCATGGAATAAGTTTTTGTTTATGCAAACTTTCCTAAGTTCAATTCCTACATATTTTATTTCCTTATTTATATTAGTTAGTACATTTTGTCTAATATATGCAGTTGAGATAAATTTTTGCAGGGATAAAAAACACGCCATAATTTAAAATTTTGGAATCAAATTTGAACTCGATGTGACAGGCGCGTGAGGCGGGAACGGTTACCTACATTATCCGTTCAAAATCGTGATGATTGGGATTATGGAAAGTTGTGATCCTCCTTCCATGTTTAATTAAGGGAAGTTTTTCATTCAAATCGTGCCCATATCTCAACTTGATTGTACTTCCTTACTTCTCCCGTTCTCTTCTTGTTAAATATCTTCTCTATATATTCTTCAAAGAAAGTGTGCGTACTCACTTGTTATTGCCAAAAGTTTTTTTTTTTTTGCAACAATGGTGAAGACACGAGGTAGCCAAAGCTCAAAGTCTCAAGTTCCTACCCCCGCATCTTCAACTGGTAGGAAGAAAGGCATCTCTCCAGGAGAATCCAGCGCCAAAGGAAGGGCGAAAGCAGTTCAACAGGCGATTATCGAACAAACAGTTTCGGAAACACCCTCCATTGTTCCTGTTCCATTCCCTTCTTCCTCTCCTTCCATTGCCGGAGGAAAAGGCACTACTACTGTTGGTGCTCTAGACCCACTGGACATACGGGCTGAAGTTGCTGGAGCAAATACCATGAAACAAAAAGGAGACGGAGTGCAGAAATCAAAAGGGAAGGCTGTCTCCTCCTCCAAAACAAGAGAGAAAGCCGTGGCAAGGAAGAACGCGTCCATCAGCGAACGAGTGGAGGCTGACATTGCCAAAGCACTACAACCCATTGAGGCAATTCTGGCCAACCTCCCTACAATGGGCTTTGGCAATGTAACTGAAACAGGTGTGTCCACTAAAGCTGCTGACCCTGCAACGAAAGATGCACCAAAGGTGTTCACTGAAAAGTCCAAGAAGAAAACTTCTGCAAAGAAAACTGTGGTGGAACCAAGTGCCGTGAGTGATCCTGCTCCTATCACTACAGTCGAAGAAAACCCAACTGAACCTCTTCAATTCACTCCTTCT
The DNA here is from genome assembly GCA_030278955.1 of Hygrophila difformis. Classification (NCBI taxonomy): domain Eukaryota; kingdom Viridiplantae; phylum Streptophyta; class Magnoliopsida; order Lamiales; family Acanthaceae; genus Hygrophila; species Hygrophila difformis. The sequence continues at coordinate 5,341,976 of JAOANR010000002.1, forward strand.
GGAACTCAAACCAGTCCAGCCAAGGAGTCTGAACCAGTGATTGAACAACTCGATGAAGAGGAACTCGACTCTGACTATGTGCAAGAGTCCGATGATGGAAGCTCTGGAGATGAATCCATGATCGACATCAGTGATGATGAAAGGAATGATGCTGTTAATGAGATCACCGAAGAGATTGCATGGACCGCAAGTCAGAAAAGGAAGCATGCCCTGAGGAAAGAAGCTGAACAAGTTGCTCCTGCCAAAGAACCTGTTCACACTGAAATAGAGCAGGAAGAGGAAGAAGAGGATGAGAATTCCTCAAACTCTGAGGACAATCAGAATAAGGAGTCTGGAGGAGACACAGAACATCTTCAGGACAATGTCCCTGACCCAACTAAGGGGGATAATCCCACTGAACACAAGTCCGAGGAATTGGGATCTCAAGACACTTAAAGCGAGGAGGAAGAGTCCGAGGAAGAAGGATCCGAATAAGAAGAATCTGAAGAAAGAATCGAAGAAGGTGTTGAACCTGACAATGTGGAAGAGGTGGAACCCTAGACAGAAACTCGAGAAATTACTCCACCAGCCAGGCGTTCACCCAAGGAGTCCGAACTCAAGAAGCGGACTCGTGTTGAACCAGAGGAATCTGTCAAAGCTACTGGATCAAAGAAGAGAAAGATTGCTGAATCCTCATCTGAGGAGCATGAACCAGAGATCATTGATGCAGGAAACGCCATATCAACTGCCTTCTACTATGAAGTGTCCGAGCTTTATTTCACAACTGTTCTGGAGAAGATGAAGGTGCATCCAGAGATTCGATTTGCTGCTGCGAGGTATGAGGAAATGGGATGGCACAAATACCTGGAAGAGAGGTCCCTACTATTCTGGGGTACGGAGATTAAACAGTATAAAGGATAGCTAGTTAGGCATTTTATGCAAACCTGAGCTTCGAAGTCCTCAACACCAAAAGCCCCTGGTTCGAACTCAGCTATGCACATGGAGAGATGTTCGAACTCAAAGCCAGGGCCCTGAACCGATTTCTCCAGGTACCCCGTACCTCTCTCAAATCTGTTTACTCCCGTAGTGCAAAGTTTCCTATGAACTCTATTGCTGAGACACTTACTGGAGTAGAAGGGCAAAGGTTTCATGGGAAGGGGTTAAGTGCAGGTGTATTGACACAGAAATTTTCACTACTTTATAAACTTTGTGCACACAATATCATGCCCACTGCTAACCATTCTGTTGTGTCAAAAAGCATGTGTAAATTGTTGTTTGCCATAGACCAGAAGTATGAGATCAATTATGGAGCCCTTGTGCTTGATCAAATGTTGGTTTTCGCGGGCAAAGTCAAGAGAAAGTACAACACTACTCTTCCCTTCCCTGGGCTCATCTCTGAATATCTGAAGCATCTCCACATCCTTGGAAGCAAACATGATCGTCCAGAGGACATTGTCGACTTCAAACTCTCCTCGAATCTTGCAAAGAAGAAGCCAGACTTGGCTGGACCAGGAGGAAGGATCCCTGCGAAAGATGCCTTCTCCATGCTCCGTGATGATCTCACCAACCACATCAATCATCTCAAAGTTTTGGAAGCCCAAGTGCACATTCATGTTCAATCTGCTGAAAAGATGTTAAGACAGCTTCCTGATGTCTGGTCGGATGAAGACAAGCCATTGGATACCAATCCAGAGGAGGTGTCCAGCGACTCTGATGCGGATTCCTCTGATGAAACAGAGTGACATGCCCTTTTGGGCAAAATGTGCGCCAAAGGGGAAGTTAAGTTGATGCAACCGCTGATCGGTTCCTCTGGCAAGCACTACAATCAAGGAGGGGGAGTCTGGAGAAGAAAAGTTTCTGCTGATGAAGGGTAACATTTTTAATTCTCTTTGAACTACTTTTGTGAACTGTTTTTGGACAATTGCACTATGGCCTGTAATAATTAAATTGTGATCTTTCATGCCTTATTTGGTTTTATTGCCATGTGCCTGTTTTTGATGTAAATGCTCCTAGATTAAATGGATAGGATTATATGTACGGAGCATTAGAGTAGTTTGTCTTGAATTGGGAAAAAACTGTAATCGGTGGTTGGGACTAAATGGGAATTATTTCTTCATTTCTGTACTTATGTAAATGTTTGGACATCGGTTTGATCAACTCATATACTGGCCCACATTCTGCCAAAAAGGGGGAGATTGTTGGGAACCAGTTTTGAGCAAATGTGTTCACAACCGATGTCTAAACTACTTTGTTGGACCAACCACGACAGCAGTCGACAAACTATTTAAAGGAAGAGATGCTGGCGAATATGCTCAAGAATATTCTCCAACGGCTAGCTGCTTCCTTGCCCGGATTGTGCACAAGAAGTATGGGAACAAGGATCTCCTAATCCGGGCAACTCCATTCTAAGGATCCGTGCAATTATGGTAAGAAGATCTTACCTTATAATGGAGGAGCGGTGTTTCTCTTCAAATAGGCCGGCCAAGGGATGAAATTACACGACTCAGATTACACACTTACTCCTTGTGCGATTGCAACGATTGTGAAAAGAAATACACATTCCTTCAGTGTTCGTGAATTTATCATTTCGAAGGAAGATATTCGATCAACACTTCCTCGGGTGGATTGATCGAAAGAGTGCTACTGTGTGCTTGATTGAAGTCGACGGATTCAATCAAAGCTTTCGAGGAGTCGTCAAACTCAAGAGCTTAAACATAATATACTACAAGGAGGGTCGCCAACAGGTTTCGACCAAGGGTAACTTGGAGGGGGAGCCTTCAAGGAATTGGAGCAAGGTCGGGGAGATCTTCACCAAAACAAGGGAGTGTTTTTGTCGTACAATTCAACCACTTGGTGATTGGAGTTGGGCGAGTTAAATCACTATTGTTTGGATCGATGATCAAGTTGAAACAATTAGTGAACCTCCTGGATTTTATCCCCCAGATGTAGGCTTGTGCCGAACTGAGTCAACAAACCTTGAGTTCTTTATTTTTACAGTTTATTTACTTTCCGCTGCATATTATCTTTAAACTGTTTAACGTGTTCATGAAAGGTGTTTGAACTAGTTTTCAGGACCAGTTCGTTGGTTATCCTCACACATGGACCTAACATGTTCAGGTCAGCTCCTGATTTGGTATACTCGAAATGTGAAGCCGACATTTTGTATCGCTCAATATGCTCTTTTAATCAAGGTAGGGTTCCCGTTCTACTATATAATTATGTTGGGCTCCCAATATATGTGAATGTTAAATCCCTCTAAATCTCAATCACGGAATCCCTCGCTTCTGATCCGCAAATAGTCGCTCAATTCAGGTTAGTTCATGTTCTCGAATTCATATCCACTAGCTTCGGCCATGAATGTAGCCGATCGAATTTTCCATACTAATCGCATCGATATCTGTTTATCATTTCGTTTTTCCTAGAGTTTTTTCCGGTTTCTCTGATTATGCACTATTTTCTTCAATTTTATGCATTAATAACCTCCCCTGTGCTAACCTCCCCACACATACAAACAAAAATCGGGAAGAAATGAAGGGGGTAAAGAATGCCCAGCGAACCCTAGTTTCGAGTACCCCTTGAATTCTTCAACTTCTGCTATATAAGTTGTTGCCTTATTATTTTGAGTGTAATTCGAGGTGTGGTGAATTAATTTCCTTGCATTTCCAGTGGATCTGTACTGGTAGTATGTAAAACTTGATTAAAAAGATGAGAGTCTTTTTTATATGTGTATTATTTTAAACCATAATTGGTCTAGTTTGGTTAAATGTGTTACTTGTTGTTATGTGAGTTTTTCTTTTCTATGTATTGTTAGTTTATGTCTATAAGACAATTTCTTCATAGCCCTCATTTTTTTGAGATAAAAAAAAATAATCAAAACTAGGTAGGACAACCCAAAAAATTCAAATGTGGGATTTATTCTTGGGCCAATTCTTGAACCTCAATGTTTACACGTCCCATTTGAAAATTGAAAAGACACAAAATGGCTTTGCGCTGGCATTCAATTGAGTCAGTTCCAGTCAGCTTCTGATTTGGTATACCGAAATTTTAAACCGACATTTTGTATCGCCGAATATGCTCTTCCAATCAAGGTAGGGTTCCCGTTCAGCTATATACTTATGTCGGGCTCCTAATATCTGCGAATTTTTAATATCTCTAAATCTCAATCACGGAATCCCTCGCTTCTGATCCGCAAATAGTCGTTCAATTCAGGTTAGTTCATGTTCCCGAATTCATATCCACTAGCTTCGGCCATGAATGTAGCCGATCGAATTTTCCATACTAATCGCATCGATATCTGTTTATCATTTTGTTTTTCCTAGGGTTTGTTCCGGTTTCTCTGATTATGCACTAATTTCTTCAATTTTATGCATCAATAACCTCCCCCTGTGCTCACCTCCCCACCCATACAAACAAAAATCGGGAAGAAATGAAGGGGGTAATGAATGCCCAGTGAATCCTAGTTTCGAGCGCCCCTTGAATTCTTGAACTTCTACTATATAAGTTGTTGCCTGATTATTTTGAGTATCTTATATAAGTGTGTTAAAAAGTCGAATCAAAGTTTCTCAATGAATAATAATTACTATGCAAACGTAATATTTAAAAAAAGATGAAGTATATTTTATTTTTTTTTAAAAAAAATGTCTTTAAAAATTTCTGTTTAAGATAGATTGCCTTATTCTGGTTGTCTTCTCCATCTATTGCCGAAGACATGAGGCTGTTTGTCCGATTGAGATTGGTTGTAGTGTTAAATGACGTGTATTAAATTTGTACAACTACAATGTTTTAAAATATGAAGTATTTATTGAATAAAAAATACTCCCTCTTCTTTTTAAATGTTACGTTTGCATAGTAATTACTATTCATTGAGTAACTTTAATTTAATTTTTTAACACAGTTATAAAAGATAAAATATAGTCAAGTGAGATCTTGTTGGATTCGTCTAATCGCATAGATTTAGAATATGAAATTTTTAAAATTTTTACTTTTATACAATTTGAGATATTAAGCATTAAAAATGTGTATTCGATTGCGTGAAAACATGAAGTGTAACCTTTTAAAAAAACGGAGGAAGTATCAATCAATAATTTCCCTCTCTGTTGTATTATTGATTTAATTTCAATTTATTGCACTAAGAAATGCATTACTATATTAAACTAATAAAATAAAATCGGTTCAGTTACGGTGCAGACTTTTCCCTCAGCTGCAAGTGTTATTGTGTTGTCTAACCTCAATTTGTGATGTTTGTGCAATTGTAGTTGTGTTGTCCTACATTAATTTTGTAATGTATGTGATGTTGTGCTTGCTCCACCCATAAACCTCCTAGACATCATAAAAACGGCCACACTCATCACAAACTTTTGGAAAAATAACAAAATATAGTTTTCTACACACTGCCTCCAAGTGCATGCAGATGCACACTATGACACTAGCATCTAGCATGTGCCAAATAAAATTGAAGTTTGAAGCATTTTAACGTTGTTCTTTTCTAAGATATGTAATAACCTGCACAATGGCAATTCTAAACATTAATTTATTAAATTACTACATCTGTTTTCTTAAAACTGCATTCGTTACCGGTACACAATCCAATACATATACTGTATTAGTAATAACTTAAAACGTGTATACATAAAAATTATAAAAAGTTGATATACTAAAACTTCAAGATTATACGAATCCAACAAGATCCTACTTGACTATATTTTTTCTTGTATAACTATAATTAAATCTTGAATCAAAGTTGAATGATGAACAGTAACAAAAAGTGAAATATTTCAATTTCACAAGAACGGGGAAGTATAATGAAGATGATATTTAAAAGAAAAGATTTAAATAAATTTTATTTATTTTTTATAAAATTACTTAAGTTATTATTGACTATTTGATTTATGAAAATTAATTTAAACAAAGCTTTATTTATTTTTAGTTTTTATAAAAATAATTTATATTTACATATTTATCTAATGAGTAATTAATTTGTATTTGAATCATCACTAATAAATAAATAAATTAATTCAAAATTTGTTATCCAGAATCTGAAGAAAAAAAGAATGACACAATGAGATGAGTATTAGTATCATCCAGAATATGAATATTTGTAATATGCAGAATGTTATGACGCAATGATTTTTTTTTTTTGGTGATGTTTAGTATTTCTCTCACAATCCCAACAATAACTTTTTGTTATGCACAATATTTCTCTCACAATCCCAACAACTCCCTCAATCATTTACTTATCACAAAAAATGCATTTCGCTATCATTTCTACAAATGTAGAATCTGCACTGCATCCTTATCTCTATTTAGAGTCAAGCTTCCAATAGATATACATATGCCTCACAGTCCTGCTAATGTGCAATGTGATCGAAATTCTGTACTGCAAAGTACAGGCACGAGTAAAAATTGTGATGGGTTCTGCAAGTGCCATCACAAAACCTCCCATACCATCTTACTTGTCACAAAACCTCGCACGCCATCTCACACCCCCCAACATTACAAAAAAAAAAAAAAATGCATTTCTGATGCTCGAGGACTAGAAGTTTTTGTTGTAGTACGATTGTAGGTGAAGTCGTGTAAGATATATTTGCCTAAAGTATAGAGAGGTTTTGTGACCTCTCATTAAGTTTTGCCAAGAATGAGTTGAGCCCTCAGGTAACTCATCCATTGAAAATTATCATGATTTGGATTAACTCAATAATAGTAATAATAATGACTTAGGTATCAATCCACGCTCTTAGTTATATAATACTCCCTCCGTCCCATTCCAAATGTCCTACTTACTATTTTTGGATGTCCCATTACAAATGTCTTCTTTCTATAAATAGAAATAATTTTCCCCTCCAACAACTATGTGGACCCCACTATATACTCACAAACCAACTCTACCTTAATTCCCGTGCCCAACAGTAACAGGACACTTGGGGTGGGACGGAGGGAGTATTATTGAGTAGACTATAAATCAATTGACTTTGAATTCTCATCAATACTTTCATCCAAATTTATCTATTTTTATTTTTTTTTCTAAACAGCCTGTAGCCGCTAAGAAAGTATTGTTCTGTCTTATTTATTTGTTTATAACAATTTTTAATATTATAGAAGTAATTACATAAAGATACACGGATGAAGGAAGACCATTTCATTTAAAATATAACTATATTAGTACTACTCTTTTCAGTATACTTGTCTTTTTATCGTATTTCTAATTTCTAATTTGTATAATACTCACATTCATTATCTCTTTTTTTTAGCAAAATGTCTTATGTCTCGTGACAAAAATTTTATATTATGATACTATTCCTAGTTTGAACTATTATGATACTACAAAAAGAAGATAAAAAAAGATGGGTGGAGACTGAATGCGTATATAATTGCATGTGTAGTGCAGATGACTTCATGTATGTGATGCATGTGTGCAGACTTTATGTATGTGATGTGACAAATGTTTCGTGTGGAAGAATGTTCTATGTGTGTGATGAGAAAAATGTCATGTGTGATGGAAAAATATTTGATGAAACATATGTTTTATGTGATGTCTACAGAGAGGGACGAAAGCAAGAATAGCATAGGGATGGCGCGACCCCCCATAGATTTTGCTACCAAGTATATATTATAGGGGTAATTACTAATAAATACCTCTCATCATACATTCTTCATGTTCAGTACCCTTCAAAACTTTTTCTTTCAATTTAGTACCTAATTTTGTCTTTACATGAAAAAGATTGACAAATATGCCACTGGTCAAGTTCAATACATTTATCTTATAAGTCTGATACATTTTATAAAGCACTAGTATATGAAAGTAAAAATCTGCTATATTTCTGAATTGGTTGTGGTGTTCGTTCTACAATTTTCAAACATTGCTTCCTGATTATATTTATGATCTTTTGCAAAGAACGTAAATAATTGAAATATATGCCATGATCATTCTCAATATTTATCATTCAAAGTAAATTTCTGGGTCTACCTCGCATCCGTAGTATAATCTTTGTGGTTGAAACTTCTGATTGAGTCTTTTAACGAGTAACCTTCTTTCCTCGTCTGCTATCCTTTTTTCAGGCCTCCTGCCTTACTCCGGTATAAACGACCTCTGGGAAATCACTGTATCGATAACATGACTCTCAACATAGGTTTCACTCACTCACATATATTCAGAATTTTGGTAGACTTTTAGAAAAATATACCCGAAGATGTTTACTGGAATGATCAGGCTAATGATCTTAGCCGATCATCTTTTTATTGAAAGCACTAAAATCACTCATATTTTACATCAAAGAGAGAACTAAAGATTACAAAGACTTGCAAGAGAAAGAATACTATGGTAGGTATCTTCGCTTCTGCCTTCTTCGTAAGTCTTGCCTCCTTTTATAGCCAAAGTCTTGAAGATCGTAGGGCTTTGAGCTGCGCTACGTGGCCGGATCTTCTCCCTTCTTTTCTTCTCCATTATTGATGTTTGGTGGCTGTCTTTTTCATCTTTAATTATGCTTTTTGAGTTGTCCGCTTGTAATAATTCATTTCATGGCTGTCATGCACCATTTTCTTAAATAATTCATCATTTTTTATCGTTTGATTCCTTTGTCTTTTTGTTCATCTTCGTCATTGCTTGCGTCTTTCAGCATTATTTTTCTTCTAGTGCTACATGGGTCCTTCTTGTCTTCGTTCTTATCGTCACTTCTTACGTTACTTTATGGTTTCTTTCCGAAGAAATGTTCTTGTCTTCAAACTGGTAGTTGATTCTACAGCTTTCTTCCAGATATTCTTCACTTCTTCTGAGCATTCAAAATTGTATGTGTCAAATTTTTGAATTAATCCTGCTAAGTTTCCTGATCTGAATCCTGGAGTGTTCAACTGTTCAATCATTATGACTTCTTCATTTCCAAAAAAGATTCCTGCTCCTTGGTTGTATAGTCTTTTCATTTGTTCATGGACAATGCGTATTCACATTGCTCTCTTGAAGTGGATGTATTTGTCATTGAAGATTTCTGTTTTGGGGGTTACATAGTCCTGATGGTAGCTTTCTGGTTTAATGATTTCTTCTACAATAACAAGATGGTAGGAAGAGTATTTGACTTCTGGACTAAAAGAGAATATTTTTAGTTTCTGGGTTTTGGGTTTTATATTTAAGGCTTCGATTAGTACAGGTAATTTGGAAATTTCGTTCGTAAGGGGGACAGGAAAATAGATTTGATAAAACCAAATTTGAAACAGTTTGAAACAAAGTTTGGGTCACAACCTGGTAAAATATTTACTTGTGGATGTAGGGATTTGGTGAATTCTGTGTAGAATGATGTTTCTTGTCTGGGTAAGGAGTATATGTAGCTGCTCAGGGTATGATATTCTGCTAAAATGTTTATAGTCTCAGGGCTGATGGGTACTGGTTGAGGAATATTGTCACAAAAATAGTTTTTCGTTTCTGCAATGTTTTTTGACGAGGTCAAAGGTCTTGCATCCCCAGATTGTTTTGCTTGTTTGTCCTCTTTTGGAACAGGATTAGCTTTCCTTTCCTGATCTGAAACACCAGTATTAAGTTCTTCAGGTGTATAAAAATATTCTTCCATAGTAGTTAGTAGTTCCTACAAACATTTGTTACATTCATATAGATTGTCGTTGATAGTCTTGTGTTCGTCCATGAAACTCCCAACAATCAATTGTTGTAGTTTCAATTGTCTGTCCATAGTAGACTGTAGTAGTTTTTGTAATCGATCTATTTCTTGGTAGATGTGGTCAGTCAGACCAGTATCATCCCATCGTTCATTGTTCTCCATATTCAGGGTTCCTGCTAAAAAAATCAGCTAAATAATTGTCAGTTCCTTTAATGTATTCAACAGTAAAGTCATACTTGACAAAAAAGCCTGATATCTTATTATTCTTCTATATTGAGGTTTATTTGGTACTTCATTATAAATTAAAGGTTTTACTTGTGTATTGCCGGTTATTACTTTAAATTTTCTACTCGGTAACCAAAATAAAAATTTATCTATCGATTTAATAACTGCAAGTAATTCTTTTTCATTCGTACAGTAGTTTATAGCTGCTCCTTGTAATGTTTCGGATGCATATCTACAAATTTCATCACTATCTGTTTTTAATAATCCTATCCAATGGTAGTCTGAGCTATCAGTTTGTACTATTAAATTATCCTTTTCGTCTGTTAATCTTAACGGCGGTAATTTGGAGCATTCTTCTTTTAGTTATTTGACGATTTCAGTGTGTTGATCATTACATCCTATTTTATTATTTTTCCTAATTAATTTTCTTAAATCATTTGTCTTTTTTGAAATATTTAATATAAATCCTTCTGCATAATTTAGGATTCCAAGAAATCTTTGTATGTTTAACTTATTTCTAAGTTCATCAGGCATTTTAACAAGTTTTGTACTTATGTGCGGTTGCATTTTAATTCCAAGTTTGTTTAATATTAGTCCCAAAAATTCTATTTCATCTTTGAATATTTCTGCTTTTTTCTGATAAAATTAATCCATGATATTTGCAAAGTTTTACAAATATATCTAAATATTTTTTATGTTCTTCTATATTATTTGATGCTATTAGTATATCATCTACATATACACATATGAAATTACTAAATTTTTTGAATGTTTTATCCATTTTTCTTTAAAATATTTGTGGTCCATTTTTTATTCCGAACGGCATAACTTTCCATTCATAGTGTCCTTGTGGTGTACTAAAGGCTGTGAATTTGATACTTTCTGGATGCATTTTTAATTTGCCAGATCTATTTTTACAATCACATTTTGAATAAATAGTTTTTCCTCTAGTTAATCTATTAGATTTTCTTTGTTAGGTAGGAAATATCCATCAAATATCATATTTTTGTTTAGTTCTTATAGTTTATTATTACTAATATTTGTTTCTTTCTTATTTGTTCACTACGATTTCTAACCAAAAAAGCCTGACTATTATGTTCTGCTACAGATTCTTGAATAAAATATAATTCTAACAATTCATTTATTTGTTTTCGAAGTTCTTCAATATCTTCTTGATTATGCATCATAGGTTGACTTCTTATTATTATATCACTGTTTTTCATTTTTAATTATGCATATATTTTATTAAGATTCTATGTTTCAATTGGATTTTCTCCATAATTTTCATAAATGTATTTTATTGTTTCATGAAGTTCATATTTATCAAAGTCTTGTGGCTTTTGAATTAGCACATGTTATTTAATTTTGTGGATTTTAAATTTTATGTAATAAGTAATTGGTTGTTTTATTGTTTCTCATTTTTCACCACGTTTTTGCAGCACTCTGTATAATTTTCTTATTCTTGTAATAGTGATATAGTGATTACATGTTGATCTTAGTTGTATATTATATCTATCTACTCTAAAGCTTTGTTACTACTCTAAAGCTTTGAAATAAACTTATAAAATCTGTCCCTAAAAATAAATCAATTGTTTTTACTGAGCTAATATATACTTCTTATATTGTAAATATTTTATTTCCTAAAATTATCTGAACATCTTTATTTAAAAAATATTGTATTATTAATTTAAATAGAAGCTAAAAGCATTTTAGTTTTTTAGCATTCTAAACATTTTTTTTTCATATTCTAACATTAGAGTGAGTTTGAAATACAGTACATTTTGCGGTGCGTTTGGTTCGGGAATCTTAGGTAGGGAATGAAACATGCCCATGTTTGGTTTGGGAATCTTAGATAGGGAATGAAACATGCCTATGTTTGTTTTGGGAATCTTAGGTAGGGAATATCACATTCCCTCCGATGTGGGAATATTGGGTGTTTTAGGTGGGAATGCCCACCACATTCCCACCTGTAGGTAGGTAATCTTAGATTATCACCTCTACTTTACCTACTTTTAAATTAATTTGACTTTTATACCCTCATTTTCTATACTTATTTTATTTTATAAATTTAGATATTTATATTCTAAAAAATGATAAATATATGAAATTTGTTATAGAAATAACTATATTTATTTATGTATGTGTACAATAAAATGGTATATGGCTTATTAGCTTGTGTTTATAGTGGAAGTATTGTAATGGAAATTGGGATTAAATGGTGAAAGAAAGGAAGTTTAAAGGTGGGATAATAAAATGAATAAAGTGTAATAATTATGGCTATGAAATGAAACAAGTATTAAGCTTGCATAAAATTTTTCTAACTTAACTTCTCAATACATTACATAGGCTATTTATAAACTTTTTTATCCTCTCACTATTTACTAACCTCATAATCAAGGCATATACATTTCAAGACTTTCACATGTCTAACCTTATGATCAAGGCATGAACATGGATGTTGAACACTAGACATTCACATGTTTTGTTTACATGCATAATACTCCCCCTTGAATGTCGTCAATACGAAGAATATGCCTCGTTAAAACCTTACTTGGAAAAAACCCAGTGGGAAAAAATCCAAGTGAAGGAAAAAGAGTACAGTATTCTTGTATCAGATGCTCCCCCTGATTTGGACATCATTTTAAATCTCGAAGCCGCCGCATTTCAATTTTCTTCACGAGCTTCTCGAATGTTGCAGTCGACAATGCCTTGGTAAATAGATCCGCTAAATTATTTTCTGATTGAATTTGTTGCACATCGACTTCACCATTCTTTTGAAGATCATGAGTGTAGAAGAATTTTGGTGAAATATGCTTCGTTCTATCTCCTTTGATATAACCCCCTTTCAACTGGGCTACACAAGCCGAATTATCTTCAAATAAAATTGTTGGGGGCATTTGTGGTTCAATGATTAAACCACAACTCTTCAATATATGTTGAGTCATTGACCTCAACCAAACACATTCTCGACTTGCTTCATGGATTGCTAATATTTCGGCATGATTAGAAGAAGTAGCAGTTAGAGTCTGCTTCATTGACCTCCAAGAGATAGCAGTTCCACCACACGTGAAGATATAGCCTGTTTGAGATTTGGCTTTGTGTGGGTCTGATAAATAACCTGCATCGGCATAGCCAATTAACTCATGTCGAGAGTCTTTTGGGTAAAATAACCCAAGATCAATTGTTCCTTGGAGATAGCGAAAAACATGCTTTATGCCTTTCCAATGTCGTTGAGTAGGGCAAGAACTGAATCTTGCGAGTAGATTGACTGCAAACGCGATATCAGGTCGCGTGCTGTTTGCAAGATACATTAACGCACCAATTGCGCTTAAATATGGGATTTCTGGGCCAAGTTGCTCTTCATTATCTTCTTTTGGCCTAAATGGATCCTTTGCAGGATCAAGTGTCCGAACGACCATTGGATTATTTAGCGGATGAGCATAATCCATTCGAAATTGCTTTAATACCTTTTGGGTATAAGCTGATTGATGAACAAATATGCCCATTTCCAAATGCTCAATTTGTAGGCCAAGGCAAAATTTCGTTTTCCCGAAATCTTTGATTTCAAACTCCTTTTTCAGATATTCGACCGCCTTTTTCAACTCTTCAGGAGTTCTAATTAGATTTAAATCGTCAACATAGACTGCGACGATCACAAATTCTGACCCATTTTTCTTTATAAATACACAAGGGCTGATCGGGTCATTTGTATAGCATTCCTTTATCAAACTTTCACTGAGGCTGTTGTACCACATTCGGCCAGATTGCTTGAGCCCATACAATGATTTTTGCAATTTGATGGAATAATTTTCTCTGGGTTTTGAGTTGCAAGACTCAGGTAATTTAAACCCTTCAGGTATTTTCATATAAATATCATTTTCCAATGAGCCATATAAATATGCAGTAACAACATCCATCAACCTCATTTCGAGATTTTCTCGTACTGCTAGACTCATTAGATACCTGAATGTTATTCCATCCATAACTGGGGAATATGTTTCCTCAAAATCAATTCCCGGTCGTTGTGAAAAACCTTGGGCTACAAGCCTTGCCTTATATTTGGCAATTTCATTATTTTCATTTCTTTTTCTCACAAACACCCATCTGTAGCCAACAGGCTTCACATTTTTTGGTGTTTGGACAATAGGGCCGAATACTTTTCGTTTATTCAGTGAATCTAGTTCAGACTGAATCGCATTTTTCCATTTTGGCCAATCATTTCTTTTCCGACATTCTTCAACTGATCTTGGTTCAGGATCCTCGTTATTTTCCATTACATCAAGTGCAACGTTGTATGCAAAGGCATTATCAACGTTTGTTTCTTTTCGGTTCCAACATTTCCCAGTATTGATATAATTGAAAGAAGTTTCAATAACTTCATTTTCTTCTGGGTGAATATTTTCAGGTTCAACCTTTTCGGGGGTTGAATCAATTTCTCCTTCGGGAGTATCATCTGTGATTGATTTATCACCCATATGGATAATTTTCTTCTTTCGTGGATTTTTATCCTTAGAACCCAAAGGCCTACCACGCTTCAGGCGTGCAGTAGGTTCATTTGCACTTGGAATTTGTCCTTCTGGGACATTTATATTGGCTGGTGCATTTGCTGCATCATTTATATATGATTTTGTGACTTTAGCAGCATCATTAAAAGCATCGGGTAATTGATTTGCAATTCCCTGCAAATGCACAATTCTTTGAACTTCAAGTTCGCATTGCCTTGTACGAGGATCAAGGAAATCAAATGGACTTTGCCAAGATATTTCCTTTTTCAGTTGATCATTTCCTCCCCCTAATGTCGGGAATTGAGTTTCATCAAAATGACAGTCTGCAAATCTTGCAGTAAATAAATCACCCGTTTTTGGCTCAAGATATTTAATAATCGAGGGTGATTCATACCCGACATATATGCCCAACCTTCTTTGAGGTCCCATTTTTGTGCGTTGTGGTGGCGCAATCGGTACATAAACCGCACACCCAAAAATTCGCAAGTGGGATATATTGGGCTCCTTTCCAAACACAATTTGTGTAGGGGAGTAGCTATGATAGCTTGTCGGCCTTATTTTCACAAGTGCGGCTGCATGCAATATAGCATGTCCCCAAGCAGAAACAGGGAGTTTTGATTTCATTAACAAGGGTCTTGCAATTAATTGCAATCGCTTAATAAATGATTCTGCCAGACCATTTTGCGTGTGCACATGAGGTACAGGATGTTCAACAGTAATTCCAATCGACATGCAGAAATCATCAAATGCATGTGATGTATATTCTCCAGCATTATCAAGGCGTATTTTCTTTATCGGATGATCTGGAAACTGTGCTCGCAATTTTATAATTTGTGCAAGTAATCTTGCGAATGCCAAATTGCGAGTTGATAATAAACAAACGTGTGACCAGCGTGATGACGCATCAATTAATACCATAAGGTACTTGAAAGATCCACACGGTGGATCAATAGGTCCACATATATCGCCTTGAATTCTTTCTAGGAATGTAGGGGATTCAATTCCCACTTTTACTGGAGATGGTCTGGTTATCAATTTCCCTTGTGAACAGGCTGCACAATTGAACTCATTTGGGTTCAATATCATTTGCCTTTTCAATGTATGGCCATTTGAATTTTCAATAATTCGCCTCAGCATTACACTGCCAGGATGCCCAAGTCTATCGTGCCAGGTAATAAATTCACTAGTAGCTTTCAAGCCTACTAGGTTATGTATTTCTGCGGCAAATATTTTTGTATAGTATAAGCCAGAGGAGTAACATGGCAATTTTTCATTCACAAATTTTTTGCCATTTTCAATTCGAGTTATCAAAAGATACTCGTGATCTGCCTCTTTTGAAGTTTCAATGTGATATCCATTTTTTCGAATATCATTGAAGCTCAGTAAATTTCTTCGAGCTTTGCATGAGAACAAGGCATTTTCAATTGCCATTTTTGTCCCTTCTGGGAGAAATATAACAGCTCTACCGGAGCCTTCAATGCATTTTGCATTACCGCTTATAGTTTTCACTGCGGTCTTTTCCAATTTTAAATTGGAGAAATAGCTTTTGCTTTTCAAAATGCTATGCGTTGTTGCACTGTCAATGAGGCAGATATCATGTCCGACTTTTGAATTTCCAGCATCCATTTCTTTACAAGAATATAAGAATGTTATTAAACATCAGCAATATAAATATTATTAATGCAAAAGCATATTTATATTATACATGGATAATAAAAGGGAAGTACAAGATATCATTATTTATATTAAACAGGAATTATAAAAGACAAGTACAAAATATATATATATATATATATATATAGCTATATAATATATTATTTGGTAACAGTATCTGGCTCAACAAAATCATCAGCTTCCAGGTGCGTGATATTATCATTTAATATATCATCATAAGTATCATCGTGGGCATTATGGTGTGCTTCAACACCTGGTCTTTCTTTTCGTTTCGAGGCCTGATATAGTTCAGCTAAGTGTTTAGCTGTGTGGCATGTTTGAGCCATATGGCCTTTAATTCCACAACGATCACAAATTTCATCATTTTGTTTATGCTTTCTTGCATAATTTCTTTGTTGTGGTTTGTAAGGCCTTCTGGTATCATATCTGCGATTTTGCTCAAATCGAGGCTTATTTCGATAATTATTTTGACGAGATGATTCACCTCTGCCTCGATTGTGATACCGATTTTGGCCACGATCATCATTTTGATTTTTAAAGTGCCCACGATCACGCACATATTTCGATGATTGAGCCGCGTTCACCTCAGGGAACGGTTTTGCACCTGCGGGCCTAGATTCATGATTTCTCAACAACAATAGGCTGTTTTGTTCAGCCAATAATAAGCAGGTGATAAGATCAGAATATCTCTGAAAACCTTTTTGACGGTATGTCTCACTCAATACTGTGTTTTTAGCATGAAACGTAGAATACGTTTTTTCAAGCATTTCTGCTTCAGATATCTTTTGCCCACATAATTGCAATTGGGCCGTAATTTTGAACACAGCGGAATTATATTCCCAGACTGTTTTAAAATCCTGAAGTCTCAGGTTTGTCCAGTCATCAAGGGCTTTTGGAAGCACCGTCTTTTTAAGATTATCATATCTTTCTTTCAGCTTTTCCCACAATGCCAGTGGGGATTCCACAGTCACGTACTCCATTTTAAGTGCCTCTTCGATATGATGGCACAAGAAAATCATGGCTTTTGCCTGATTTTGATGGCTGGGATTTTTGCCTTCAGCAATAGTATCTTTCAGACCCATTGAAGTAAGATGCATTTTTACATCTCGGGCCCAGGACATATAATTGCTTCCTTCAACGGTTAAGGGAGCAAATTCCTGCTTTGCAAGGTTAGCCATAATCTTATTGAAAGTTTAGAAATAAGAGATTATACCTCAAATGATAATCTGGACAGAGTCTCCTCGTGCTGATAACGTGTTATAGAAATAACTATCTTTATTTATGTATGTGTACAATAAAATGGTATATGGCTTATTAGCTTGTGTTTATAGTGGAAGTATTGTAATGGAAATTGGGATTAAATGGTGAAAGAAAGGAAGTTTAAAGGTGGGATAATAAAATGAATAAAGTGTAATAATTATGGCTATGAAATGAAACAAGTATTAAGCTTGCATAAAATTTTTCTAACTTAACTTCTCAATACATTACATAGGCTATTTATAAACTTTTTTATCCTCTCACTATTTACTAACCTCATAATCAAGGCATATACATTTCAAGACTTTCACATGTCTAACCTTATGATCAAGGCATGAACATGGATGTTGAACACTAGACATTCACATGTTTTGTTTACATGCATAATAAAATTTAATTTTAAAAAATAAATTAAAAAATTTTAAATTATTTAAACATATTTTTTTAATATATATTTTCTCATATTTTAATATATATTTTTATATTTTCTTAAAATTTACTTTTCTTCTATATATAAAACAAAATAATAAGGATTTAGAGACATTAAATAAGTAATTAATTATCACACAATAAATTACATATAAAGAATTTTTAATATTTTAAAAAATAAATCGACTTAAATATTTCTATTGTGTAGCAAAATGACATATTTATAATATTCGTTCAATTGAAATCAGGGACATTATGATAAATTAATTAGAACTAAAAATCTGAGATTTCCAATCTAACCAAACGTAATAATCTTAAAACATAAAAAATAAGATTCTCGGCAATCTTATATTCCCAGTAATATTTCATTCCCAGCAACCATATTCCCACTGGTAATCTAAGATACTTCAACCAAAGTCACCGTTAATGTAATTTCGTAAAATGACGTAAAATAATTTAATGTGCATTAAATCACTGTGATTCACCTTAATTAATACACCTACTACCATATTGAACGGACTATGGAGAATCTGACCTTCCTAATGGCCAATACTTGTAGTATTATTACACAGGAAAGCCGTTGCGTCCATTCCTTTCTCGCACCACGTCAGTCAGCCCTATATAAATTGGGGGCGAGCCGCAACGGTCGACTGACGCCACACTGTGTAGCACTCAATGGGAGCGCCCACCGCCGCTGCGCGTCCTCGCTCCTCCGCTTCACCCACCGCCGAAAGGTTCAAGAGGGAAGGTTTCAGGCGAACCAAGCACGATTCTGCTTTCTCCTCCTGGAAGGTTCCCAATTCCTACTCATACATTCAATTAACTAATTTATTTGCCTGCAATTTCAAATTTTGTTTATTAGGTTTCGCAGAAATCTTGATTGTTAACTTTTGGTTAATCGCGGATCGAACAGTATGTTCTTCCTTGAGCTGTGATTCATTATTTTTTCTGCAGTTCTGCACTGATTATTGCGGAAATTCGTTTACTTCCCCATGTCTTGAGGGGGAAAAAGTTGATTTTTTTTTTTCCTCGAGATCTAAGTTGGAAAGATATTCAGTTGCTGCATCAAATGTTCTAGTGGTTTGAGTGTTCGTGTTGATCTATTGTTAACAATCTAGTGAGTTTTTATTTTGTTTTTTCAACTGAGTGTGGAATGGGCGAATGAAATTATTGATAATTTGGTTGTCCGATTGGAATTCGGATCTGCATTCTATACCCTGCTTAATTTGTTCATAACACCAAATTTGGTTTTGATTTGCCTTTTGTTTAGCCTTTTCTTGTGTTGCAATACACTTGGTGTTGATGGATTCTGCCGTATGTGGATTTTGTTACTACCAGATTCTAATAGGGCCTTTTGACTGGGATGACCACGCAATGGGGAAAGAAGGGGCCGAAAAGTACAGGACACAAAACCTTCCAACTTGGAACCCTAGCCCAGGAGTTTATGAGCTTGGCATTGCTGTAACTCGCCAAACATTTGGGAGCAACACCCGCGAACTTGACTCAAGCTCGGTGGTGCCTGTCTATCTTGGACAAGCTGATAATCTCAGGATTAGGCTTCAGCAGTATGGCCGCGATGGCGCGCACTTGGAGAAAGGTGTACATGACTCTGCATATAGAGGACCTGGATTGTTTACAGATGTGTTCTCGAAAGGATTCCCCATTGTGTACAGATGTGCTCCTGTAAGTGATACTTTTGTAGTTACAAACTTCGTCCGGCATTTGGAAGTGAGATTGGGTCTTAATAGTTCTGTTCTTGTTTACATTTATGTTTTGGGATTCTTTCAATAGATGAAGAGTAAGAGTGATGCGGAGATAACTGAAAAACAGCTGCTGGATACATTTGACTACGCCTGGAACAAAGGCAGCAATGGCATACGGCGCCATGATGACATCTGCAGGGAACTTGACCGTCGTGCAAAAGCATCTCAGTTCTCTCTTATGGTTAAAAAGTTCCTGTCTTTCAACCAGAAACGAGTAGGGATCAAAATCAAAGCTTCTGATCCAGTTAACAATGATGACGCTATAGCTTCTTCTCGAGTATTTGGAATCAAGAGGGTGACTATACCTCCACAAGAAGTTCAATACGGTCTTGATTATTGTGACCCCAATCGTGTAATTTGTGGGGTTGCAATAGGTAACGGTTCCATTTGCACGAGCTCACCAGTGAAAGGAAGGAAACGATGCGCTGCACACAAGGGAATGAGAGTGAAGGGCTGTGTTCTGGGATCAGATAGAGGGGGCGAAGCTCCTCCCATCATCGATTCAGGAATTGATTCTGGCGCCAGTTCAGGCGATGTTTGTGGAGTTGCAGTAGGCAATGGATACGTGTGCAATGCAGCGCCTGTGAAAGGGAGAAAGCGATGCACGATGCACAAAGGAATGAGAGCAACCATTCCAACTAGGGATGACAACGGGTCGGTTTTGGGTCCATTTTTATAAGAACAAAGACCCGGTCCAAACTCGGGTCTTGCTCGGTTCTCGTTCTGACCCGGATCTTGTTATCCCTAATTCCAACCAAAACTTGGGGAGCTAGTGCACACTCCATGGTGAAGCCATCCGTGAGTATTGAGATACCACCATGTTTCACCTATAAGTTCCTAAATATTTACTATCTCTGAAAAGAATCGAGAACCAATAAAATTATACAAAACTACTCTTGATGTTCGGTTAACCTGAATTTTTCAGGTATTTGTATTTGTATTTGAACCGGGCAAATATATCATTTCAGTATTTGTATTTGTAACCGGAGTCCTCGGTTAACCGGGGGTTCGGTTTCGATTAGATTTAGAGGTTAAACGATTCGGTTCGAATATTTAAAAATCTACGAAACTCAAAGATTTAAGAAATGAAAATTTGATTATACATTTTAAGAGGGTCGGACGAGATTATTACACTCAGAAAATATATATATATATATATATATATATAACTATGGAATCAAATGGTTCTTTTCAATGTAATCAAAATGTGTTAGTATATGTAACAAATCTTAGTGTAGAGGTATATTTTAATAATAGGGTATTCTGAATGACAAAAATCAATATAGGCTTATTAATTATCGTGATATATTTTGATAATTAGCTCTTTAGTTTTTTATATTTGTTTTATTATATACTTAAATAATTAAATAAATAATGATATGTATTATCTATATAATTTTATACCATCAAATGTCTATAATATTTACAATATATATAACTTTAAAAATAAAATAAATATATTCGGTTCGGTTCGGTTAACCGGGGAAAAAAAATCAAAGTATTTGTATTTGTATTTGAACCGGACGAATACTGAAATATGATATTTGTATTTGCTCCGGGGTCCTCGGTTAACCGGAAATTCGGTTCGATTTCGGTTCGATTCAGCGGTTCAACGAATCGGTTCGAATATTTTGCCCACCCCTAGCCCAGGGGTACTTCTCTGAAAAGCAGAAGCCAAAAGTACTTCGTAAAATGTGCAAAGACTTAAATACCCTCATTACTTAAAATAAATTATATTACAAATATATCTTATTATCATAATAAGTAGCATGTCCTTTTTGGTAATTTAAACATTTCAAAAGCACTTTTCACTTTTACACATCCAAACACACTTTTGAAAAAAAAGCTGTTTTTCAAACATTATATCCAAACACAAAAGTTACCTGCTTCTGCTTTTGACTTTCACTTCTTCTTCTGCTTTTGGCTTCTACTTTTCTCAAAATCCAATCAAAACGGGCCTTATCAAACATAATAGTGAAATACATAAACTAGGTAGGTGGCAGTTAATGTATGTAAGGACTCAATTGTGAAAAGTGTATCTTGCTTAGAGCATCTCCAATAGCCAACACTATACTCAAACCCATTTTACAGTAAATGTCACATCAAACAGTAACTCATCTCCAACCATTTACACTAAACTCAAACTCAAAAGAATATTCTCTATATATTCTTTCTTATACAAACTTATTTATCTTTTCAATCATACCCATCGTTTCTTATAAATTGTACATTAACCCACACAGATTCAATACTCATTAATTATGCCAATATAAATTAGTTATCTTTATGTTTAAAATTTATTTTATAAAATAAAATTCTTAAAAACAAAAAAAAACTTAAAATGTTTAATCTAATTAGATATAAAGTAAATTTAATAAAAAAAATATTGTATAAATTATAAAATTATTAACCATAATACAAAATTAGAATAAAAATTTGTTTTCTATTTTTAAATTAATATATAATTCAATTTGCAACAATTGGAGGGATGAAATTGCAATTCATTTAGTTGCAAAAAGTGATATAGGTTTATGAATAGTAAATACTCAAATTTGAGTATTTACTATTCATAAAACTCAAAAAACTTAAAATAGGTTTGGTTTTAGGGTATTGTTGGAGAGAAGATGCCAACCCATTTTAGGTTTTAGTGTACCATTGGAGATGATCTTAGTACTCACTTTTATGACAATGAAGCCGTGATTTATTTTCTACACGTACAACGCTAATTTAATTTGGATTGATGATGATGGTTACTGAATTGGAAAAAGAATAAAGGGTGACTTCTTTTTTTTTTGGTAAACGGTGACACTCATGTGTCGGCAAAGGTGTGTGGGAGTCCAAACCACACAAATTACAAAGGGGGATAAAGGGGAGGGATATTGGGCGGGGTGGGGATCGAACCCCCAACCTATGGTTGGGGAGACGGGGGACTTGACCGCTAGGGTAAGTCCCCAACCCTAAAGGGTGACTTCTAGTCTAGAATAAAGGGTGTATAGTAACTTCACCATAATTAAATAGTACATGTTGGTGTGCATGTAGGTGTCACATCGATTGACAAGATAATTTTACACAAATAAAACTTATCAGATACTACTATTAATTAAATGTGGCTTTAGTGAATTTGTGTATTTTATATACTTCAATTATGTCCTTTTATTTATTCCCTAAAATGGACTTGACTGGTAATTGCTTAAATTCACAATAGTTGTACGTTTAATATCTATCACTTTGTCTACCTAGTTGTACATATTCAATATACTATATCCCTTTGTCTAGTTAGTTGCACCAAAACAACCCTACCCCACCCATAATTGGTTTAAATATTCGAATGGTTAGCCTATTTTACACATCAAGTCATGATTTATGGTTTGAGGTTTATATGATTAAGAATAATATACTTGGACGCTTTAATTATAATTTTATATTCATAATTATATCTTATTAGTTTTATTACTTTTTATTTTATCTTAATCTAGTCTAAAGTATGTATTTCAATATACGTATATTAAAATAAAAAAATCATTGTAACAAAAAATAATAATAAAAAAAAATCAAAATAAAATTTAAAAAAATGATAAAAAAAACCATGACTAAGGACCCGTTTGGATTGGCTTTTGAAAAAAGCAGAAGCAGAAGCAGAATTCAAAAACAAAAGCATGTAACTTTTGTGTTTGGACGGAATGTTTGAAAAGCGGCTTTTTCTAAAAAAATATGTTTGGATGAATAAAAATGAAAAGTGCTTTTGGAATGTAGTAATTACCAAAAAGGACGTGATACTTAATATGATAATAAGATATATTTATAGTGTAATTTATATTAAGTAGCGGGGGTATTTAAGTCCTTGCACATTTTACGAGGTGCTTTTGGCTTCTGCTTTTGGGAGAAGCACCCCCTGAGCTGCTTTTCTGCTTTTGCTTTTTCTTAAAAGCCAAAACAAACACCCAATTTCCATTAGAAGTGCTTTTGGCAGAAGCAAAAGCCAAAAGCACTTCTCTAGAAGCCATTCCAAATGGCCTCTAAAATACCTACAGTAGTATCTATATAGAAGAAACTATACGTTTGATAAAGAAAACATGTGTATGTATACATTGGCGACTGTATGACTCGAACACGAAATATTGCTCAAGCAATTAATCTCATAGTCACTCAAGTCAACTCCACTCCTATTGGTATTATTCAAAAACATTTTAAAATTAAGAATTATAATAGTTGTAATCATGAAATTAATCACCTTCATGTTTAGATGGAACTCATAAATTCGGATCAGGGAGCAGCAATTTGGGCACTTGTACCATGCCCCACACCAACACCATTATTATATATGTACAAGTTCATATTCAATTTGACTACTTTTTCCTATACTTATAGTATTCCATATTCAATTTGATCACTACTTAGAAGTACTATTATGTTACAAAAACCGCCCCGGGAGTGAAAGTGGTTCTGAGAACAATAAAAATGATTGATGATAAAAAAAAGTGGTTCAATTCGACATTATATTATTTGTGGATATATCTAAGAATGCGATTTCGAGGGGAAGGCCTCTCACTCACTCCCATTGCATTATAGTACTGTTGTGGATTTATTATATGGCCTTGTGTGCGGTTGGTTGAGTAATGGAATTTTAACTTTAAGGATGTCCTAACCGGGACCTGCAGAAGAACTGTTCCGACGACCCAAATATTATTATGAATTCTTCGTATCATTCTCGCGATGATAAAGAGATCAAATGAAAGTTGAACATGTTGTGGCAGTGTTGTCTCAATGTAAGAGATGAACATATTGTTGTCATGAATAATCTGTGACGTCGTCTTTGTCACCTTAGCTCACCAATCATATTACGGAATAACCCATTTAATAGTATGACTGTGTGTATACATCACAAAATGTCTCTCTCGCATCACACAAAACATCTATCTCATCACATAATACACACTATTTCATTCACCACTTAACACAACTTTCACATTATACATATAGTAGCTGCATGTGCAACCACCTGCATCTATGCACATCACTGTATTACTCTACCTACATTATTCAATTGTTATTCCCTCTTATTATAAACTAACTCCGTTGTCAAATAGCTGCTCGTGTTGGCCACACATCAATCATTATTTTATTTTATTTTGTTTTTTTTTTTATTTTTGCTTTTTTGGTTGATATAAATAGTTCTTACTTGTTTCTAATAATATATCCTTTAATCTGATCCATCTTCACAAGGAGGTGACAAAATTAAATCAATAAATTGATTTTAAACTTGGAGTGACCCAAATCCATCTCTGACGTGACACAGCTACCTCTTTAGATCCCATCTATTTTTAATTATTGGAGTATTATTTTTCATGTTATACTAATAATGTCATGATCGAGGAATTATTTTTCACTACCAGGGCGTATTCCCGGATCATATGATGACTATGCTTGCTGCTGATGCCGCGGGTACGTGGTTATCCCCCGGCATTAAGTTCTTTACGTATTATGTTGCAGTTTTTTGTTTTTTTTGTTTTTTGTTTTTATTTTGTTTCACCTCATCTAACCCTCATTAGCTGTCAAGCAAAAAAGAATAATATCAATAGTAGTAATTGATTCTTTGTTTGTTTTAGACAATGTAGAAATCCAAAATGACTCAACATGTACAAGAAAGAAATATAAAAGAGATATAGATGCTAATTATAATACAAGCAAAAGACAAAATATCTTTTCCTGTTATTTTTATCTCAAATTTTTTCGTACAAATAATTGAATGTCTTTATTTAACAGATAATACTTAACTTAAAATATGTTTAACTAAAAATTGTATAAATATATTTTAGAATTACATAGACGAATCAAATAAAATCAACTCTATTTTATTTTATATAATTGTAGAAAAATTAAATTGAAGTTCTTAATAATAAATAATACTCCCTCCTTTTTTTATATCTTTCCCACTCCTATATTTTACACACTTCAATGCATATTTTTAACGATTAATATATCAAATTATATACAAATAAAATTATAAAAATTTAATATTCTAAAACTATGTAATTAAACGAATCTAACATCTCAATTAACTATATTTTATCTTATATAATTATATTTAAATTTGAATCAAACTTATCCAATGAAAAGTACTCCATCCGTCCCGTGAAATATGACTCGTTTCTTTTGGGCACGGTAATTTAAGTGGTGGGGTCTAGTTGTTAAAGTGGTGTTGATATTTGTGTTTAAAATTTTAGTGAATTTTACATTTGTTTATTATTTAACTTCGACTTAATATTATGGTAATAATTTAATTAGAGAAAAATATTCAAGTATGGCTTTATTAGAATCGTCTAGATGCCTAGTTTTACAATATATATTTTATATAATTTTTATTTGTGTCCAGTTTGATATATGAAGAATTAAAGAAATGCAAGTGATTTGTGTAGAAAAATAAAAGTATAATGGGAGTTGTATAGAATAGTAAAAGTGATTACTTTTAATGTGATTTGAAAACCATTAAGATTCTAATCATATTTATTTTAATTTAATTTATCTAAAATTGAAAAGTTGTCAAATTTTGCAGGACACTCCAAAAAGAAATACGAGTCAATTTTCATAGAACGGATGAAGTATTAACTATTCAAAGGATAAACATAAAAAGAGAATGGGACTTGGCCCAAGTGGTCATGTCCATGTCTTCCAACCATAGGTTGGAGGTTCGATTCCCACCAGGTACCTAGTGTTCTTTTCATGGAGGAGAGATTATCAAATGGACAAATATGTCCCTGGTTAAGTCCAGTACATTTGTTTTACAAGTTTGATACATCTTGTTTCGATTTCAGTACTTTTATGCTAAAGTTCGATATCTTTTCTGGATATTTGGTTATATAACAATTTTTAATTTTTTATTAGGAGTTTTAATTATGATTAACCAATATAATTAACCTGCCACTGTTTTCTTTCCCAATCTAATCCTTTTTCATATTCTTGTAGTTTGTTGATTTCATCATTTATCCAAAAACTTAAATCTAATTCCTCCATTATGAGATTTTTCTTGTTTAAGAGTTCTAAGCATCTTATTTTTGCTTCTATTTGGATTTTTACAATTTCTTTTTAATGCGGTATCTTTCAATCGCAGTTTTTTCCCATTTAATGTAATTTCTTATTGTTTTATAAGTCATCTTTTAATGTTGATTTTTTATATGATTGATGAAATTGATTTTAGAAGCATTTAATTCTCCTATTCTTATTTTCAGGCCTATTGATTGGTAACTAATAACTTCTTCATATTTGTGTATTGAATTAAGAGTGGTATTTATTTCCTCTCGATGGTTCAAACCATATATGAGTTATTGTACTTCTTCTTCCTCTTCTTCTTTATATTCTTTTAACCTCATAATTGAATCCTTAAGGTCTTTTATTTCTTTTTCAATTTTCCACATGGTTTCTCCAAGTTTTTCACATTCTGGACAAATATCAAAAAGTATTTGTGCTTCCATTTTCAAATCAGTTATCTCTTGCTAAATGTTCTTCTTATAATTTTTTCCATATTTTTTCTTAAAGTTCACACATTATAAAATGGTTTTCACATTTTTCTATATGGTTGTCTCGTAGTTTTTCTAAAACCTTATAAATTTTTATATGCCTTTGATAACTGTTTTCTAGAATTTTTATTTCATTTTTTAGAAATTCAACTTCTTTAGTCACTTTCCATTTTATTATATTTTCAAACAATTTTTGTTCCCTGCAAATCTGGTTTATTTGATTCGTTTATTCATCAGTCTGATAATCCAATTTTCACATTCTTGGCATAGAAAGTGTGTTTTCGGGTAAGGTACAATAACAAACATTGTTTCTGTATTTTTAAAAGATTCTCTTTTAAACAAATCTGTTTTAGGGTTTTCAGCAGTTTTAGTCATATTCTCCATTTGTTTTGATAAAAGATATTACTTATTTCGAAAAAGTTTTAAAACACTGGTTTTTGTATGTGAAAAACTTATATGTCGTGATGTCTTACTAGGTACTTGCCTTCTCCTATTATTCTCTTGGTCGTGTTAAATTTCTGATTATGTGTTATGAGTCCGATTGTCTTATGTTATGGAAATATTATCATAAGCATTAAGTCTGCAATCCTCTTATTACTTTTACTGATGAGACATTTTATGGGCCTGTTTCGGGTTTCAAATTCAATTTAGCATTATCCAGACCTAGATCTGAAATGTAAGCAGTGGGTCTAAGGGGCAAGTCAAAAGGGACAACGGTAACAAAACATCATTATGTTTAACAAACATCCCTGAATTGTGGTTTCCTAAAGAGTCTTTCTTATAGCTTTTATGGCATAGTCTTTTTAAATTTTTATTATACTCCCCTAATGGCATATCTCATCAATTAAGTTTTAAAAGGTCACATATTTATGTTTATAACATTATTATCCACACATAAGACAATCATACCATAACATAAATCATAAATTAACTCATACCTTGAGAGAGGAGAGGCTTTCCCGTCCAAACGGGCCCCTGTATTTCAGAAAGTAAAGAAAAGAGGAAGCAATCCATACCGGGTCTTTCTTTACAAACTGAAATTTTATTACTGAAAGGATAGGGAATACAAGAGAACTAGAAAGAGAAAGAGCTTTCGAGAGTAGCAAGAGTGCAGTCTCAAAAACCTTAGAAAGCTAGAGAGCTAAGAAGTGAGTGTGTGTTTTACAAGTGAAGACCATCCCTCTATTTATAGATGGGAATGTCATCTAAGTAATCCACAACAACCAATAAAAGCGTGCCAAGTGGCAAAGTTATCCGATAAGGTTCGGATGAAAAATCAAACACTTAGTACAATAATGCAACAATACAATAATGTAATAAGGAAGGGTCTAGTGCCCATTAATGCGGTTTTCCAAGAGTCACATGGCTCTTGTCGGATTTTCGACTTTTCCTGCCTTTGATTCCTTTCTTCACATGGTTGGTCGTGTTTCGAGCCGCCCCACTAACTCTTTTTTGTTTTCTTTTTCTTTTTCGGATTCCATTATTTTCACTTGCTGGACTTTAATGTGAATTCCAGCTCATTCTTGCGTGGTTCTCTCAATATTCTTCATTATGAGGGGGACCATCACTTTCTTTTTTCTGATTTTTATAATTTTATTGGCCTGGTATTTTGCTTCATTTTTTCTTAGTGCTACCAGTGTACCATATCTTCCATTTTTCCTGGCTGCCATTGCTTCAGCAAAGGTAGGCCTTAGTTGCATTTCCAGGTCATGAAGAATCTCTTCTTCACTGGGGTTTTTAGTCTTTCCAGTCTGTACTGGACTCATAGTTTTTGGCGAACTACCAGCCACAACCGTAATTAATGTACTTTTACCATCTACCGGGCTAGATGGACTTAGTTCCTCACTTTGGTCCTTAGAGACCTCAGGGTTAGAACTTCCCTGGTTTGGTTCAAAATCATTTGAACTTATGCTTTTTAGCAAAGCATCAGCTATCAACGGACTTGACTCGTCTTTACCGTCTGCCGTTTGAGACGGACTAAATTCAAGCTTTTGATCCTTTAAGATCTCAGGAGTTGAATTTTCCTGGTTTTGCTGCATCCAGGCTTTTGCCAATTCTACTGCAGTCATAGAACTGGTGGGTTTGGGTTCTGGACCATAGACTGGTTTTTCTTCTGACTTTGGTGTTTTTAGTGTAAAGGACACAATCTTCGAGGTCAATTTCTCATTTTGGTTTTGAAGGATTTCAATTTTCTTGGTGAGGCTTTCAATCTGGGCTTCTGCTTCAAGAGTTTTCATCTTTTGGTTTTCAAAATTCTGTAACCATTCGGTCTTTTGGGCTTCATATTTACAGACTTTTTTGGCCATTTTTTCACAATGGTCACAAAACACGATATGATTTTTTTAAGAATTTCCAATTGGATATTGGACTTGGTCTGTGGGGTTTTGGGTTTTCGGCCTTAAACCATCAACAATATTTTTCAAACTTGGGCTAACAAAGAAATTTGGGCCCAATGTAGTTTTTGCAAATTGAATTGTATACATTATATCATAAAATCCTTTATGAAGAGGTTTTTCATTGTCTTCATTAAGGGGTAAAATATCATTTTTGTCATAGATTCCTTTTTTAATAGCCTTCAAAGACTACATAATATAAAAATGGTTTTATGTTATTGAATTTCTGGAAATACATGCTTAGAGCAGAGAGACAGGTAACAATATACCTGCTGTTGTTTTTGTCGAAGGATGCTCTCCAGATGTTATCACAAAGGCAGATCTGTTCCTCTGTGTAGTTTAACCCGGTAATAGGCCTGTACTTCATGTTGCCAATTAAAATTAATTCTACATTATTACCAGTTTCTGCTCTTCTGCCAAAGCAGATTTTCACTCATTTTTCTGGATGTTTATCTTTTTTCTTTCCTTCTAGGAGGCTGGTTTTAGAATGGATTGTGTAATATCCCTCTGGAGTTTTTACAATCCCTGTGGTTTTTACTCCATTTTCATTGCTGGTTTTCAGAGAGCTTTTCTGGGAGTTTTCTGCTATTCCTGTAACAATATTATTCAATTCTCAATATTCCAGTCCTCTCTACAAAATTGATCCCATTTTAATTTATATTTTTCCTCAGAATTCTCCTCATTCTTTTCCTAATAATCATCAATTATTTCATTTTTAAATTCAGTATCATACTTAATCATAATTCTAGATAATATATCAGCAATTTTATTATATTCTCCTTTAATATGCTCAAATTTTATTTTGTAACCCTTTTGACTAATAGCATCCGTAAAATTCAACCACCTTCTCCTAGACATTGATCTTTTTTCCTGAAGTTGGCTATGGAATTTTACTATGGCTTCACAATCAGTCCTAAATGTGAATCCTGTTTTTCCTGTTAAAAACAGTTCAAATTTATCGAGTGCATATTTTATTGCAAGTAATTCTGCATCGATTCAGGAAAGGTTACCATTTTCTCTGTATTTTCCTGATGCATATTGACAAATTTCTTATTTACTTTTAGGTGAGTAAACATCCTTTTTTCTCAAAAGGATAGCTCCCCATCCTTCGTGTGACCCATCAGTTTGCACAATAAGGTAGTCACTATCTTCTGGCAAGACCAATTCTGGAAGTGTTTTTAGTGCTTCTTTAATTTTTTGTACATTTTTTATATCTTCTTGGTTAAAATACTTTTGACCATTTTTTCCAAGTTTATTATATAATGATCCTGTTAATGATGATATGTTATTAATATATGGTCTAGTATAATTAACCAATCCCAAAAATTGTTGTAAGAGTTTTGTATCTTCCATTTTATCAAGACATTCAATAGCCTTTTTAGCAATATGGTATTGGAGTTTTATTTTTCCTTTCCCAATTTCTGCTCCAAGGAATGCTATTTTAGTTTTATTGATTTCCATTTTTTTCTTTGAAATGATTATTCCATTTTTCTCAAATAACCTAAACACTGTGTCAAGGTGACCCATATGTTCAGTACTATTTTTTGAAAACACTAGGATATCATCAATATATACCGAAACAAACTTTTGGTATTGTTTAAATATCTTATCCATTTTTTGTTGAAATATAGCTGGTGAATTTTTTAGTCCAAATGGCATCACCAACCATTCAAATAAACCTTTTGGACATGTAAATGCGGTCCATTCAACTGATTCAGGATGCATTTTTACTTGCCAAAATCCTGACTTACAGTCAAATTTGCTATATACTTTTGAGTTTTGAATCCTATTTATTAAAACTGTTTTGTCTGGTATATTGTAAGCAAAAATTTTTGTATTGTCATTAAGTCTTTTATAATTAATGACCATTCTTGATTTTTCTCTTACAATTTCAGAATGTTTTCTTACAATAAAAGCTGCAGACCTATGTCTGGAGTTTGATTCTCTAATTACTTTTAAGCTTTTAATTCGTCAATATGCATTTTGAAATCTGCTATATCCAGGCTTGTAGGATTTATTTATGCAGTTGAAATTCTTAATTCTGGGTTTATTATTTCAAGCTTGCATATTGTTCCATCTTTTTCCCAATATTTCTGGATGTTATATCCAATTATTTAGGATTTTTCTAACCTATCGATCCACTTTGTTATGGTTTCTTCAGGCTTAAATCTAGTTATACTTATTAATTCTTTCAGTTTTGGAGTTTCAGGTATATATTCTTCTTCAAACTCTGTGATTTTTATGTTTCCTTTACAAGTTTGTTTATATGCTCCTTTGATTTTGATTTACAATTTTCAATATCTTTGTCTTTTAAAAGTTTTTTTATTTTTTGTTTTTGTATTAGTAGGGGCTCCACCACGCTTCTCTCGCAACTCTGATGTTGTTAAAAGCTTGGTTCCCGCATTACTAATACTAGGAGCAAACATTGCAAAAGTTGCTCTTTCAACAATTTGGATATAATCTTTTGTACTCCCTCCGTCCCACTTCAGACGTCTTGTTTGACTTTTTGGCACTGTTCATTATTTAACTTTGACTCAATAGTATTGTAAGTAAATATTTTTAAAAAAATAATCGGGTTCGGTCTTGTTAGATTCGTCTAATCATGTAGTTTTAGAATATATATTTCATTTAATTTTTACTTATATATATATTGAGATATGATCGATTTAAAAAGTGCATTGGATTGTGTACAGAAATCAAACAAGACATCTTAAATGGGACGGAGGGAGTAATAAATAATCCCCCATTATATTGTAAGAATAATTATAATCCTAAGATTACATCTGCATTTATTACTAATTCTTTTATATATGAATTATCAGGAACTCCATAGGGTTATGATATTCCACAATTGGTTTCAAAGAATATCTGCCCACCTGAAATGGGTTGTTTTGTTATGTATGAGATTCTTCCATCCATTAATTCTGATTTAATGGGTTTTGCTAAGTTTTTCTGTAGATGTTCTGGGATAAGTTTTTCATTTATTATTATTCTAGTACACCCTGTATCGATTATCGCATTAATACGGAATACCAATTCCCTTAATTTAAAGATTATTGGTACCCTTAGTGTAGTTAGTGATGAAGGATCTTGGCACACAGGTATGTACTCAGAGTTTTTGTGCTAACATGTACTCTGTACTAGGATTTTGTTCATCATTAGATTCTTCTTCAGGAACTTGCTTTCCTTTATTTCCCGTATTTTTAGGACTTAGCATATTGTATTCTTCTAGGATTTCTTCTATGTTTTCAATTGTAGTTTTCAATTCTTTAAGATTCGTTATACATTGTAAATCAAAAAGTTTTCTTTCTATTATATCTATTCTTTTTGTGATAGATGTATAATTATCATCAATTTTTGTTATTGGTATTTTTCTTCTGGAAATTTAATTTTATAATACTTTGTCAAGCATATTTGGCATATTTTTACGTGACATATTGTACATTTAGCTCTAAGTTTCCTTGATGGATAATAAGAGCATTTTATACAAGGTGTAGAATCTGTGTCTACCCTAAAAAGCCAACTATGATTTTCGCATTCACTAATTTCTCTCATCATATATTCAGTTTCATATGGCATCATATATTCTTTATATGTAATACCATTGTATGAATTTTCATTTGCAAGCATATTGATAATTTCATAGGGATCATTATCCCATTGCTCCTCCATAACATTTTCTTCTATTGTTACTATAATATATATTGTTTCAGTCTCAGAAACATCCGAGTCTACGTCCAATATATCTTGTTGTTTACATTCTGTGAGAATTGCTTCTCTAGAATGTTGGTTTTTTTCTTTTAGGACATGCTGTTAACAAATGGCTTTCATCACCACATGTGAAACAAGCAAGTTTCTTTGTATAAATTCTATTAGGATTATATTTTCTGACGTGATGTTTTTGTTTTAAGAAAGGTCTTCTGCTATTTGATTGTTTTATGAAATACTTCTTTCTTGTCATGAATTTAGGTTTTTCTTTAATGGTTCAAGTCTACCATAATGTTGAGGAGTGTATATATTTTTACAGAATGAGTAATCAGTTTTCTTAAGTTATTTTTGTGCAATTATATTTGTACACTTATCTTTTAATACTTTCATCACATGGACAGCCCTCATGCTAATTGTCCATTGTTGAGGATTATTTTTAACCATTTCATTCTATTTATCTTGAATTTTTTGACCTATTGGTCTTGGTATTTTCATAAATAGTTTTTCACCTAACTCTTGATTGAAGGCTCCTCCTGCTAAGCCTGCATAATAGACGTATTCATTTAGAAAGTCTCTTGTTCCATACAAGTCTTCTAAATGCATTTGGTCTAGATGGATCAGGGCATCCATTTGTGTTGTTATATGTCCTGAATTACCATATTCACCTGTTATCAGACTTGATATTTTATTTACAAAGTTATAAGGATTTGGTCATCTTTCTATTAAGTCTTGATAATTCATTGGATAGTTTCTTTTAAATACTTCCCACATTGACTGTGCGAATTCTCCTAAATAGGTTTCAAGATATCCATACATTGATTCAACTGTATCATTATAATCATTTTTGTTTTTTATGTAATCAGCCACAACTATGTTTTTCCATTTTGCAATTACTGAACCCCATTCTTGAGGGCTTACATTTGTTACTTGTAATATTGCTGGATTATGATAATATCCCCTTTCTAAAGGTTGCCTAATTCCTCTAGGTTTTGTTATCATTCCAGGTTGTGTTCTTCCATAAGGATATTCTGGATGGACATGTGTTATTGAGTGTCTAGAATTATTTTCAGTATAATTGGTTCCAGGTCTCCACTCAGTTCCTCTTTGGTATGAGGCAAATGGAGTTCCAGGGACTCTTGTTATATTCTCCTGTGTTTTCATGACAATATCTTGGTTCATGAACTCCTTAGATGTTTTATTTGTTTTTTCAGAATGTAAGGACATATGGTCTCCCC
>JAOANR010000002.1:5376756-5540246 GCA_030278955.1 Hygrophila difformis
ATCATGAAATATAGTTGAATGAGAGTTGCATAATCATGCTTCTTAGGAATATAGATCCATCAAATAAATTATGCATTGAAAGTAGGTTGATAGTAACCAAGTTGTGGAACCTTAAACTAATTTTCGGAAAACCATGCAAGTAGAAAATTATTGAATGGTAGAATGATTATGAACCTATCTGATTTAACCAAATTTCCATTTGATTTCAGATGTTTCACTCGCAATTTGTTTTGCTATAATTATAAACAAAAGTCAATATCAATATTTAAAGAATTCTAGAATTTATATTCCAAAACCAGTTTCTAGCCATGAACAGCTATGTTGCAATATTTTGTGTCACTAGCAAGATGTGGCTCAAAGTATTAATATGTAATTAAAAATGATTAAATCAAAATGCCACAAGAAATGTTGTTTACAATGAAATTTATATATGACACAAAATTTGCAAAATGGATATTTGATGTAGGTGATGGTAAAGCCGGTATTGATTTTGGAGATGTACAATCAGATGTGACATTTCCGAATGATATTTTTAAAAACTCTACGGGTGATCCTACAACGGCAATTTTTTAGAGTACATATACAAATATAAACTGCACCACTTTCAAATTCAAATACTTTTAATATAGTGCTATACTAGCCCCTCCCTACCAATGAGATTTTCCGCAATAAAATTTTCAGCAAATTGTGAGAAAATTTTTCATATTATGCTTAATACTTATCTTTAATTTATTTTTATTTTAATTTAAATTTTAAATTAAATAAAAATATTATTTTAATAATTATTTATATTGATCTGTTAGGTTTGTACCGGACAAGCCACAGAAGCTAAAGAAGACGGTATAATATGATTTATTTGTTAGTTTTAAAAATAATTAAATTATATTGTCATATACTTCAATCTCTTTCGAATATATATAAAAACATTAAACAATTTTCATCACTCAAATATAATTTACTATTATTTTATATAATATAAATATATAAAATATAAAAGATATAATTATGCCCGTTCGAGTCTCGACGGGTTACTTACTAGTTGGGTTAAAAAATGAATCAAAGTTATTCAATAATAGTAAGTAGTATTCATTGGTTCCAATTTTAAGTAAACGGGGAAGTAATGAACAATAATAGGAGTAAATGATTTTCACTGATTTTCTCATTGAATGGTGTAAAATTTTATATTGAATTATAGTAGGTCCGAATTTGCAAGTTAAACTTGAAAATTGTAAAATCAAAGTTGGGAAGAAGAATAAATATATGGATGATATGTGCATTAATTAGATGGAATACTACTGAGGAAGGCACCAAATGTCAAATGTATTTTTGTATGTATGTAGACGAGATTGTGCACCATATTATCCTACGAAAATTGACGTGGCCAACAGCCCACAGATCGACCAAGCTTACTTATTTAATTTATTTGCCTGACTGCAGTGAAAGAATATTACTATCCATAAAAGCAACAAGACCAAGAGGGTGTTTAATTAACAAGCTAAGTGCTGCTTACAAATAAATTTTGACCAGTATTATATATAGTAATAATGCCTGCGTTTATTTTCCTTTTTCTGTAATTATTCTTATAGGAATTGGAAACCATACATATAATCGAGAAATTCAAAATACTATGAGTATCTTTGGGAGGGAGCATATTTGGTAGCATATAGCGGGATGTTTGGGAGTCATCGGATTCGATAGCAAATAGCAGATTCGGAGAGAGAATTGTGAGAGAATATGCTCTTCTAATCCGCTATATGCTACCCAATATGCTAACATCCAAACATACTCAGCATATTGGAAAAGCATATCTTCTCACAGTTCTCTCTCCGAATCTGCTATCTGCTAGCGAATCTGCTGACTGCCAAACATCCCTATATATATTATAGGTAGTATAATGTAGTATGGGATACACAAAAAACAAATTCAAAATACTAATGGATTGTGGGTTTAGGTCAAAATCTAATTTCTACGCACATAGTTATCGTGGAAGCTCACGTTAAAATACTAAGGTCGTGTTTGGTCGTTTTTATTGGAATATGTTAGACATGTGGTGGTAATATTGTAATAAGGGCAATGGCCTAACCGCATAACGATCGGGCTGGGGAATTTATCATCACCACCTTTGGCTTGTATACTCATTGTTAAGTGGAATGGTTTCATTTTGTTTGTGTTGTTGGGCAGAGGTTTGGAAATGTATGCGTCGTCTATACTCATGTGAAGTTAGTATTTACTTTATTTATTTTGGTATTGAAAAAAATGTATTTGTACTTGTGATGCTATACTTTTACCATGCAATTCTATAAAGTGTTCTATATTAGCTTGATTTTTTATTTTTTTTTTGGCTAATTTTATTGTTCTCTTTTTAACCCAAGTATGATTTCATTATTGAAGTCACTATAAATTTTTTACAGGAAGACAACAAAATGATTTCATCGTCTGTGATTGCATAATGTGACGAAATCCGTTGGGTGAAGAAATTTTAAATGACGATATTTGTTTCGTTCCTTTTCGTCATATTCCCGTGAATTTCTTATAGTGACCGAAAGGATAAAGCATCATTTTGCTTATGTGCGGGGAAAAATTAGGGGGGTTGGGTTCGGGAAACTCTCCTCATTTTGGCTTGTTAAATTGATTATTGGTATTGTTTTAATTTTAATATTCTGCATATGCATATTTATAATTTCAATTTCGATCATCTCTATTTTTTTTTTAATGTCAAATGAAAATATTGAATTGTGAATAATTAATCCTTAAATAGGACTTACAAATTTGTAAGAAATATATAGGTATAAGATTTATACTTCTACATAACCCTTAATGAATATTAATTTCTATTGTATTGTAATTATTATATATGTATCATAATTGAAGTGGGCATTACTTATTAGCATGTTGCACATGGTTACTAACTTACTATCAAGTTATTTAGTAATAAATAATTTAAATAATTTTAAGTTACAAATGACGCATTTTCATTCGTCAAAAGAAATAATAAAACACTACAGAATCACATTATTATTAGAGGAAGTAGACGAGGTTTCAATTGTTTCTGATAACCCAATATTTTAGGCCCAATGAATTTAACCCAATTCTTTTTCCAGAGGCCCAATCCAATTAAGAAGCCCACTAAGCTTAACACAATCCATTTTCGAGAGGCCCGGTCCAATTTGAGATTTATCCGGGTGGTAACCAAGTGATGAGAAACTGGCGGCATAAGGCATAAGGAATCTTGGGCATTCAAGACACGCATCACCATGGAGGGGATCAAGGAAGCGATAGAGGCTATCAAAGTGAACGGATAAGGGAGGTTACCCGATCTCAAGAGAGCATCACTCCATGATACACGCCATCAAGGTGAAAGGATCAAGGGGAGGTTACTCATGAGAGGATCCTGGTAACGTTCAAGACAGGGCAAGATAAGGGGAGTGATTGCTGCAGCCACATTAAGGTTGAGGAGCCTATAAATATGAGTGGCATCAGATTAGTCAGGGACATCCACACACCCCTAGAGGAATCGCTATCTTTATTATTTTCTGCACCACTTTTTCTTTCTGCAAGTTTATTTCTTTGTTCTTCCATTATGCATTTCTTTATTTCTGACAGCTTTATTTAGATTCCTGAAATTTTCCTTCACAATCCTTGTAACAATCCCCAAATATTGTTCAATAAAAAAATTCTTGGTTAACAAATTGGCACGCCCAGTGGGACCCGATTGAGACCACATCCGCTTTAGACTCAGGTTATGCAATTGAGATCTGGACGTATAGTGAGAGACTTAACCCAGACGTTTGAGGAAATGACACTTCAAGAGGACACACCGATTAGGACACTCATTGAAAACAACGCCGATGATACGGTGGGTGTTTCTCAACAACAGGGAATTGTTCAAGTTCCCACCTTATCGGAACAAATGCGGCTGTCGATGACTGAGTCGATGGCCAAATTCATGCCTTTGTTAACAAGGCACCTTAACAAGGCACCTTATGGATGTATTGCGGCCTGCCGTGGCTGATCAAGCTGATAAAATCTGTGGATCCCTGCGTACTCAGCAGGAAGGGTCCTCAAGTGGCATGACTATGCCAGCAAACATTACAGTTCCGGGGCCGTATGGCGGCCAAAGGACTTGGGGGACAACACTCAGCTAGTCGCCATTGTTATCTGAATCCACAGGGCTGGCCAGTCTACCTCCATTCCATATGCTTCCACTCATGCGGCACCTATGCCGAACTTTGGATATGCGGCATCTCCCATGCCGACCTATGATGCGTCAAGTTATTTGATGCCAAATACTGGATCGAGCTACACATCGATCCCTGGGGTGCCACGCCATGTGACGACGCCTCACACACCATTTGGAGTGGCAGCATCACCACAGGCCAATATCTACACACCAGCCGCCAATCCGCTATATCAAGTGGCGGCTCAAGGTGGCCCAGCCGCCATCCCACAAATTCATATGGTGGCGCCTCAGGCCGCCATACCTGCTCAACAGATGGCGGCTCATCCTGCCGCCATCCCTACCAACCAGGTGGCGACGCCTCAAGCCGCCATGACAGCTCACACTCCTTAGGGCGCAATGCCTCAACAAGCTGCGATGCCTCCCACACAGGCACCTATAATATCACCGGAGTTGTTAGCAGATATGATGCAACAACACTTGAGGATTCAATTAAGGCCGATGGAACGACCGACGTACAGGAAACCATACCCGGATTGGGTAGACACGACGCAGCCTTACCCCAGAGGCTTCAAAATGCCCGAGTTCACCACGTTATCGGGAGACGACGGCAAATCAACAGTAGAACACGTGGGCAGGTTTACTGCTCAATGTGGGGAAGCTGCAGCCAACGATTGGCTGAAGTTAAGATTGTTCAGCTCATCTTTGACTGGACCTGCATTTGCCTGGTTTGCATCCTTGCGGCCGAATTCAATTCAAAATTGGGCCGATCTCGAGCGGGCATTTCACGAAAGATTCTATACACCTCTGTCACAGGTTATTCTTGCAGATCTCACTAACGCCAAATAATTTGCTGATGAGGAGGCAAGTTCTTTTATAAATAGATTGCAGCGCCTTAAAGGCCGATGTACTATGGCAATACCTGATAAAGAAATAGCCAATATAGCAGTGGCTAACATGTTACCGAGATTAAAAGAACATTTAATTGTGCAGGATGCAACTGACCTTGCCCAGCTGGCCGAGAGAGCGGCCCGCGTGGAAAAATTCCTGGGAGAATAGGAAGAGAGGCGTCCTACGCGTCAAGTCCACTTCGAGGAGATGAGACTCAGTGATGAGGAGGATGAGGCTGTGGAAGTGGCTGTTGCAGAACTAGTGCACACAGCCAAATCGCATACGTGTGCGGCTCTCAAGCCGCCAAAACAAAGAGAGGCTAAGTATAAGCCTGAAGAAGACCTCTTTGACATGGGCAAAGCGGACCAAGTATTCGATGCCCTACTCAAAGACGGTGTGATCAAGTTTCCTGAGGGGAAAAAATTACTATAGGCCGAGGAAATTCGAGGCCGAGCATTTTGTAAGTGGCATAATTCGTATATTCATAGCATTACTAAATGCAGGAGTTTTAGAACTGCCATACAGAACAGAACAAAAGAGGGGCGTTTGAAAATTGCAGGTATGAAGGTGGATTTAGATCCGTTCCCTCAGCTTCCAATTGGTGTTTCTGGACTCATCCCAAATCCAGAAGATGACGGCTCCAGTAGCCGGACTGATAGAGGAAAGGAACACATTGAAATCGATGAAGAGGATGTGGACTTGTTATCTGATGAGTCCGATCATGAAAGAAAATAGTTGTGCAGTAAACAACCAAGATTTAAGAACATGTCGAAAGAGGACTTCAAGAAGGTCCTGGAAGCTGAAGAAAGAGAGCACAACAAGAAGCAGAACCCTCCGTTGAGGGTTGAGATCCCTAAGCATGCTGTAGAAATCCATGAAAATGGGAGACACCAACCTATTACTCGTGATTATAGGCATGGTGTACAGGTGGTACAACTTTGATGAGGCGCCCAGAACATCCTGTCGAGGCCGAAAGGTGGATGAGGAATCGGGCACAGAGTAAAGCTGCTCAAGAGGAGCCGCCACCCATGACTAGAAGTCAATTTAGGCGGGCTCAGAGACGGTATGCAGAAGAGATGCGGCAATGGGAAGCTCAGATCCATAAGTTGGAGTCTTCCAAGCCGCGGAAGCCAATACAGCCAACTTACTTCAGAGGAGAAACCTCTGAACAGCGGAGACCCCTTCACCAGAAGATACGTGATACGGGGGCAAAGTTGCCAGCTAGGGAGTATAACTCATCCATGACACCCCATCAGGGAAAGTTGCATGAGGCTTCTAGGAGACCACACCAGCCGTCATCACCTCCCGTCAGGAGGCCAGTCCGAGAGAGACTGCAGCCGCCATTACCCTCCACCAGGAGGCCAGTGAGGCAAAGGTTACAACCACCATCACCTTCTACTACTAGGAGGCCAGTGCGAGAAAGATTGCAGTGGGCAGAACGAAAGCTTCAGCCGCCATCACCAAGGCCTAAGGTAACCAAAGCTGAACTTCCTCAGACTAACATTTCATCATCAGTTTCTAATGACAAAGGAAAGCTGTCGCCACAACCAAATCTGGTGAAGAAGGAAGCAAGGTTGTCTGTGGGACAGAAGTTCATTGAGAAGCTGGACAAAATGGACATGACTCCTTCAAACATGGCTATGGCTAGTGTGCTTATGAAATACATGGCATATTTGGCGGCCCATGAAGCCAGTGAACTTGGAAGTGAGCCACATAGTTTTGAAGGATTCATGGCTTACTGCAAGACTGTGGAAACCCAGAAGAAGTTAGAGATACAATTTGAAACGAAATCAACCGGTGAGGCACCTCAAGCGACCAATGAGGCACCACAAGTGAATTTTGGTGCTATTACACCTACAGAGGTGGAGGTTGCTGTGGAGGCCAATCTCGATAAACCTAAAGTTGGGATTGGTGCCCTAGGCATCATGACTGATGAATGTGGCACGATGGATGATATGAATATTGATGAGGAATATGGAGATGGATATGGTGAGGTAAACCTCACTATTGACGAAGGGTATGAAGATGGTGTATGGGGTGATGTGAACCTCAATATTGATGAGGAGTATCATGTTGAATTAGACGGCATTGATCTTGAAGATGAGGCTTTCTGGAAAAAATTAGACAAAGAACTTAAAAAAGCAGACGATAGGAAAGAAGAAGGGCCGAATGACCCCTCCGTGCCTATGCGGGTCATTGGATTGGCGGCTGATGAAGAAATAAGTGAGGTCGAATCCGGAATATGGGATGAAGAAGAGCCGTCATTCGCCAGGCTCATTGAAGAAATGGACGAAATGGTAGCAGAATTGTCCCATCCAGCCAGGGATGTGCCTCCCACACAAGAACTTGGCAGCCAGCATGATGCTTCGAATTTGGCTTTGGCACAGTTTGCCAAACCTGAGGTGACCCAGACAAGACAACTGAAACCCTTGTATGTCAAGGCTCATATTGATGGGCGTCCCTTAAGCAGGATATTTTTCGACAATGGAGCGGCAACCAATGTGATGCCGATGTCGAATTTGAGGAAGATAGGGAGAAGTGAAAAGGATTTGATGCCCACAAGGGTCAGAATGTGCAGCTTCGTAGGGGAAGCAACTCAACCTGCCGGATTCATAACGGCGGATGTCACTATTGGATCCAAGACCATCAAGGTGGCCTTCTTTGTGGTGAAATCTAAGACGTGTTACTCGGCTTTGTTAGGGCGCGACTGGATTCACATGGCGTAGTGTGTGCCATCCACCCTCCACCAGCAGTTGCTAATTTGGGATGGTGACCAGATAGAATTGGTGGAGGCGGTTCCTCAACCCTTTGCAGGACCGGACGCCAACAATGATGAGGCGATCTTCTACCTCGAAGACATCCAACCTGCATCAGCTTTAATTGGTATGGACATGGATCTGGAATCCATTGACTTCACAACAAGCGGCTTCAAGTTACATCCTGCAGATAGCCGACATGAAGCATCAAGCTCTTCATGATGAGCAACTATGACATTTATAAAGACCTGTTACAGCGGTTCGCCAACACTGAAATAATGATGGGTGCCGAAATCAAGTCCAAAAACCCAACTGACATTCGGCCATCTGAGTGGCCATCTCCTGTGAAGCGGACGTTGCCTAGTCCGGAAGCCAAGGAACCACTTGTAGACATCAACCTCGGGACAGATGTGGAGCCAAAGCTGACCAAGATAAGTGTATCATTGCCTGAGGAGGAGCGGCACCAGCTAGTGGAGCTGATTCATAAGTATAAGGATTGCTTTGCATGGCAGTACACAGACATGCCAGGACTATCAAGGGAGCTAGTGGAACACAAGTTGCCAACTCATCCAGAGTTCAGACCTCATAAGCAGCCGCCAAGACGGTTCGATCCAGACACCATCCCAAAAATAAAGGCCGAGATTGAGAAGCTTCTTAAAGCAGGTTACATTAGAACTTGTCGTTATGTAGAATGGCTTGCAAATATTGTACATGTTGTAAAAAAGAATGGTCAATTGAGAGTCTGTATAGACTTTAGGAACTTAAATTTGGCAACGCCCAAGGATGAATATGTAATGCCTATGGCCGATATGCTTGTTGATGCGGCCGCCGGCCACAAGTTTTTATCTTTAATGGATGGTTATCCTGGATATAACCAAATCTTCATTTCTGAAAATGATGTACATAAAACAGCTTTTCGTTGCCCAGGGCCAGTCGGCATTTATGAATGGGTAGTCATGCCCTTTGGATTGAAAAATGCTGGGGCAACATACCAAAGGGCCATGAACATGATTTTTCATGATTTAATCAATCATACACTTGAAGTGTACATTGATGACATAGTGGTAAAATCATGTGAGTTTGGTCAACATTTGGCTCACCTCGAAGGTGCCTTCATCCGAATGAGGCAGCATGGATTGAAAATTAATCCAACTAAGTGTGCCTTCGGAGTGGCGGCGGGGAACTTCTTAGGTTTCTTGGTCCATGAGAGGGGCATTGAGGTAGACCAGAATAAAGCTAATGCCATCTTGGAAGCTCGTGCACCGTCCAATCTCAAGGAGCTGCAATCATTGATTGGTAAAATCAATTTCTTAAGGAGGTTCATTGCCAACGCCACAGGGAAGATGAAAGCGTTCACTACCTTACTTAAAGGGAGAAAGAACGAGACGTTCTTGTGGACGGATGAGCATCAAGCAGCCTTTGATGAAATAAAGAGAGCGTTGGTCAATCCTTCAGTATTGGTGCCGCAAAGGCCTGGAGTGCCTTTGAAATTATACGTATCAGCCGCCGAAGAATATATCGGATGCCTACTTGCACAGGATGATGAAGGCGGCAAGGAGAGAGCTATCTATTACCTCAGCAAGACTTTGCAAGGGCCAGAGGTAAGATATACCGCATTAGAAAAGTTGTGCTACACCCTAGTATACTCCTGCAACAAATTGGAACACTACATGCTGCCAAGAACAGTTCATGTAGTAGCTCCCTTTGACTTGGTGAACACACTTTTGCACAAGCCAGCATTAAAAGGTAGACAAGCTAAGTGGGCTATGAAGATCGGTCCGTTTACCCTTGTACACGTCCCTCAAAAGGCAGTCAAGGGACAAGCTTTAGCTGATTTCTTAGCTCAACACCCTTCGTTGGCCTTGCCAAAGGATCCCAAAGAAGCGTTTTTTATGGGGTTCGAACCTTGGGAACTAACCTTTGATGGATCCTGTGCAATCAGCGGCTTGGGAGCCGGTATTACGATCACTAGTCCTCTTGGGGAACATTGGAAGCTTGCTCGGGAGTTAGAGCCTGGCACCACCAACAATCAAGCGGAATACGAAGCTTTGATATTTGGCTTCGAGACTGCATTGCTGAAGGGTGCAAAATCCATTACAATTTTTGGAGAGTCCCAAGTCATCCTGTAGCAGCTAATGGGAGAATATGAATGCAAGAGTCCCAGATTGATTAAGTGCTATGAGACAGCACTAGAGTTACTGGGCAAGTTTTCGGACGCTACCATCACACATGTGCCTAGAAGCTAAAATCAAGAGGCCAACGAGGCCGCTCAACTTGCTTCAGGCTGGCAGGCTGGTCGCCCTAGGGGGGCACCACACATTGCCGCCATCACAAGTGAGCCTAAGGATCAACAAGAAGTCCAACCTCAAAGTCCGAATGATGATTGGAGGACCGAGATCATACGGTACCTCGAGAACCCGTCATCTGGGGAAGATAACTCGCTAAAGGTAAAAGCTTTGCGGTACGCGTTGGTCAATGGCGAATTATTCCGAAGGGCGGTTGATGGATTGCTGCTCAAGTGTATAGGTCCCGAGGATGCTAAGTTGGTGATG
The DNA here is from genome assembly GCA_030278955.1 of Hygrophila difformis. NCBI lineage: Eukaryota > Viridiplantae > Streptophyta > Magnoliopsida > Lamiales > Acanthaceae > Hygrophila > Hygrophila difformis. Next base: position 5,387,133 of record JAOANR010000002.1, read on the forward strand.
GGAGAAGTCCACGAGGGGATATGCGGCTCTCATCGGGCAGGGCCTAGCATGAGGTGGAGCATCCACCGTCATGGATACTTCTGGCCAACCATCATGGAGGACTGTATCACGTATGCTCGCGGTTGTGAGGCTTGCCAAAAGCATGGCCCAATTCAAAGGGTACCAGCGGAAGAATTACACACAGTCATTAAGCCTTGGCCATTCCGTGGCTGGGGGATGGACATTATTGGGAAGATTCATCCGCCATCATCTAAGAATCATTCATTTATACTTGTGGCCATTGATTACTTCACCAAATGGGTGGAAGCATGGCCAATGAGGAAAATCGATCAAGGCGATGTAATTAAATTTGTGACTGAGTTATTACGTCGGTTTGGAATCCCTCAAACAATCACTGCCGATCAAGGTACGGTGTTCACTGGTGAAAAGTTTATAGCTTTTGCCAAACAGTTTGGGATCCACATCTATCACTCTACTCCATACTATCCCCAAGCAAATGGTCAGGTTGAAGCCACCAATAAGATCCTAATAAGTATGATCAAAAAGGCGGTAGGCGAAAAACCCAGAAAGTGGCATGAGACCTTGTCAGAGGTCCTATGGGCTTACAGAAACTCTAAGTCCACAGCTACAGGGTTCACGCCGTACTACTTGACATATGGTCATGACGCTGTTTTGCCTTTGGAAATAACAGTTCCTTCTCTAAGGGTGGCTCAGCAGCATCACTTAGACTTATCTAAGTATGAAGAAGCCATGTTGCAAGAGTTGGAGACGGCTGATGGTGACAAGCTTATGGCCTTGGAAAGCATCCGTCGTCAAAAAGCTAGAATGGCAAAACATTATGATAAGAAGGTTCGAAGCAAGACCTTCAGCGAAGGGGATCTAGTGTGGAAAGTGATCTTACCTTTAGGAGTGCATACTAACGAGACAGGGAAGTGGTCCCCAAATTGGGAAGGACCATTCATTGTGACACAAAGACTACTCAATGGTGCATACAAGTTAATGGACATCGATGGTCAAGAACACAAACAGAGTATAAATGCAAAATATCTCAAAATGTTCTATCCATCAGTCTATGAGTCAGAATAAGTAGCATAAGTGCATCATAAGTGGCCAATCACAAAAGCTGGCCAAAGAAGTAGCAAAAAAAAAAAGGCAAACATGAGTACTAAAAAGCGCTCGCCACAAGGCCGGTGAGCTGACCCAAAATAGTGTACTGAATGAAAATCACAAAAGCAGTGCTAACTACTCGGGGGACGTAACGTCTCATCACCTAGTAGGCGACGACGCATGACGGCCCACTGATCACGGGCGCGCCCAAGGGTGTTTGTGAGGCGACGAAGTGCTGCAGCAGAAACTCGAGCACGAGCTGATAGCAGGGTCGACGGACTTTCGATAACTCAGCTGATAAATCACGATCATCTGCAGCTAAACGATCATGATCAGCCTGCAAAGCGGTAGCTTGATCAGACAACTTGAGCAACTCAGCCTCAAGTATGTCAAGCTCATCGGTAGCCCCATGAATGATGCAGCGCTTCTCTAAGATAATACGTTCCGCCTCCGCAATAACTGCTTTCTGCTTCTCAATATCGCGCTTTGCCTGTGCAACAGTACTCTCTAACTGTGACTGTCTACTCTCCTCAGTCCTAAGAGCCGTGGATGCCTGATCATGCTGAGGACATATAGCCTCTAACTGTGAGCGAACCTCGTGCTGCCGCGCCTCGAGATCATCAATAAAGGTCAAATCCTGGGCAGACTGATCTGCTGAACTACTATATAAAGGATAGGCAAGGGACAAATCGGTGATAAGCTCCGTAAAATCTGAGAAGGCGGCATCCTCAGCAAAGGCAGGAACCAAGCTGACATCGCCAAGAAGGTCATAGAGTCCAGAGACCATCTCAGCTGAAAGTGGACCGGTCTGAGTAGAAAGAAGACGGTCAAACGCCTCACATGATGAGGCAATGGCTGCGCGAAAGCCCGAGTCTGGAAGAGAGGCCACAGGGCCTGCAAGAGGGTCCATAGGTGCCTGGAGGCAAACTGTGTTAGGATAATACAAAAAAGTTTTACTGTCACAAAAGACGAAATGAAATATACCTGAGGAGGTGGCAGAGCCAAATCAGCTGAAAGAGCTGAAGCATCAGTCACGGAGCGATCTGTCTGAGTAGGCGGTAAAGTCAAATCGGCTGAAGTATCAGCCGCGGAGGGATCTGCCCGATCCGAAGAGATCTAAAGGAAGACATATTTAGAACATATCTTTAAGGATAAGAACAAGAGAAGACAGGAATACAACTAAAGGGTACCTGAGAAGTCGCCAAAGGGTCAGCAGTGCTAGTCGTGGAGGCGTGATCCACAGCCTGAGTAGGAAGAGGATGGTCTATCTGGTCTCCAAGAGTCTAGAGGATAGCTGTCTTTAGAATCATTTTGCATAATAGAGAGAGACAAAAGAAAATAGAGATGTAACTAAAGTGTACCTGAGAAGTCAACTCGGGTATAACAGAGCTAACGGTAGAGGCATGGTCGGCCTGAGAAGAAGGAGGATCCATCTAAGCAGAAATGAAAGATGTTGATACTTTACCAAAACAGGACTTAAACAAAGAGTCCAAAGTGGTGAAATGTACCTGATCAATGGAAGCAGGGTGAGTAGCATCTGTCACCATGGCTTTAGTCTGGTACTTAGGATCATCCCCATGGAGGATGATATAGTCAGCACGAGCCAACATTTCATCATATGATTCACTCCTAGCAATCACACTGTTCATATGCTCATCAACGATAGTCGTCGCCTCATGAAGGTCCGCCATATAACTATCGTCCCCGGAAACATCATCCTCAGCATGATCCTCCACCATAAGGTCATCATCATCTACAGGATCCTCATTCTCATCAGGATGCGTTTCATCTTCACCTGAACCCGACTCCTCCTCACTAGAACCGGAAGCCCCATCCTCATCGGAGTGAGCAGTGTAATCCTCATCAGTAGACTCCTCATAGCTCGCAGACTCCTCCTCACGATGATCATCATCTGGGGCATCATCCTCATCTTCCTCGCTATCTCGGTGGTCTAAAGAAAAGAGAAATGTTAAAAGACCAGGAAAACAGTGTATAAAAAGATATGTTAACAAAGGAGATATACCTCTTTGGCGCTTGCGAGATGATGAGGCAGCAACAGATTTTGACTTCGGGGTTCGACGAGAAACGGGAGTAACTGCCGGCCGAACAACGGCACTATAAACACTAGGCTGCTTCGAAGGAGCCGAGCTATCCCCAAAGCGGGCTATAATCTGGTCATATGAGGACAAGATAGAGGTGATATAGGGCGTCCACCATGCCATGAAACCAGCAGCAAGCGTCCCTGTCGGAGTAAAGGGAATATAACTAGATGACGTCAGACGGGACGAGAAAGCAACCACCGCCTGAATATCAGTGACCGTCATCCTCTTACTCCTAATAGAAACCGGGCACTTCACACTGCGAGGAAGTCCGAGATGACAACCAAACTGACGAGCGAGCAAATGAGGACAATATGGCTCGGCTACAATCGGATTATACTGGTCCTTCCTCTTTAGCCCACTCAGAAGCATATGAGGCTTCATACTAACGTTCCAAGTAGGCTCTCCATGAAGACCACGTGGCTGATCAGGCTTGCACACAAGCTCGGACAACAACCATCCTATAGGGGCGTACACATATAAGTCCTGATAAGAGGGCCTGTGATGAAGAAAAAATCGAACAATCCCTAGATTGTCCCGCTTCAAAAGACCATCATTGCTAATCTTCACAGAAGCAACAGCTAGTAACAGGCCTAACGGGTCACCATCAGCAACATCCCTCGGACCAGGACGTGGCACACCAGTAAAAAGCCGAGGAAAGTATAGCTGAATCCAAAGTTGCAGAAACCATAACGGCCCAGAGGCCGAATTAGTGGGATCTCGCACACTAGCCAACATATCAGAAATCTTGGCCATACCACTGAACAGGGTGCCAAGAAAGTAAGAACCAGTGGCCCGACAAAAATGACACATAATAGCCCGTACGAGAGGAAAAACGGAACGCAAGACAGTCCGAGCCCTCGAACAAATAATGAATCGGCTAAACCATATGTGCTCATCCAATGTACAAGGTGAACTCTCGGACGTCATATTATGATCAATGTATGCCGCGTACTGCTTAGTCTCTTTGCCTGAAGGACAAATAGCATCACCAAGAGCACGATCATCGGAAGCCGACTGTGTCAACTCTGAACCATCCACTCGGAGTCCTGTGATCATGACAACATCAAGAAGCGTGGGACCCACAAAACCACATGGGAACTGGAAGGCATTAACACTAGAGTTCCAGAAGCCCATGATGTAATAAATGAGACGATGATCGATCACTACAGGCTGAGTAGATAGAATGATGGCATCTTCAATACCCCAGTTACGCCATTCAGTTGTACGTCCTCCCACCTGCATCCGGCGAACCCACGAAACATATTTCTCCAAAATACTCTGATCATCATTCTCTTCGGTTCGGGGAACCTTGGTCTTCTTAGATCTATAGGCAGTGGTGCCAGACTGATGAGACCGAATAGACCTCGTATGCGAAACAAAGGCTCCAGTGAATGCAGCCTGAGTGATCGGACATGTGCACGATAAAAACTTCTGGGTCTCATTTGCATGCGCAGTCGTGCGATGAAAAGGACGTAAAAAAGGCTCCGACTCCGGGCGGTCGAAATCATAGGCCTCCTCATCAGAGTCCGGAATGAGTAACCCCTTAACAATCTGCATTAGTATGAAACACATATGAAGCAAGGGCGAGGGAGGACGAATCAACATATCACCAAGTAAGTTGAGCAAACCTGAGTGGCAGACTGAGCAGCCTGAACTGATGAGGATGGCGGCTGAGACCTGGCGGCCTCTGCTTGAGTGGCGGCCTAGGCACCCGGAATGGCGGCCTGAGCAGTCCTCGCGACGACGTCCTATTGCCAAAATTGGGTGAATCAGTCAAAAGAAACTCACAAGGTAAAAAAGTCTACATACACGCAGGCGAAGAGATCTAACAAACCTGAAAAGCTGTGGCACCAGACAACAAGGCAGCAAAGCCGGGCAAGGGAATGGCGGCCTGTCCCGATGAAGGTGGTGGCTGGCGGCCCAAGATGGCACCCCCAGTAGATGAAGATGACGACCTGGTGCTGGCGGCCGGAGAAGAAGTTGGCGGCCCGGTGCTGGCGGTCTGCACAGAGGAAGCTGGCGGCCTGGAGACATCCCGAGCAGATGACGGCCTGGAGTTGGAGCTGGCGGCCGAAGAAGATTTGGAGCTGGCGGCCTTAGCATAGGGAGCTGGCGGCCGGAGCTGATGATGGCGGCTAGGACATGGATGGCGGCCGGTTCAAGGTGGCGGCTGGGCTGATAGGTGGCGGTCCGGTGTGAGTGGCGACCGGCATGTTTTCTCTCGCTAAGTCCTATATTTTTCAGCACAAATATAGGATACCATTATGTGGTATGATAAAGGTTCCCAAAACCTATGTCATAAATTCAGCACAGGGTATTCTCATCAAAACAAAAAGATCGCATGGATCAAAGTGTGTATAAGAAGACACAGATCAAGAGGCTTATCTAGTTACACAAAGATGAGAATAAACATGTTGCCTAACAATACTGGACGCAGACACAACATGTCATTCCAGGTTCGCCTAATGCGTATAATTCCAAATTCGCTGCAGCTAATGATGCATAGATTCGTGAATGAGTAATGATGAGAAACAAGGCGTCCGGCATACAATTCATAGTGTTGGATGCAAGCAAGCCTAGCATGAATTCAAGGTTCACTTAACATCTACTCAGCATACAAAATCCCAACAATTAAGCAACATACAGTTCAAGATCAAAGATCAGAAACAATTCCAAGCATGCAATCCAAGAATGATGTAACATCTACAGCTTGATGAGGCGTACACTTCCAATTCCTAGTTTCTAGTCCTAGCATGCTCTACGCGTTCAGAAATCTTAGCCAGCAAAGCATTAGAACAAGATAACCGAAGGAGACAACAGGCTAACCTGATCCATGAGTCGAGCGGACGGGGATGGCGGCACTAAAGGAGATGGTTGGCGGCTGGCGGCCGAGGAGAGCTGGCGGCCCGTGCTCGGCGGCGCAAGAGCTGGCGGCGATGCAGGTGGCTGGCGGCCGGCGATGCTGGCGGCAGGCTGGATGGCTGGCGGCCGAGGCAAGGCTGGCGGCCGGGCGATGCTAGCGGCAAGCCACGATTGGCGGCCAAGTCCGAGCCTGGCGGCTCGATGGCTGGCGGCTGCGGGTGGCTGGCGGCCCGTGCTCGGCTAGCGGCGCTAGGTTGATGGCGGCGCGCGACGAGCTGGCGGCCAGGGCAATGCTGGCGGCGAGCAACTGGTTGGCAGCTGGGCAGCTGGTTGGCGGCCAAGAGACAGGCGGCGATGCAGGCTGGTGGCGCCCGACTCCACACCCGAGCTTGGCGATTGGCGGAGGTCGGATGTTGGCGGCGCTCCACGAAAGGTTGGCGGCCTCCGAGATCTTCAATGGCGCTAGGACTGGCGGCTCCCGGCGAGGTATGGCGATACCCAAAAGATGATGATGGCGGCAACGGTGGCGGCACACGACGCTGGAGGCTCCCTCAATGGCGGCGACGGGGGACCTGACCCGAATAAGATGACAGCGATCGCTCCGTCAACGAAACGGGACTCTGTTTGTTGTCCGATGCTAAATCGGAGGCGGAGGCGGCGGTTCACAGTAATCGGAATACTCCAAAACGGCAGCCAAGTGAGAGAGAAGAAGACAAGGGAAATTTGAAAAAATGCCCAAAAATTTTGACCCTTGGACAAGTGGTGGCTTTTTATAGAAGCCAACTAGGGCTAGGGTTTTGGAATAGGCCTAATGGGCCAGGCTTATGATTCAAACGCGCAAATCTGTCTTAAAATGCTAATCAGACAAATTGCGCGAGGGGGGCATCTGTTAACCCCAATATTTTAGGCCCAATGAATTTAACCCAATTCTTTTTCAAGAGGCCCAATCCAATTAAGAGGCCCACTAAGCTTAACCCAATCCATTTTCGAGAGGCCCGGTCCAATTTGAGATTTATCCGGGTGGTAACCAAGTGATGAGAAACTGGCGGCATAAGGCATAAGGAATCTTGGGCATTCAAGACATGCATCACCATGGAGGGGATAAAGGAAGCGATAGAGGCTATCAAAGTGAACGGATCAAGGGAGGTTACCCGATCTCAAGAGAGCATCACTCCATGATAGACGCCATCAAGGCGAAATGATCAAGGGGAGGTTACTCATGAGAGGATCCTGGTAACGTTCAAGACAGGGCGAGATAAGGGGAGTGATTGCTGCAGCCACATTAAGGTTGAGGAGCCTATAAATATGAGTGGCATCAGATTAGTCAGGGACATCCACACGCCCCTAGAGGAATCGCTATCTTTATTATTTTCTGCACCACTTTTTCTTTCTGCAAGTTTATTTCTTTGTTCTTCCATTCTGCATTTCTTTATTTCTTACAGCTTTATTTAGATTCCTGAAATTTTCCTTCACAATCCTTATAACGATCCCCAAATATTGTTCAATAAAAAAATTCTTGGTTAACAGTTTCAATTCAAAATCAATTTGTAATAGCCCAACTCCATATAAATAAAGGAGAAGGGAACGGTTACGTTGCGGACATATGTCCGTGCGGATGTACGGACAACGTCCGCAACCGTTGAATTCACAACTCAGTGACATGACATAAACAACTCAGCGACAAAGCCAACCTAATTCAACGACGCGGCCTATGCAATTCAGCGACATTATTGTATTCATCTCAGCGACGTTTGAAGTTAGAGCCGTTTGAAGGTCATTGGGATTTTAAACGCATCTGAGCAACGGAGCCTTCATAATTCAGCGACATGGTCTATGTAATTCAGCGACATGACCAATGCAATTCAGCAACATTATTGTATTCATTTCAGCGACACAATTTTATATTTCAGCGACATAGTTCTATGCATTTGAACGCATCTCAGCGACGGCCCCTACACAATTCAGCGACATGGCCTATGCTATTCAGAGACATGGCCAACACAATTCAGCGACATGACCTATACTATTCATCGTGTACGTACAATGCCGCTAGCACTTTCAATAAAAAAAAATTATACATGAATTGTATATGAAATATTTTGATAAAATTTTTCTAAAAAACTTATGACCCTATTTGGCAAAACAGCTAAATCCAATCAGCTAATTTGTCTCACAATATGAGATAAAATAGCTTATTTAAAAAGACAAAATAACTTAAAACAGTGTTCAGTCAGCTCTTTTTGAAACCGCTGCAAATAGCAACATTTTGGATTTTAGCTTATTCTAGGCAAAAAGTTAACATCGAAATTGTCAAACAGCTAATTTTATCTAATTATTACTCATAGAATCAGTCAACAGAATAACAGCTAACAACTTATTATCAAATACGGCCTATGTTTGTAATTTAATTTGCAAACTATATATGCACAGAAATCATAGAAAATAGTTAGAATAACTTAAAAAAAAAAAACAAAAAAAACAAAACATCTAGTAAGGTATAATAAGTCCAATAACATTGCAGTTCCATCATCAAAATCATACTTACTCCGTCTCATTATTTTTGTTACGGACCCACCCAGCACGTATGCCGATATATATTTTTAACGGTTAATAACTTAAATTGTGTACAACGAAAAGTTATAAAAACTTGATTGTCTAAAACTACATGATTAGACGAATCTAACAAGATCTCACTTGACTATGTTTTTTCTTATATAGCTATGATAAAAATTCGAATCAAAGTTAAACAGTGAATAGTGCCAAAAAATCATCCGTAACAAAAACACCGAGACGGATAAAACAAGGTGACAAAGGAAATAAAAAGGATCAGTTATTATATAGGAGATCAAGTATATGCTCTATTATTTTTGTTATTGTAATACAAATGGTCATAAAAGAAAATTGAAATCTTAGTTTATAAACTTTCAATCTTATGATTCCGATTCAAATTCTCGTAGGATCACAATATATAAAAAAAAATAAATGGGGGATATAAAAGAGCTTTTGGCACCCAATGACAGTTGACCTGAGTGGTATTGAATTTTGACAGCTTAAGCAAAAATTTGAGACTTTGTATATCCATAATACTGATTTGGGAGAGACAGGCCTTTAATGTCCACCAAATCAAAATAAAAGAGCTTTTGGCGTGCACGTTCACTACTCATTGCAGCCTCAAATATAGACCTCGATTCGATCTTTCTTCAGTGTCATTTGATGTTGTATTCCTGTATCAATGCCATCCGGAGAACTCTCCCACCATTACTATCCTCCTCCGCCGCCGGCAGGCTCGCCGGACGAGGAACTATGGCTCTGGACGCAGATCAAAGCGGAGGCTCGCCGCGACGCGGAAGCAGAACCCATCCTGGCCAGCTACTTGTACTCCACAGTGCTCTCTCACGCCTCATTGGAGCGATCCATTTCCTTCCACTTGGCCAATAAGCTCTGCTCCACCACCCTCCAATCCACCCTTCTCTACGATCTCTTCCTCCAAATTTTCTCCGCCGACGCAGACATTCGCTCCGCCACCGTTGCTGACTTACGCGCCGCCCGTTTCCGTGACCCGGCCTGCATTTCATTCTGCCACTGTCTTCTTAGCTACAAGGGTTTCCTCGCTTGTCAGGTTTTCCCCTTTTCATTAATAGTTTAGGGTTTTCTTTTTCTTTTTTTTTTTTGTGTGTGTGTGTGTGTGTAACCACATTGAAATTTGGTCCCTATTATGCTTTTAGCTGACTTTTCCATTTTTAAATATTCTATACACGTATCCTTTTTTTTTTAGATTGCTCTTTTTGGTAAATAAAAATGGATAGAACTCCATAGTTTAGACTTTTCTAGTTGCTGATTTGGTAATTCAAAGGAAGCTAGGAGAAAAAGGAAAAAAAAAAAAAAAAAGGATTGAATCTAAATTGACCATCATGGATTCATGGTTAGTTTGACGGCACGCTTCACAAATTTGATTTCCTCCCATAAATGGTTTGTGACCTCTAAGGCCTGTTTCAATGAGTTTTTTTTCTCAAAATGGAGGAACCAAAGAAAAGCAGCAAACTTTGGACTTACATCTAGTTGATAAAAGTCAATTTTTTTTGCTTCTTACATACTTTTGCTAAAATAGAAAACCCTAAAAACCAATTCAAACAATGAAACAACTTAAAAAGCCAAATCAGTTCAGAATTTTTGAATTTCTTATTATTTTTTTATTTTTTTTTTGATTGATTCTTGATAAACTAAATATAAGCTTGTGAAAGTCAATCCGGTTACGGCACCAACTCCTAAAAATATAGTCTGTATATGAAGACATCAAATGGGGCATTTCTATCATCACATACTTATAACATTTCTCTTATCATCACACGTAAAATATTTCTCCCATCACACACGCACGGAACATTCTTCCATCACACGGTATTTTTCTCATCACATACATGAAGTTATGTGTAGGTGTATGCACTCAATCCTCATCCTAAAAGAGTTAATGCTCAACTAGTTAGCATTGCAATAATTTTCTGTTCTGTTTTGTTCATGTTGTTGGATATATGGATAAGGCAATGTTTGGTTCATCATTAACGACAACGTTTTGGGTCAATTGTGTCTAATTGTAAATTGAATTGTTGTAAATACTTCATGTTTCATCAATCAGGCTCACCGTGTGGCCCACAAAGTGTGGATTGAAGGACGAAAGCCTCTAGCGCTGGCCCTTCAATCTCAAATCTCAAATGTGTTTGCTGTGGACATTCACCCCGCCGCCAAATTAGGGAAAGGCGTGCTTTTCGATCACGCCACCGGAATTGTGGTCGGCGAGACCGCCGTCATCGGAGACAACGTGTCCATTCTCCACCACGTCACGTTGGGTGGAACCGGCAAGGAGGGTTGGGACCGACACCCCAAGATCGGTGAGGGAGTTCTGATCGGCGCCGGAGCGACCATTCTGGGGAACATCAAGATCGGAGAGGGTGCCAAGATCGGTGCAGGCTCGGTGGTTCTGAAAGAGGTGCCACCGGGAACGACCGCCGTGGGGAATCCAGCTAGGCTTCTTCTGGGAGGAAGGGAAAAACCACAGCAGCATATTATTATTGAGGACATGATCATGCCAGAAGAGTCCATGGATCATACTTCCAGCTGGTCTGATTATGTTATATGATGATGAATCCAACCTCATGATGGCTTCGCCTGCAGTAATATGAATGTATGTATTGGCAATGGAGTTTCCTCCAGTCTTGATTCTTCTGTGTCAAGGCTAGCTTGTGCTCTGTAATGAATAATTAATAAAAATGAGTTTCAATTCATCACTGATTTGGTAATTGAATTCGTCATCTTTTTCATTATTGGAGTACATTAATTTAAATATGGAATATAACAAGTTAAACTTGGAGCAATACTTTGTAAAATGTTTGTTACTTGGAAGGCACAAATGTCAAATGTATCAATGCATGTGGACGGGATTGTGTACCACATTAATTATTGTTTAATTCTAGGAAATTTGACGTGGCCAACAGGCCAAGCTTAATTAATTTTCTTTACAGATGGTTTTGAATCAACCTTTTCAAAAATAATAATAATGCGTCTGTTAAATATATAAACTTTGTAACTTGTACATGAAAATCATGGGGAATTAACACCATTTTCCTTAGTTGATCCATCACAATGCATGACTCTTTTTTTAAAAAAAATAAACAAAAGAGAAAAATTAAAATATTGATATTCATGTATCGGCAAGTTGTGTGGGAGCTCAAGTTACACAAATTACAAAGAGAAATAAAAGAGATTAACAGGGGAGGATAAGAATCGAACCCCTAACCAAAAGGTTGCAAAATAAAGGTATATCATCATGATCATGATATACCTAATAACAAAATAGCCTCCCACACACATACTTTCCCTCCAAAGCCTCCCCTCTCTCACAATTCAACAATATTTTCATTCTCTCACACACATCAATTAATTTATCAAAATGCCATTTCATTTAAAAGAAAAAAAATTAATCCAAAAGGTTCCATTTATCATTTTCAATGTATTCATTGTGGTGCATGAACTATTACTTTCTTCTACTTAATTTCTACTCAATATCGGCAAGTTGTGTGGGAGCTCAAGTTACACAAATTACAAAGAAAAAAATAAAAGAGATTAATAGGGGGCCGGATAAGAATCGAACCTCTAACCAAAAGGTTGCAAAATAAAGGTATATTGTTGTAAAAATGGAGGAGGCCATTCAGCCAATCTAGCCCAGCATAAGCTAAGGTTAAAACCAATTGGTCCATCACAATTTACATCATCAATTAGAAAAAGAAAAAAAAAAAGCCCACAATTTAATTGTTTCTTTTTTATTGTTATTTTTATGTTTTCAATTGTGCTTTTATAGTTTATTACTCGTTTCTTTTTAGTTACGTACTTGTTTATTTTTGGTACGTTAAGTTTGAGAAAACAAGAAGGGAATTGGTGGTGAAGATTTTAATTTAAAAATATGTGATAATACTAAAATTAAGAATTCACTTATACCTCGATTAAGCAAAAATTCTCGTTTGTTATTACTCTATCATGTCTTGTCTATCTATATAATAAATCATAAATATTTTTTGGCATGTTCAGACTGTATTGCCTTTATTAAATCTAATATTTCTATCTTAGATTATTTAAAAAATATCAACTTAATGATACATCTGTAAATTATCATAAAACATCATAAATATATCTATGGTACATGTGATGACACCTCATAAACGTCACGTCATCCTCTCAAAAATACCAAATGCTGCCACGTGTCTATATAACAAATCTTGAATTAAATTTAATCTATTTTAAATATTCTTAAAAGATATCTTTCTAAGATTTCATTTGTAAATTAATAGTAATATATCCACGGTTCTCATGTTGACACATCAACATCTATATTTATAAAATAAATCTATGTTGATATAAAAATATCTTGATAAAAACTTTTTATGTTTATTAAAAAAAAGATATACTATTTAAATTATAAATAAATTAAATTATACAGTTACTTCATATTTTATACTTAACAAATATTGAATTAAAGTTAGTATATTACAAACTTAAATTTTATATATAATATTATTAAATTAATATTATTCTAATTATATTAAAACTGAACTTAAAATGTTAACATAAATCTATATAATAAGCTAAATAGTATAGTTAAAAATATATTCTATTTGATATTCTTACATATCCTGAATACTTTTTGGCATGTTTAGACTGTATTGCCCTTATTAAATCTAATATTTCTATCTTAGATTATTTAAAAAAATATCAATTCAAGGATACATCTGTAAATTATCATAAAACATCATAAACATATATACGGTACCTATGATGACACCTCATAAACGCCACGTCATCCTCTCAAAAATACCAAATGCTTCCACGTGTCTATATAATAAATCTTGAATTAAATTTAATCTACTTTAGATCTTCTTAAAAGATATCTGTAATACCCGAGAAATCGACATCGAGAATTTAGATCCAAAAATTTAAGGATTGGATTTATTTATTAAAAATCGAAATAATTCCGAGAGAGCGGGAACTAAATATTTCGGACAGTCGCGACTCGGGATAGATTTATCGAATTATCCCAACGATCTCGGATAATTCATAAATTATGATTTTTAAAAATAAAATCATAATAATTACAAAAAAAGGGGGCTGGTGGCTGCGCGGTGACGGCGCGGTGGCGTGCCACCAGCGCCCCACCAGCGGCAGCTACGGCTGTCGAGCATTATGCTCGTTTTTGGCATTGAATTCGACTTGGGGTGATCCCAATCGATTGGCATTCCGTCCCCAGACGTTTTGGGACGTTTTCTGGAGGTTTATCAATGAGTTTGAAGTGCTCAAGCCTCACACTTTGGATCAAGATTGGATAATGTTTATCCATTGAACTCTTTTTGAGCCAAGGGTGAAGGGGGACTGTTGGAGGGGATTAGGGGCGGTTTCATCCGATCATTACTGCTCCAATCAACCTTACAATTACCCATGGTCATCAATGATTCCACGGGGAGCCTAAATAATCCTCTATTTAACCACACTCAGCCCCAAACTCTCCCCCATTTGCACCATCCAAATTCTGCAAACAGTTTGAGTGTGGTGAGTTGTGTGTGTTTTCTCTCCGTAGTCCAGTAAGGGTGAGGGCGAATTGAGGCTTCCAAATCCTTCATCAAGTGGTTGGTAAGGTTTATCTACCTTTTTCTTGGGCCTGGAATCGGATTCTAGCCCTTCTAACTTAGGATCTTGGACATTTGATTCAAAATAAGTTCAATTGGAGGGGAGTAGATCGTGGGGGCTGTGTTGGATGTTTCCAGAGAGATCAAACCGGAGATTTCCAATCCTAAACTGATCTACTGTAAGTTAGTATTGTACACGTCGATTTTTAGAGGTTTTAGTTGAGTTTCCATCTAGTTCTAGTCCAAAATCCTTCCGTTGGTAAAACTGTCAAAGAGGGTTTTCAATCGGATAGTTTCTGTTGTTGTGCGATTTCGACTTAGATCCACATGTTTTTGGAATCTTTTCTAAACGAAAAATGTTTCTAACATCCTAAATATGCTCTCTGCAAATTTTCAGAATTTTTGAACAGGTTTTGAGCCCCGAAATTTGATCTGGTATTCTATATTTGAGTGCTGTCAGTTTTGTTGTCTTTATGGAATCCGATTTTGTTTCTCGATTTAACCCATCTATGTTAGTTATTCGTGCCTGATGTCTTCATAGAATTTGTTCCATTTTGTGTCTAAATCATCCCTGTAAAATTTTATGATTTTTGGAATATGTTCAAAATTGTTATGAATTTTTGAATGAACTGTGGTCGGGTGAACTGAAGAGTTTGAGATTCATGAAACAGCAGGTTCTGAAACCAATTTTTATGGGTCACTTAGATTTCGAATTTGAAGAGGCTTATTTCTAAGAAAAATGTTCATTTGGGTGTGTTCTAGCTTCTATAAAAATTTCAAAATTTTTGAAGATGATTTACTCCATTTCTAAATGTGATTTTGGAAACTGCCATAGTACTACTTTTGTCGGTAAATTGTATCTTGCGTATTTTGATGAACTATGGGTCAAATGTTACTCATTGAAATGGATGAATTCTGGAAATGTGAAATGTTAAAAATGTGGTTTTGAAACCTTAGGAGTTTTGATCGAGTGGGATGCCCAATGTTATTTTGAGGGTAAGTGTACTTGGCGTGAGCTCGTTGGGCCGCCCCCTCTTTTGTTGCCAAAACGGTACATATGATATTATGATATTATGATATTATGGTTTCGTGATTGTAAGAGTCTATACTCCTAGATGTATCCGTTTGGGTTATTTAGGGCTCCGGAGCGGTCTGTATAGGGTCACTGCTTTCACATCCCTCGTGGGTACGAGTCCCAGAGGTGGGTTGATCCCAAGGGTACGTCCCTAGGATCTTCGTTATGGAGTCCTTGTGGGGTTTAGTCCCAAAAGGGCATAATTGGTGTCATCGATCATAACGAACAATGGTAAAATATTCGTGGGATATGTGTTAGAGATTTTAAATTATTTTATTATTTCGTCTTTTTCAATTAAAATTTTATCCTTATGTATTCATCTAAAATCTTTTAAAATTCGTTGTGTTACATATTAATTTACGCAGTACCTTTTGTACTGATAAATTGTTGTTTTCATTTTTTCCTCAGATTTCGCAGACTAAGCATTGCATGGAGGGATGAGAATTCTACTACTAAAGACTTGTCGCATTTAAATTATTTAAAATTACGCACTGGACTTGGATTATGTTTTGGCCGCATGTTTTGGCCCTATTTTTAGCTACCGCATTACTTTACTCGTGCATGGTAGACTATAACTCTGATTTAAACCCGGGCACTCTTTGATTGGTTTAAGTATTTTTAAATAATGATGCAACTTAAGCCTTAGCATTCTTTTAAATGAGCTCGATTTGATCGTGTCTTGTTTAAAAGAGTGTGGAGGTAGCGTCCCGGCCTGGGTGACCAAATCCGGGTGTTACAATATCTTTCTAAGATTTCATTTGTAAATTAATAGTAATATATCCACGGTTATCATGTTGACACCTCAACATCTCTATTTAGAAAATAAATCTATGTTAATATAAAAATATCTTGATAAAAACATTTTATATTTATTAAAAAGATATACTATTTAAATTATTAATAAATTAAATTATACAGTCATATTTTATACTTACCAAATATTGAATTAAAGTTAGTATATTACAAACTTAAATTTTATATATAATATTATTAAATTAATATTATTCTAATTATATTAAAAACTGAACCTAAAATATTAACATAAATCAATATAATAAGCTAAATAGTATAGTTAAAAATATATTTTATTTGATATTCTTACATATTTAATTAAAATTTCTATACTATAATTTATACTATCTTATATATAATATTATTAAATAAATATTTTTTATTAAAAAATATTTCATAATAATAAAATGTGTTGGTGTTACACAATACAATATTGTATAATATAATGTGGAGACATATTTTTTCTAAAAAAATTAGGGCCAAAATAAAAATTTAAAAAATTGATGGGCGTAAAATTGATATTTCCAAGGGAAATGGGGAAATTGATTGTTTTTTCTAATATTATAAGTACTAATTTGAACTTTGAGCTTTGAATATTGATATTTTTTAAAGTTGGGGCCTATTTTTTGCCGAAAAACTACTGAAGGTTTATTATGTATATAGAAGATTATTTTTGCATCTTTTAATTTACATTCAAATGCAAGAGAAATATAACATTTTGATGGTTAATTATTTTTTTCTTTTTTAAATAGCAGGTTGAGAGTTGTTGGGAAATAAAGGTTTATGCCGTGTTTGTGTCGCTTATGGGAAAAATAAGATATTACATATTTGTATTATTTAATTAGTGAATCTTATTTCTAAAATGTTAGAATACATGATATTTATTTATGAGTTTTAGAAGAAAACCTTCAGTTGCATAATTAAAAATGAGTTACTGAGTATTAGTGCTTTAGTTACTTCCATCTGCATAATTTACTAATGGGTAATAGCAATATAAATAATATGCACTGACTCCATATTAAAATATTAATGCATATAAATACTTATCAATTATGAATGTTCACATGCGCTCATCTAATTAACTTTAATTTCAATAATAGTAAAGCCGAGGGGGGGGGGGGGTTGGCCCAAAGCGAACTATATCTACAAGTGGTGTGACTGGGACGTTACGGTAGTACTAAATACATATTTTCTCAAATTTAGATCATTGGGTTTGATGGTCAATTCTGCCACTAAATTTGATAAATCTAATAATCTCTGTAACCTTGAATTTTAAGTCTCATGCTTCTTTTATTTTGTTTTTTTTTTCCACTTTGAAACGTGCAGAGAATTTATGTTGTCATTATTTCTTTTGATGCTTTGAAAATAAATACTTATGAACCTAATCCCAAATTTTATATTTTTAAGTTTCTCAAAAAGTCAACAAATGTATTAGTTGACTTTACGTATCATAAGTTGATCTTTGCCAAGAAAAAGATGAAGACTCAAAATGTTAATTATATGATTGTCCAAATGAGTTATTTCTTTACATTAAAGCATGCATAACATTAAAAATATGTATAATACTAATAATGATGTGTCAAAAATGTATTGACCGATATATTACCAAGAAAAAGAGAAAGTCCGAGGAATGATCATTCTATGATAGTTGAACATATTGCTAATGTGGTTTAAAATATAAGCATAAAAGAATTGTTACTGCTTTACCGAAATAGCTGATTATCATAGTTACTGCAATAATCAACAAAATTATATCCAATAATTTTATATTCAATAATTAATAATACATTTTTGAATCGTTCTCCAATATTAAATCATTATTCAAATTAAGAGAAATGATGAATATAATAAAGTATGATAGTTTGGATTCACTCAACAAAACAATATGATTGGAGAATCATTGTAAGAGTGATTCATTTACGGGATAGTTAAAATGTATATTATGAAATAAAGAATTGAAAATCATAGCATGTTATTATTATTATTGGATATCAACTAGCACACCCTCCCGCGCATTGCGCGGAAAGTAAATTTTTATATAATTATTAAACAATATTGTAATATTTTAAAAATTCAAATATTTTATTAAATTTAATTGGGAGATAATAACTTATGACAGGCCCAAGCTAATAGATAAAACCCTGTAAGCGTTGTTTGAGCGATGTCTCAAAAACCTGCAAACCACAACCAGAGGCAGACACAAACAGAGTGCGGAAATAAACAAGAACACAAAGAGTTTGGTTACCCAGTTCGATCCACTGATCTACATCTGGGGGCTCCAAGCCAGGTTTTCACTAGATTCACACAAACCATTGAATCACACATCAATACACCCTACACATCCTTACGTTCCAGTGAACTTCTCTATCTACTCATCATAGACTAGAGAAACACATGGGAGCATCAACTATATACCCAAATGCAAGCAATTCACTAGCAGATGTTGGGGTGGTGTTTGAAGAATCCTAACTACTCAACAAATCAAGCGCAATGGTGATACAAACACCTACGATATGCACGGATCGTGTTTACAAATGATGAAACCAGAAATGCCTAAACACAATCCCAAAACCCCATTGAAATGCAGGAGACACAACAGCTAAAGCTATACCAGTAGTAGAATGGTGGTTGATGTCTTCCGGCAACAACGAATTTCAGGGGAATCCTTCAGCAGGTCCTAAATCACCATAATCCCAGCTAAGAATCTGCAAATGCTCTGTAAATTGAGCTGTGATTGCGGCTAGAAGACTCTGCAATCCCTCAAGGACGAAGACATGTATTTATATGGGTTTTAAGGCCCATCTAAACCCTTCAAGGCCTGCTAAGGGGAAATGCCACGTCATTGTACTTTTCTGTGCTTATTCAGTGAAGAGTATCAAGCGTTGTTGGCACGATGCTGCAACAACGATAAATATAGCGAACATCTTCACAATACTAAAGATATCCCTAACAATCTCCCCCTTTGTGGAGATGATCGGGCCAAGTAGTCAAAACAGTGGAAGAAGCACATAAGCAAATAATCAGATCAAGTGAGCATCATAATCCCAATACACATTCATGCCATGAAAGATGGGAGCAGAAGAAGAGTAGGCATAATCAAAATTAATCATCCATCAGATGTAAACCATAGACATAATCCCATAGCCAAGTAGCAGATCATCCAAAATCTATCAGAAATCCATATCCAAATCCATTAATTACAGACCAAAAATCCAGAATACCAAAATACAGAGAAAAGTCTGAACCAATAACAACAAAAAGTTTGTTGTTCCAACATCAGTAAAATAACATAATCCTGCAATCCTTTTTCCACTGAATCTCCCCCTTACTTGGCAGATCAAGGAGTGCCTTCAGAATCATCATCCCCCTCAGCTAGAGCATCAAAGGAATGTGGAAGGAGGGTGATCAGCTTGCGAACCTTCCTCTTGAGTCCCATTTGCCTATCATTGAGTACTCCCAACTCCTTCTCAACCTGTTGCAGCTCTCCTCGAATATGATCAACCAAAGCAGGACCAAGCTTTTGAGGACCAAGTTTGAAATCATTGTGCAGACCCTTAAGCATGTCAGAGGGCAAATGTTTCTTAACCTTAATAAAAGTTTCAGAGGGAGCAAGCAAGTGACAAGAGTTGGCAAACAGAGTAATAAAAGCAGGATAGGGCAATTGGGTATTCTTCTCAATATTGTCACGAGAAAACTTCAACATATGCTTAATGATCAGGTAACCATAGTTGAGAATCTCAGGACATTCATCAATAGAGTTCAAGAGTTTGCCCATAAGAGAGCTGACTAGCATTAGAGGTAGGCAGGAAGTTTGAAGCACCAATTCGAAACAGACAGTTATACTTCATAGACAAATCAGAGGGACTCATGGCACATCTACCAAAAGCATATTTCTTAGAAGTAGAAATGGTAGAAGCTATGGTAGCTAACTCAGCATTGAGTAAATCAAATGGATTAGATATATCAGTGTTGGTAGGAAGTTCCAACAACTCATGAAAAATAGAGGGAGTAAGATCAATCAATTCTCCACGATGGTAAATCTTACAAAACCAGGGGGAAACAGGATCAAGGACATCAGGATGCAAATTAGCATAGAACTCTCTAACAATAATAGGGGAATAATGCTTAAGCGAAGTAGCCCAGACAGAAAGATGCTTCTTCTCCAAGTACTCAGAAAACCAATTTGATCATAATAGGGGTGCACATAGCATTCTTCAGAAATGAAACCACGAGAGTTTAGGGTTTCCATGGCATACCTTTCCCCATCGATCGAGAAATACAAAGGAGAGTGGGCATCAGATTCCTTGAGAACAGGGACCGACTTCTTCCTAGGAGCACCCTTCTTAGACTTCTTCTGAGGTTGTTTGGACACGGTAGGAACAGCCTTGTATTTCCCTTTCTCACGAACCTGTCTCCTAATCTCATCAAGAGGCGTATCATCAGGTTCAGCCTGAGTTGGTTGTCCTTGCGAAGTTGGAACCTCAGGTGTAGGGGAACCACCAAAGGGAACCTGCTGAGCAGTCCCCGAATCAAGCAAAGTATTGGACTCAGGGTCCAACATTAGTAAGCCTTCCCCAGTGGCAACGATAGTAGGCGAAAGAGGGGAACTAGAGTCAGGGGGCACTGGAACGGAGGGAGACGCGTCGGGGACAGGGACCGAAGGAGGTGTCGGACTTCCAGAACCCGATTGAGGGTTTTCTGTTGTCGGAACACCCGCTTTTGGATCTGTTCCGACCGACGGTGTCTCAACATTCTCCTGTTGGGGTTTAGGGCTAGAACCCTTTTCGGCGGTACCATCAGTCGCCTTGGTTGTATCATCAGGAGTGAGTGAGGTTGTTGCATTGGAGGAAAAATAGTTGAATGGGATGTTGAAAAAAGGGGATGGGAGAAATTACACTATATTGTTTTTATATAGATATATAGATATAATATATATGTGTGATTTCAATGAGAACGAATTTTATATTTCCAAATTTTAGAGGAAATTTTGAGTAGTATATAAAGGAGAATTACAAAAATAATTTGTAGAGTATATATGATATGATTGACTTTGTTGAAATTAAATATTAGACTTTTTATATATATTATGGATTTAAGGAGTATATATGATTAAGGTAGTTGAATTAAATTATATATATATATTATAGATTTAATGAGTATGTTAGTTGAATTATTTTATATATATGTATATATTATAGATTTAGTGAGTATATATGATTGTTGAAATTGTGGAAGAAGAGTTGAAAGAGTTGTTGAAAAAAGGGAATGAGGGAGTGGAGGGAATTTAGACTATATTACATATATATATATATATATATATATATAGATGTGACAATATAATAATTTCCTACATAATCACATCCACATAAGCAATTTCTATGTTACAATATTGACATAATGATTCATATAGCAATATGATCAATTGCATCCCTTTATATGGCGTGCATGTCTTTGTGAATTCTTTTAAAGAAGGAAAATTTATTTCGATCAACAATTTCCCCATCAAATCATACGTTAAGAAATTTCTAAAGTGCACAAAGTTTGATAACTAAATATTGATGACAAATTATACGAAAGTAGTTCCAATTGTAGATGATCGAACTATGATGAAGATAAATATGCAAAATTGAATCCAATTTTTTGACCTACATTATCCAAGAACTGATTGCAGCCTGATGATAATCTACCAAATCCTCCTCAATGGATTAATCTTAGGCCCAATGAGTCAAAACGGACAACATATTAGGGAGTAAAATGATAGTTTTAGAACCTTAAGAATGCAAAGATATTGTTAGGTCCAAATTTGGATACAATTGTGAAGATCGAGGTTGTGATGATGTTGTCAACATGGCTGAAAAACAATCGACTGTCGGGAGTTGAAGAAGAAAAAGGATGTTGAAGTAGCAAAGTTTGTTACAATAGATTGATGAAGAATCATTTTTTGCGATGTTCGTTGTTAATCTCATGTAATCCAAAAAAATTATATTCTCATTTTATAATTTGTTCAACACCCGTGCGCAGCGGGTGAAAAAATCTAGTAATTATTAATGTAGAATTGTATATTGATTTTTTTTTTTTTTTTTGCAATATGGTCAAGACATTTTAATTAAAAGTAGCAGAAGTCCATTCTACAAAATTAGGAGTACAAAGAAAAGTAAAGGGAAGAAATAAAATCAGTGGGAACTCGAATATTCAACCATAATATTAGAAGTCGAGAATTGATTTGAAATAATTATCATAGCTAATTACATGAATATCTCTTGAAATTTAAAATTGATACACTACCAAAAGAAAAGGGGGTTAGAGACATTTTGGTATTATTTTTTTTAAACATTGATACTCATGTATTGGTAAAAGTGTATGGAAGTCCAAATTATACAAATTATAAATGGGATAAAGGGAGCGACTTGGGTATTGTTAAAACATGAATAGTTTTTTTTTAAAAAAAAACAAACAAACAAAAAACAAGGTCTAAAAATCCAAATTTGTGGTTAGTGATGCTTTTAACAACACTTTCTGATGATGCATCACTAGTACTAGTTTTCATTGTTATCTCGTAGTAATGAACATTTTTTTTAATGAACTAGAAAAAATTCTTAGACGTCTTGATGCCCAAAAATAATCTAGATCTTGTTTAAATTGCTAATTAAAGCCTCATCACTGAAATTAACTTCTGTTATAGCACACAGATTACACAAATTTAATTAGAGTACATATCATTCTGCAATGTTCATTTCAAATACAAAGTTAATGATTGAAATTTTAGAAGTGGAAAAACTAAAAAAACAATATCAATTATTTTTTCTAAAGAAAAATATACAAATAAAAAATAACAAAATGGACAATTGTCTCTAAATTATTAAAGCTATATTTGTTTTATTGCTTCGCCAAAAATTATTAACCCTCCATCTTCATAATAATAACTTCATACATATTCCATCTGTTTGCTGGACAGAATAAAATGCTAATTAATTAAGTGCCCATTAAAAAAGCCTAGCAGTTAACTAACATGTTAGTTGTTAACTATTAACTGATTAGACAAGCCAACTATTAACTGATTACATGAATATTTTGAGATTAACCTTTTACATAAGCTGAAATCCAAAACGCAACTCTTTGCATTTGATTCAAAAAGAGCTCATTGACACTATTTTAAGTTATTTTATATTTTTTTAAAAATATTTTATCTCACAAATGAGCTTATTCGAAATAGTTGTTTTGTTAAACAACACTTTATCTTTCTCATTATTAAAACATTGTTCCAATTTCCACCAGTTCATATATATAAGAAGAACCTGCAGAACCCTACATCTGCATCTGCATGCATTTAACTAATTAATTCGTAGTACAATTTAGCCTGTTAATTATTTTACTTAAAGGACGTACTACAGGCATTATCATTTTTTTTTACTAATTACTTTAGCTCTTTTCAGAAATAAGAAATTAATAATTGCTGCAAATCAGATTAGACACACTTTTCCTTGAAGAAATTGCCTTTCTCTACCAGAAAATTTAAAAGTATAGTAAGTTAGGAAAACATCTTTTCTGTATGCAATAACCTAAAGTAATGGAATTACTTTTCCAGTAGCATATTATAGGGATAATGTTTCAATCAAACTGATTTTTTTTGTCTTTAAAATCCAAGGACAACTTATAATTGATCTTATCTTAAGATAATGATCAATTAAAGAAACAATGTAACAAACCACTATATACTATATTAATCTAGCTATTTATATAAAGAAAGAATATTGGTACGTGGCCAGTTGCAGATGATGATTCTAATCTCTAAATAATATATGGAAATATATAGAGTGACGGCTTTTTATTTTCCTTTCACAGTTGTGATGCATTAAGTAAATTATTTTTAAATTCTTTTTGAGTTCTGCAGATATTGCATGATCAACGACATTAATATGGAGTCAACTTAAAAGAACAAAGAGAGAAAAATCATCTTATCCTGAGAGAATTAGAGATATGGTTAAATGTTGAAAATGGCGACAACAGGTATTCAAAGTCAAATAATTTTCTTAAACTAAATAAAATTGAGAAAAATACATACTTCATATACTTCCTCCGTTTCCTTTTATTTGCCCCATTGGGGTTTTGTGTACTATTCACGCACACTTTGATTTAAAGTTTTATCATAGTTATATAAGTTAAAATATAGTCAAGTGTGATTTTGTTAGATTCGTCTTGTTATTTAGTTTTTACATATCAAACTTTTAGAATTTTTACTTGTATCGAACTTGACTTATTTATAATTTAAAATATGCATTAATTTAAAATGTGCGTTGGACTACGTGCTGGGTGAGCGCATAGCAGTAATAAAAAACAGAGGAAGTATATAAAAAGAAGGAGCAAATTTCACGACATAAGGGATAGGGTACTAGCATAATTCTTTCACTTCTGATTCAAAATATTCTAATGATCCATTCTATTAGAAAAGAAAATTAGATATGTTATGGAAATTTAGTTATATGATAATTATGGACATATGTACAATAAAATTATTGTGATAGAAAAAACAATTTGAAGGTTATATTCTTTTTTTTATGGTAATCACATAACTTTATTTCTTGCCCGGCAGATGTTAATATTTTTATAAAATACTATTAATTACTATTAAATTTGCTTAATTTTGTCTCCCCTATATATGTATAATTAATGTTCGGGTATATCTATGTATTGGGCTTCAAACTGAGAATAGACATATGACAAAATTAAACTTAGGTTCCAAAACTAGGGATGTCAATGGATCGGAGAAGGATCGGAGGTGCCTAAATCCACCTCCACCCATCAATGTTATATTGATCATCCAACCCATTCATAATCCATCTAAAACTCAATCCAAATCCAATCCACCCATGAACACGGGTGAAACGGCTGGATCGGGTGGTTAGTGGATTTCAAACATACATAAACGATGCAATATTTTATATTTAAAATAAATAATGTTTGAACATTAAACTATTACAAATCCCCACTAAAATTTCAACAAGCAAAGTAACAATTATCATATGAAGGAAAGTGTAAAGAACCAAAAGGATATTAGTAAGAAATAAGCGTCAGTGCCGCTTCGGGCAAGCAGCGGTGCTAGACATCGGCGAAGCAACAGTCACGATTTACCGATTTGGGAGAGGCGAACGATTTCAATTCTCAATTCTCAGAGCGGGATTGAGAGATTCTGAATTTCTAATACAACATAGGGTTTTAACTTTTTATTAGTTTTTAATACTATTTATTTTATTTTATATATAATACAAGTATATAGATTATCTTTTAGGTGAATACCAGGGTATCCCCGGCCATATTGGACCAAGACTAATCCCTCAAGGATCGGATGGGCATTAAAGGGTTGCCCCTCCCAAAGCAGAATTCTGCATACATAAGTATATAGATTATTTAATGTGAAATATTTATATTTTTAAAAATATATATTTATATATTTAATAAAGAAGCGGGTGATGGGTGGATTGGATGATGGGTTGGATGATGGATCAGGTGGTGGGTTGGGTGAGCCTAAATCCATCTCCGACCCAATCCGTCACACGATCCACCCATCACACTATAAGAATCCACATTTTTTCAGATTTTCGTCCATTTTAACGGATTGGGTGGATCGGATTACGGGCGGATGCGGGTGGAATTGCCATCCCTAATGAAAACCATATTAAATTCAATAAAGTTGATTTAAATTCAATAAAGTATTTGTCCTAATTGTACTTTTGTATATAGCACCTACCCCAGAAAAAAGAAGGGATTTCTGGAGTCTCTGTTTGTTGTCAACATCATTAATTACAATTCAATAAGAAAGTGTGTAGCAATCTCCCATCTGCTAATGAATTTTGTCTCCTTACAATTTGCTATGTGGTAATGAATTTGCTGCTTCCTAACAACTCATTGTATATGTAATGAATGTGTCCTTTTATACAGAAACTACATGAAAATGAAATCAGATATTCAAAATGTATGGTCTCCAATAGGAAACACATCATAGTTTAATAGGAAAAATAAGTGGATGTATACATGTATATTATCAGTGGCGGATCCAGAAATTTCTATAAGTGGTGTCACAGAAATTGATAAAAATTATATTTAAATTGTGGATAGCAGCGACAATGTAAGAAGTATTAAGGAAACTAGATTATATTGGAATTAGTTATAATGGTATTACATAAAATTTGAATGGGTGCACCAAGCTAAATATAAAAATTTTAAGCTTAAAATAATAATTTCTTCAATTAGAATGGTGTTACTTCAAAAATTAAATGGGTGCACCAAACGAGAAATGTGTGTGTCATGTGTGTGTGAGAGAGAGAGAGTGTGTTAAGAGTGGTTGCTATGTGAAGGCAGATCAAATTTAAGAAAATATGCAAAAGAAAAAGGCATACACAGATAATGTCCATCCAATCATCTTCACTTGGTGTGCAAACATACCCTTATCATAACATGATCACATGCATCTGCAAACACACATACTTGTCCATCCTACTTTGTTTATAACCCCCACCCCCTCTCTCATTCTCTCTCTCCCACTTATTACAACAGTTGGAGTATATGTCTGTGTAAGAAAAGGGTTAAAATATACTGGTCATGGGTGTCTGATTAAATTAGGTATTGGGAGAGCAGCTTGATGAGCTTTGAAAAATGGGGAGAAAGTGCTCGCATTGTGGGAACACAGGCCACAATTCAAGAACCTGCACCACCAAACTAGACTCCTCCTCCACTTTCATCCATAACAACAACAAAAACACAACCAATATAATCAGGCTATTTGGTGTGCATCTTGATATTTCAGACAACTACTACTCTTCTTGTTCATCAATTCCCATTATCAAGAAAAGCCTCAGCTTGGACTGCTTGCCCTCCTCTTCCCCAGCCCTCTCCTCATCTTCTTGCTTTTCCTCATCATTCCATCCACCTTCTGTCTATGACCAACACCTCTCTATTGGTTATCTCTCCGATGGCCTCGTCGCCCGTCCTCTCGAAAGAAAGAAAGGTACGTCTGCTTTCTTATGTTTTTGTTAATAATTTTTTGAAAAAGAAAATGAAAATTTTCATGTTCATGTACACATTTGATCCGCTTGACAATTTCTTATATACTATGCTCCAACCTTAGAGGAGGCATCATGTTTAGTTTGTCTTTGTGATGTGGATACGAGCAATTCAGTGTAGTATAATTAGTAATCATTAATTCTTTCTCGAAAAAAAAAATGTAATTATCATCATTTTGCACATATCGAATAAGTACAAGAACTAAATTGTTAGGAGTTCCATGGTCCGAACAAGAACATCGGGCATTCCTAGTGGGACTGGAGAAGCTGGGAAAAGGCGACTGGAGGGGCATTTCAAGGCAGTTTGTGACCACCAGGACCCCAACTCAAGTTGCTAGTCATGCCCAGAAATACTTTCTCCGACGAACCTCCATCGACAAGAAGAGACGCCGCGCAAGCCTCTTCGACTTGGTAACAGTAATTATTTAAAGATTTTAAGATCATATCCTAAAATACATCAACTAACCATGTATGATGTATCATCAACTAATCTTAAAAATTCTTTGATTTCTAATGAAGGTCGAAAGTATTGATGAAAAGACTCGAGCCGGTCCAAAACAAGGCTTTCCCAACATCGACTTGAATGCTTCCGGTCAAGAAAGTTCATCATGTGGGGAAGATTTAGCACTGCTCCACACGAACAACACTATTTGGACCGACGACAAACTCGAATCGTCGTCGGTCAAGAATAAAGCTCATCACCATCACCATCATCATCATCATCTGGAACCTGAACTAGAGCTCAGACTCTCATCATCATCATCACCATCACCAACATCAGCTGAAGTTGCAGAAAGAATGGGAATGGGAGTGGGGGGACCTATTATTAGTGTCACCTGACTATGATATCATACGTACTATGAAGCATTTATATAACTAATTGGCATCAATAATCCATCTCCCTATATTCCCACTTTTGTTATATATTCATCTCACCAATTGGGGATTATTATATTTGATTAAATTTATATGATTCTCTCCTGCAGACCTCATATATATAACTCTGTTAATTGTTAAAATACTGCTAGTGTAGTGATATACTACTACATTTAATAGTATATATTATTACTAGGTATACATTTACTAGGTATTTCTCCGTTCTTTTATAAGTGACACATTGGATTTTTTGTCTGTTCATTGAGTAACTTTGATTCAAGTTTTTAATACAATTATATAGATAAAATATAGTCAAGAGGGATCTTGTTAGATTCGTCTATCGCATAGATTTAGAATATCAAATTTTCATAATTTTTACTTGTATACAATTTGAGTTATTGAGGACTTAAAACGTGTATTGGACTGCGTGAAATGTGGGTCCGTGACATTTAAAAAAGAAATGATGAAGTATAATAAGTCATTTATATTTAACATCTCAAGTATTCAACCATGATTTAATTAATTTATTATATTAATATATTATAACAATATATACATATTTTATTATATTATTGAATTTCCTTTTATAAATATAAGCTAACATTACACTACAAGAAAAAAAGGAATCGCAGACCGAAATCGCCGACCGACAACACACGGGTCGGATTCCCCGACCGCTCCACCGACCGCATGCAGCGGTCGGTAAAAAGTAGCCGTTTTGGGCCCCCCCCACACAGAAACGACCAGGCTACCGACCGCAATTAATGCGGTCGGTGATACCTACCGCAATGCCGACCGAATTGCGGTCGGTAACCTAGGGCTCTATTACAGCCCCAAATCGCTGTAAAACGGCACAATCTTCCCTCCCCCCCAATTTTTACTCCCCCCGTTCCCTCCCACAAACCACCACCGCGCCGACCACCACCCCGACTCCGATCGCCGCCGACCATCCCGCGACCACCGCCGACCAACCTCCATTCGAGCGGGACGAGATTCGCTCCACCGAAGGCCGCTCGAGAGCAGCCGCTCCACCACCAACGCCGCCTGCCCCTGTCCCATTCGAGCACCGCCACCGCCGCGACCAGCGCCGGCCGCCCGAGCTCCGCCCCACCACGCATTCCTGCGCCGCCGACTGCCCTCCCAAGCCTCACGCCGCCCGCTGCCCGGCAGCCACCGAGCCACCACCCCCTGCCCTGCCCGTCGGAGCCCTTCCATTCGAGTGCAACCTTCCATTCGATCACTACATTGAGGTATTCGATTCACCAATTATTTTCATTCGTTTCATACAATCGAATTTCCGGACTGTTTTATGGTTTGATTTCTATGTGTTTTTTGTTGTATGTTGAATTTTGTTGGCTTTCTCGTTCGCTTAATTTTGTCGTTGCTCGTAACACCTAAAATTGACGCACTTCGGTTTTTTTGGATTGAAAATGTGTACTCAAATGTGTTTGAAGGCGAAAATGTTAAAAATTGAACATTTTCGGACGTCTCAAATACCCAATATGGCTGTTTTGTCGTATTACGAACACATTATTTGGAATCTTGAAATTGTAGGCTCATATGTAGAATACTCTCGTCGAGTAGATGAACTTTCATATATGTTATGCTCAATTTGGATTCCGTATGAGAAAGATATGCCATTTTCAAATGTAAATGTTGATTTTGTTCGATTTGAGATTCTACGTGCATATGTTGTCGTTGTATGTTGATTTTGTATTGAAAGTTTTAGATGTATCATTTCAAAAGTTTATTTTAGATATAGTTTATTTGAGTTGAATTGATTAGGGTAAGTGAAACAATTTATTATGTCGACATAGTTTTTTTAAGTTGAATTTAATAGCATTTTACTACGCAATTGGATAATTCTTATAAGTTATGTTTAGGAGCCTTATTTGAATGCACCGACCTTTGATAACCCCAACTATTCTCCCACCAAAACGCATAATGTAATTAAATTTACTTTAAAAAATGACTTTGCTTAGAATAGGTCATACACGTGATTTAATTTAATTATAATGTCCTAACACTATCGTCACCAAAGATATATATGTTATAACACTATCGTCCTAGGATGTTGATAAAAGTGTGTTGTGTCCAAAGTGGCATATTGCCGTAATTTGTAGGTGATGGACCGTAGTTGGATGTACCGCTCCCGTCGGGAAGTTGGAGTACTTACATCAGAATTTAAAGCTGGAGTTGAATCGTTCATACGTATGTCTCATGGAAACTCAAA
Source organism: Hygrophila difformis (assembly GCA_030278955.1). Lineage (NCBI taxonomy): Eukaryota > Viridiplantae > Streptophyta > Magnoliopsida > Lamiales > Acanthaceae > Hygrophila > Hygrophila difformis. The sequence goes on from JAOANR010000002.1 coordinate 5,417,405, forward strand.
TGTCGATAGGTCCCAAGGAAAACTTAGGTGTCCGTGTAGGCAGTGTAGGAATAAATGTTACCTACCCGATGATGACATCAAGTATCATCTACACTGTAATGGATTTGTCCACAACTACGAAAGGTGGACGTGTCACGGAGAGCCACACCAATTTACACGGTACTACGATACCGATGCGGGCAGCTCTTCAGTGTCTGCACAGGAAAATGATTATATACAAATGGTGTGCGATGGAATGGGAATTGGTATTCCCGAAACAACACCACCAGATCAGGATGAGGAACCTAGGCCACCGGAAGAACCTAACCCATAAGAGAGCTTGTTCTACCGTATGTTGGCGGGGCAGACAAGGATCTGTGGCCCGGATGCAAGAAAATGACCTTGCTATCAACAATTGCTAGGTTATTAAACATTAAAGCCGAGCACAACCTTTCGGAGAGGTGCTTCGATACATTGTGCCAGCTCATCATAGATACACTACCCGAGGACAATGCAATGGTTAAGAACTTTTACGAGGCGAAAAAACTACTTGAGGGATTAGGGCTACCTGTTGAGAAGATTGATTGTTGTGTTAAGGGCTGCATGTTATTTTGGCGTGAAGATGCATCATTAGACAAGTGCAAATTCTGTGACGAGCTTCGGTATAGGGAAACAAACTCTAATTCAAGGATTGGACGGAAATACATGTTCTATTTCCCACTTAAGAATCGATTAAGAAGGTTGTATGCATCGGAGGCGACAGCGGAGCATATGTCCTGGCATGTTGGGCATGAGCATGAGAGGACTGGGGAGATGTGTCATCCTTGCAACTCTATGGCATGGAAGCATTTTGATACAATTCATCCAGAATTTGCAGCAGAGGGACGTAACGTGAGATTGAGATTATGTACGGATGGTTTCCAACCATTTGGTCAGTCGGGGGCCCAATACTCGTGTTGGCCAGTAATTCTAACCCCTTACAATCTCCCACCCGGTATGTGTATGAAAGATGGATACATGTTTCTAACATGCATTATTCCCAGAAGATCAAGTCCGAAACAGGGGATTGATGTCTACCTACAGCCCTTAATAGCAGAGCTATTGGAGTTGTGGGATGTTGGTGTCACAGCATACGATAAGTACGCCAAACAAAACTTTCAGTTGAGGGCTGCTTTGATGTGGACAATTGGAGATTTTCCGGCCTATAGTATGATGTCTGGTTGGAGCACGTATGGGAAAACAGCCTGCCCAGTTTGTATGGAAGAAATAGAATCGATAAGGCTTAAAGAGGGTGGCAAACAATCATGGTTTGATGCTCACAGGAGGTTCCTGCCTTCGGATCATCCTTTTAGAGTTGATAAATCGAGATTCACGAAGGATAGGGAGGAACATGGAATGCCACCGATGTATAAGAATGGTGAAGAAGTGTTGGCAGACATAGATAGGCGTGGTCTCCGTCGTGTGACTGAATTAGGAGGAGATGTGGAGAATGCAGCAATCAGTAAGACATGTGGATGGAAGAAAAGGAGTATATTTTAGGATCTCTCGTATTGGAAAACAAATTTGGTACGTCACAATCTGGATGTCATGCACATTTAGAAGAATGTGTTTGAAAACATTTTCAACACGGTCATGGACGTTCAAGGGAAGACAAAGGATAATGCGAAAGCACGTGAGGACATCGTGACCTTATGTAATAGGCCAGAACTACATCGGGACAGGCGTAATGGTAAATATCCGAAGGCGGTGTATACGATGGAGAAGGATAGACGGGATGTATTCTTGAAATGGGTAGCAGGGTTAAAATTTTCCGATGGATGTGTATCCAACCTGGGACGATGCATAGACATGAATAAGCATAGAATGTTTGGCATGAAAAGTCATGACTGTCATATCTTCTTACAGCGTCTCCTACCCATTGGATGGAGGGAGCTGCTTCCCAAGAGCGTGTGGGAACCAATAACAGAGCTGAGTTTAGGGCCTTGACTGCGAAAACAATTAAAGTTGAGGAATTAGACAAATTGGCCAATGACATTCCAGTTGTTCTATGTAAGTTGGAAACTATCTTCCCACCTGCCTTCTTCGACTGTATGGAACATCTTCCCGTCCATTTGCCACACGAAGCAAGGCTTGCCGGACCCGTTCAGTTCAGATGGATGTACCCGTATGAAAGGTTAATTTTAAATAATGTTAATCAGTAGCATTTCATTTCCCGTCGTTTTTGTCTCTTTACATTATTAAAAATTGTGCATTTTATTATATATCTTAGATACCTGAATCGGTTCAAAAGAACCGTGCGCAACAAGGCACATGTTGAAGGTAGCATATGTAATGCGTACATGGTATGTGAGGCCTCGATCTTCTGCTCTCATTACTTTGAGAAGCATGTTTTCACCCGAGGGAGGAACGTGCCAAGGAATGATGATGGCGGCATAATTCCTTACAACGAAAACCTTCCTAGTGTTTTCAAATTCCCTGGCCGTGCCCAAGGGAAATCTAAGAAGAAGCGTCTGACCCCAAAAGAGCTGAACGCCATTCACGTTTACCTCCTTATGAATTGTAAAGAGATCGAACCGTATCTCGAGTAAGTCCTTCTACTAATCTATCTTGTATTTAAATGCTCTCAAATATGTTTCATAATAATCAATATCTTGTGTTAATAACAGGGAATTCACAGAGAAACTGTTAGAAGAGCGTCCCGAATTAAGTGGCCCAGAGATTTGGCGAGCGCAGTCAACAGAGTTTCCTAGGTGGTTGAAGGCACATGTGGTGGACAATTCACCGGATGATCAATGCATATCTCACATAGCTCAGGGCCCACTTCCCATTGGTGCATCGTATCCTATGTATTTTGTAAATGGGATGCAATTTCACATAGAATCTCATGGTAGGGAAAGATCAACATACAATTGTGGTGTTTGTATTGAGTCGCTATCTCACGGAGACTACTATGGCATAATCGAAGAGATTATAGTCATAGAGTACCCTGCATTGCCTATCAAACAAACTGCCTTCTTCAAATGTCGATGGTTTGACCCTCGTGAAGGCATTGGGACGCGCACTCATTCCAACTACAAGCTTGTTGAAATAAACCGGTCAAAGTTTTTGAACATATATGAACCATTCATCTTTGCTAATCAAGCCGAACAAGTGTGCTATGTTGCGTTCCCGACTATCAGACCAGTTGCCAGTCGGAATGAGTGGTTGGCCGTGTGTAAGGTCAAACCTAGAGGTGTAATAACCGTTACGCAAGGGGGAGAAGCGGATGCATTCCAAGTCGATGTTCCCGAACATCTTGGCATCGAAACTGCAAATATCACTACTAGGCGAGAGCCACTAACCGACGACGTGGTTCAATATGTTGACCTCCCTCATGATGAGAACAATGAGTCAGAATCATCGATAGACACTAATTCCTCGTCGGATGAGACTGATCCGGATGATCCTTCACAAGAGACTTCGGATGATGATTACCAAGTTTGAAATGTGATTCCTTATATTCGCAATTGTGTTCTAATTATAAATGAACTTTGAAGATGACTGACCGAGGGGGTGGTTCCTCGTCGAGCACGCCAGGCGGATCAGGGTCCAGGCGTCGGTTGATCAGTAGGTCATAGCTGCTATCTGCTATCCGGGCAGCCCAGTAGGATTACCAGCACTCACAAGCAGGTATTTCGATATAAATACAGATTAGGTACCTCATGTGCATATAAATATAATTTTATATTAATGATAAATTCACGTTCTGATTTATTGAATTACAGTTGAGACTTCTAACTCACAGCCGCAGGCGGGAGGTGCACCCAAGGGACTTGATGCCGTTCCAGAGACACCACCTACGAGCACTCCAAGTATAATATATATTATTTGATGTGATGTTCACCGTGTGTAATAACAAAAAACTTGTAATTGCTGTTTAGGATCGGTCGGATCTACACAGGCCGCCCCTCCCGCGCCACAGGGTCGGCCTGATAGTCTTTTGGTCGAGCCGGGGGACGATGGACTGCAAGTAGCTTTTGTTTTAAAGTCATTTTGCATTTCAATTATATATACTACTTACTTAAATTTATTGTGTATTTAAATTTTGTGGTTTTGGTTTATGTCTTCAAGCATTGAGTTCACAAATGCATTGGTGAGGAAGATCACCGACATTTACCCCATGCGATCTGATATGAATGGTATTAGCTGGGGAAAGGTCTCCCAGGAGACCAAAGAGTTCTATTGGGGGGAGTTTCAGGTAATCCGTAGTTTAAAATATAATCATGTAATTATTTGCATTTGTACATATCTTGATCAAACTTAAAATGCAGAAAGCAACGCACTGGGCACCTGAGCTCACTGGAGCAGTCAGGAAGGAGTGGGAGAGAAAAAACATTGCCAGGTACTTTCAAAGAGTTAAATAAAAGTTTTTGCTTGTTGCTCAACTATCGATTAATTTTACTTAATATGTTATCAGGTACAAGGATTATACTCTCGATATCAGAAGCAAGAAGCCATATCCACCAGACCAGCTAGTGGACAAAAACTGGAGGCGGATTTGGGAGTCAGCTGCGTTCAAGGAGAAATCCAAGAGAGGGAAGTTGAACAGACGCCGGGGACAGGAGGATGCACCGGCACTCCCCACACACACAGCAGGTTCGAAGACTTTTCGAGCCACAACAAACAAATTGGTAAGATGTACATATTTAATTAAATTACTTCAATAAGTGAAATGTTACTCACACGTGGTACGACTTCTAATCTTCGAAACAATGCAGTCCCAGGACCAGAACAGGCCTGTTCATTTGCATGAGCTCCACGAGCACACCCACACGAGAAGGCATGAGAAGGACCAGTGGGTACGAGAGAGGTCACGGCAGTTGAATGTAAGTATCGTAAAAAAAAATATCAAATTTAGTTATGTATAAATTTAGAATTTGGTAAGTATAAATTTGTCTCTACCATAAATTTTCACTTTAAATACAGGATGAGTTCGCAGCAGTGGTCGAATCCCTGAGCCAGAACCCCGCGATTGGGCCTGATTTCGATCCCGATCCTGTTTTCTATGACCTTGTCGGTGGGCACGATAGGCGCAATGCCGTATACGGCACGGGATCGTTGGCCCGATCACTTAGGCCCGGGGGCGATCTTATTTCCACTCCTCCATCATCCACTTCGGAGTATGTCACACAGCAGCAGTTGCAGGAGCAGTTGCAGCAGCAGTTCGCTCAATTCCAGCAGACTCTTCAGTAGATGTCTCAGAGGCAGGAGAGCATGGCTGAGCAGATGCAGAGGTTGCTTGGATCTGGGGGTCCTCGGTCCCCTGGCGATGGGGACGGTGATGATGATTTTGGAGGCGGCCGGGGAGGAGATGGCCTTGGTGTTCATTGACTGTGCTTGGCCATCTTGGGTAGTAACATTTGGACTTGTATTTTTTATGCATAACTTGTTTGAACTAAATGTGGATTTATGAGTTTGGACTTGTAAGTTGTGAGTTATGACTTTGGACACAAAAGTTTGGATTTGTAATTTGATATTTACATTTGGAGTATATGTTTGCACTTTGGGATTGTTTAACTTGTGGAATTGTGAGTGTGTACGAATCATGTAATTGTAGGATGATGTTATTATTGTTGGATTTTGGAATTGTGATTGTATTAGTTCGGTTGGACATTGGATTTGCTTGTTCTTTTGGTATTGCAACAGGGATGGCTGTGAAAACAGCCATTTCTGGTGCAATATTCAGTTGGGTACCGACCGCTGCGCCGACCGCATGTCGGTCGGTAATTTCCCGACCGCAAGGCCGACCGCCACCGGTCGGTAATGGCCGGGTCCAGAAGGTCCCAAACCGTTGGGTATCGACCGCTGGTCCGGTCTCTGACACGGTCGGTGAGTTTGCCGACCGCTCTCCGGTCGGTATTCGGTCGGCAACTTTACCGACCGGAGAGTATCAGGTCGGCATCCGATCTCGGACCAAGAGGTTACCGACCGACACTTCCGGTCGGCAATGCGGTCGGTAACCTCTGGGACGACCCGCGTCCCTTGTTTACCGACCGCATGTGCGGTCGGTAATCACCATTTTTCTTGTAGTGTTATAGACTCTAATTCGGCAAGCGACTTACTTTAGGGATGAGATGGAGAAAGCTACGGTAGTACACGAACCTAGGTGTCACCACCCTAAGCTTGTCTGTTGGAATATGGGATCCTGGACTGGTTTCCTTGTTCATACAGATGGCTCGTTATTAGCTAGCCGTGGTAGGGCGGGTTTTGGTTTGGTGCTTCGTCATTATTCTGGGCAATGGATTGGGGGAACATTAGGTTTTCTGGGCCGTGTTTCCGTCCTGCAAGCGGAACTCTGTGGCATTATGCATGGATTGGAGTTGGCTAGGAATCATGGAGTGACAAAGATTTATTGTTTATGTGATTCTACACATGCTATCCAGTTCCTCCACTCTACTCCACGGACTTCTCATATGCTTTTTTCGTACTGGTTGCGGATTCATGAGATTAGGCAGAGTTTTGAACTTTGTCAGTTTGGTAATATTTACCGAGAGGGCAATGCAGTTGCAGACGCTTTGGCCAAAATAGGGGCAAAGGATGAAGCATTTTTCACAACATGGGCTTTTCTGCCGGATTGCCTTAGACCGCTTTTGGAGGCTGACGAAGCGGGCACGTGGTTCCCACGGGACTAGCGTTCCTTAGTCTTCTAGTTTTTGTACTTTTGTACCTTTTTCATTTTCTTTCCCAGGCTGTTTAGCAAATAAAAAAAAAATATAAGCTAACAGTGTATTTTACTCACGCTTAAAGGTTATTCTTGGGTCTTTACAAGGCTTGATGAATTCTTTTGATTCACTAAAAAATCTAACACGTGTCTTTTGTATAGCTAATTATTGTATTGATCATGATCAATAATTTAAATATTATTTTATTGTTAAAGAGCATTTTAGGTTGAACATTTACAATACTTAAAGAGTTGTCAATATAAAAATATGGTTGGGAAATTAAAAGGGCATATACGCCAAGAAAGAACAATAATAAAAAATAGATATGAGAACCCCTACACAATTTGGTGACTTGGTTTTAATGTGGACACAAGGGTATATATATATATGTTGTACTACTATTACATATTCTTCTCTTGTATTTTTGTGGCAACGCTTTTCTTGTCCATATATTTGAGTCATTTTCACCGTACATATATGATTATATCTGATCTATCTATCAATCTATATTCTTCTCTTGTATTTACTTCCTTTTTGTATACTTAAAATTTAAGGGAAAAATAATTCTTACAAGTAATGAGATTGAGAAATAAATTCAATTTGCTGGATCAGAAATTTTCAATACTATATAGTTTAGGAGTTAGGACACATCTATTCTTATAGTATATCAACATCGATCATTAATATATAAGCCTTTCGGGGCAAATATTATTCTCGGATTGGACCAGATATGTGAAGGGTGCATTACATTCTCCGGCAAAAGCCCCGGCCCCGTCTATATTTTTTTTCTTGAAGTAAAATATAAACCTTACCATCTTTGCAGTGACAGAAAATTGAGTAAATGAATATGGTTGTCTTTTTGCGCGCATATTTATTGATTTTGTACATTAAAAGTTGAAGAAGACATCCCTTCTGACAATTTTGTAAAAAGAGGACCACAGTAGAGGATGCTAGAAGGACTTTCATTTAATTAGGGTTTTGAAGACAGACAGATGCATACATTACATACATACACAGATGTATCATCTCATCTCAGCATATATGTAGTACATATGAGCTAAAAAGCATTAGAAAATGACAGATACCTGAAGGCAAAAGAGTGTATTCATCTCATCAGCATTCAGCAACGTCTCCTTATTGCAAAAATATATATATATATATATATATTAGTATTACAACTCAACTTTATTCGAAATAATGAATAATTAGTGTTTGTCATCATGTATAAATTAAAACTATTCTTAATCTGTATGTGTTCCTTGATCAAACTCGAGAACAATTCAAGATACATGATGATATCATTTTTTAATTAGTGTTAAATCTGCATAATATTCAACAATCTACTCAGTTATATGGTTTTATAAAAGAAAGAAAAACTCAAGCTGTCTTACTTTCAATATGTGAAATTTTATTCACCAAGTTAATTATTACTATTTTATTTCATATCATATAATATCATGTATATATAAACAAGAAAAGTTTCAATGAGTAGAAGGGAAGAAATAAATGTGTGTGTGTGTGTATATATATAATTAAATAGTCCGTATTTAACTAATCAAGCTTGGACTCATTTCAAGCATGAGTTTGAATTCGAATATCAAGTGTTGTAACTGTTAACCCAACAAAATACATATTATAGCCCATCCAAGTTTACCTGGCCCAGTCCGTGAAAATATATCCGGAAAAGAGAACGTATTTGGCCCAATCTATTTTCCTTGGCTCGGTCCAATTCAAGATTTATCCGATAATGATCCAGTAAGAAAATCGCGACAGGAAGTGACCCAAACCACCACGCCGCCTAGCCACCACACCCTAGGCGCCTATGGTATCACCAAGTCAAGGAAGATCGCGTCTTTGCAGGGCGGCGGCATCACGTCTCATTAATATAGGGCGGCTCAGCAGATTTCAAGGAGAAAACCATGGGAGACTCTCACTCTATATAAGGAGATGATGAGGTTTAGAAGAGAGGCATCCACAAACACTCCCAAGAGGATCGCTTTACTTTCAATTTCCTTTCTGCATTTTTCATTCTGCAAATTTAATTCTTGTTCTTTCATTCTGCAATTTTCTTTCTTTCTTTTACAGTTTTGCTTAAATTATTGTAATTCCCTCAGTAAACCTTGTAACAATCCTCAATATTGTTCAATCAAAATTTCTTGGTTAACAAATTGGCACGCCCAGTGGGACCCGAAGTGGAAACCATATCCGCTTGAAAGTGTATGCAACTTAGATCTGGACGAGTAGTAAAGGACTTAACACAAAGATTTGGAGAAATGTCGCTACATGAAGAAACTCCAGTAAGAACACCGTCTGAGAACGTCGATGATACGGCGACTACCTCTCAACCACCGCAGGGGATAATGCAAGTCCCAACTTTTTCGGAAGAAATACGGCTATCGATGAATGAATCGATGGCTGAATTCATGCCTTTACTGACAAGGCACCTTATGGATGTATTGCGGCCTGCCATGGCCGATCAAACTGACAGGATATGTGGATCCCTGCGTACTCCACAAGAGGGATATATCCCTGGCATGAATATGTCACCAAGCGTTACAGGACCGTATGGCGGTCTACAAAAGACTTGGGGGACTGGTCAGCCATCACTATCTGAGTTTGGAGCACCACCTCCTATGATGTATGCTCCATCAGGATACTTAATGTCATCTAGCGCTGTTCCGATACAGCCATTTGGAGTGGCGGCTCCCATCCCAGCCGCCATGCATAATCTAGGTACTAGAGGAGGATACATGTAATACCCGAGAATTTTCCAACATAAAATAAAACAGTAATTAAATAAATAAATAATAAATAAAATAAATACTATAAATAAATAAACAAAACCAGCAAATAAAAGAAATAAATAAAGATAAGAAAAGGAGAAATGAGATTTTTACTTAAAAAGGAATTAAAGGAATTTAATTAAACAAAAGGATGGATAAATGGAACACCAAAACCCGACACTAATGAACTCGAGTATTCGAGTCCAAAACATCCAATTAGACTGAGAATAAAATTAGAGGGAAAGTATGAACCCGAATATACCCCGGAAATCGGAATTCGGGAGCATAGAGGGATAGAAACCCGAAAGAGAGGCGGAAAAGCACGACGGATCGCACGACCCGCCCGGACCGAAGTCCAGGCGAAGTCGGCGCGGTGGCCGCGCGGTGAAGTGGCTTCAGCGCGCCACGACCGCGCCACCCCACAGATTCGTTTGTTGCGTGAATCTCTCGCCCGAACGCGGATTTTTCGACTTTCGGTTGAACATCTCTTGACTCCAGACTTTTAGGTCGGTTGTGGACGCCCTATGGATTAAGAATTCTATAAATAAGCCCCTTGGGAGCCCCGAACAAGTTTACAAAACCCTACAACATTCTATACGTTCGAAACCCTAAATCCGGAGTCGTCGGAGGCACGAAACCAAGACGAACGCTGTTGGACGAGTTTCTCTACAGATCTCCATAGTCGTGGTAAGTCTCGGTCCAATCTTTATTCAATAAACGATTCGAAAACGAATCCTAATCATCTCCTTTTTCTTTCTACACCCCCGTATCGAATCTAGATCGTAGAACCCGACGAACGGAGAGGAGAAACGGTGATCTGGAAGCCACGCCTCCGAATTGGACATCCCCGACGTTCATAGACACTGTAAGTTAACCTTACATGGTTTTGGGAGATTTTAAAACATTCGAAACCTAAAAGATTCAACAAGAACCATAAATCTGTCCACTTTTATTTTTCTACCGACGCAACAGATTTGGTGAATTTTTCCGACCCTTAAAACGAACTCAAATGGTAAAACTTAAAACACGAAAAACGTTCCTAAGACTTAGACCTAGCTAGTGTAAAAATTTGAGAATTTTTGGAGTTGATTTGATATGTGAAAACCCGTTGAAACCGAACTGTTTAATTCTAGATCTTGAAATCTTGGACAGAACTTAGGAATGATCTTGATCTCGTTTTTGACATAGGATCTAGGCTGTTTTAGATCTTTGGCCAAACATGAAAGTTGTAGATAAATGTCTTAAGATGATCCCTGTCAAATTTCATTAAGTTTGGAGTTGAATTGATATGTTATAATTTGAAATCTTTAAACTGTGACATGTTAAACTCGGACAGATTTCTTGTTATGCGAAAATTGGCGATTTTGACCTACTTAGGGATCTCGGATTGAAAAAGTTAAAACACGAAAGTTGTAGATCTTGATGTTTCCGAGTCAGATATGAAATTTTGGAATTTTTGGAACTAAATCTGATTTCAGACGAATTTTGGAGTAAACTGTGATTTACCGAAACGAAATTTTGAAATCTTGTTGAAACATGGAATTAACCTTTAGGGTTGAAACGAATTGAGATATTGTTTCTAAATTAATACATTGGAAGGCAGATTTTAAGAACTAAATCCCCTTACAAACTTGATAAATTAAAATTAGGGGTGAGTGCTCTGCAGGGTGCCCCCTAACGATTCACTTCGTGCCGTAATGGACGATGGTGACCCCGCGCGCTATACTTGAAATGTGATATTGCCAAAACGGCGAAATATAGAGCCGACACTCTCATGAATATCCGTATGGGTTTCCCGAGGCTCTGGAGTGGTACTGGGTATGGCTGATACGGCTGCGGCCGCCGGGCTACCGGCTAAACTTGTTGACATCGCGATTTTTATCGTGAAACTTTGAAATACCAAATCGGGAATGTAATGGGGATTCTAAATTAAATTAAACTAGATTAAATGATATTGTTGTCAAATTAAATTATTTAAATGCTTTATTTAAATTATGGCTATTATTTTGAACCATGTGATATGTGTTATTAAATAGAGCCTGAGATAAATTATGCTATTGGATATGGATTAGATGAAACTAAATATTATGTTATTATCATGCTTTTGTTAAATTATTAAATGTATGGCTTTTAAACCCTACGATCATGCATGTGTTAACTTACTCAGCAATTTTGCTGACCAAAACCATTTTTATTCCTTTCTTTACAGAATATGTGGAATGAGCCTGTATGAGCACGAATCATGCATGGGATTTTGGGGATTGTTATTTTGCTTTTAAATTTCGTACTTAGACTATATTATGAACGGGCCTGTTTAACCCGTGTTTTGGCCATGTTGGCCCTTTTTATAATTTCCGCTGCGATACTGTACTAAACTAAATATTTCCGCTGCGCTATGCTATTATTATTTTCGAATTATATTGTATGGGCTATTTCGAATGCTTTAAATGTTTCAAATACTGCAATACCTAGCCTTGCATCTCTTTAGTAAGCTCGGAGAAACCGTGTCTTACTAGGGAGATGTGGCGGTGACATCCCGACCTGGGTGCCCAAAAACCGGGGTGTTACAATACATGCAACCTCAAGTCACCAACATACCTTTGGTCGCCAACATGCCTCAGGCCGCCCATCATCAGGCCGCTTCCCCATTGCCTCAGGCCGCCCATCATCAGGCCGCCTCCCCATTGCCTCAGGCCACCCATCATCAGGCCGCCTCCCCATTGCATCAGGCCGCCCAGTGTCAGGCCTCCAACCCACATCAGGCCGCCCAGCAACAGGCCCCCAGTCCACACTTGGCCGCCCAGTATCAGGCCTCTAGTCTACACCAGGCCGCCATACAACCTCAGGCCGCCAACCCATACCCGGCCGCCAACATAAGTCGTCCGGCCACCAACATGAGTCATCCGGCCGCCAACTTGGCCTCGGTCGCCAACATGACTCAGGCCGCCATTCCTCAGGCCGCCATGGCTCATCCGGCCGCCAACTTGGTCTCGACCGCCACCATGGTCCAGGCCGCCATGGCTCATCCGGCCGCCATATATCAACAAGCTGACATGCCTCCTGCACAGGCGCCTGTAGTGTCGCCCGAGTTGTTAGCAGATATGATGCAACAACATTTCGGCATTCAATTAAGGCCGATGGAACGGCCCACCTATAGGAAACCATAACCGGATTGGGTAGACACCATGCAGCCTTACCCTAAAGGCTTCAAAATGCCCGAGTTCACCACGTTCTCGGGAGACGACGGCAAATCAACCGTAGAACACGTGGGTAGGTTTACTGCTCAGTGTGGGGAAGTAGCGGCCAACGACTGGCTGAAGTTAAGATTGTTCAGTTCCTCTTTGACTGGACCCGCATTTGCCTGGTTTGCATCCTTGCGGCCAAATTCAATTCAAAATTGGGCCGATCTCGAGCGGGCATTTCACGACAGATTTTATACACCTCTGTCGCAGGTTAGTCTTGCAGATCTCACTAACACCAAACAATTTGCCGATGAGACGGCAAGCTCTTTTATTAATAGATTACAACGCATTAAAGGCCGATGTACTATGGCAATACCCGATAAAGAAATAGCCAATATAGCAGTGGCTAATATGTTACCGAAATTGAGAGAACATTTAATTGTGCAGGATGCAACTGACCTTGCCCAGCTGGCCGAGAGAGCGGCCCGTGTGGAAAAATTCCTGAGGGAGCAGGAAGAGAGGCGTCCTATGCGTCGAGTCCATTTCGAAGAAATAAAACTCAGTGATGATGAGGACGAACATGTAGAGGTGGCTGTCGCAGAGCTAGTTCAGACAGCCAAACCACATACTTGTGCGGCTCTCAAGCCGCCAAAACAAAGAGAGGCTAAGTACAAGCCTGAAGAAGACCTTTTTGACATGGGCAAAGCGGACCAAGTGTTCGATGCCCTACTCAAAGACGGTGTGATCAAGTTGCCTGAAGGGCAAAAATTACCAGCGGCCGAGGAAATTCGAGGCCGAGCATTTTGTAAGTGGCATAATTCGTATACTCATAGCATTACTAAATGCAGGAGTTTTAGAACGGCCATTCAGAACAAAATAAAAGAGGGTCGTTTGAAAATTGCAGGTATGAAAGTGGATTTAGATCCATTCCCTCAACTGCCAATTGGTGTTTCTGGACTCATCCCAAATCCAGAAGATGGTGGCTCCAGTAGCCAGAATGATAGAGGAAAGGAACACATTGAAATCGAGGAAGAGGATGTGGACTTGTTATCTGATGAGTCCGATCATGAAAGAAAAGAGTTGTGCAGTAAACAACCAAAGTTTAAGAGCATGTCGAAGGAGGACTTCAAGAAGGTCCTGGAAGCTGAAGAAAGAGAGCACCACAAGAAGAAGAACCCTCCTTTGAAGGTTGAGATCTCTAAGCAGGCGGTAGAGATCCATGAAAATGGGAAATACCAACCTATTGCTCGTGATTATAGGCATGGTGTACAGGTGGTTCCAACCTTGATGAGGCGACCAGAACATCCAGTTGAGATTGAAAGGTGGATGAAGAATAGGGCTCAGAACAAAGCCGCTCAAAAGGAGCCGCCACCCATGACTAGGAGTCAGTTTAGACGGGCTCAAAGATGATATGCCGAGGAAATGCGGCAGTGGGAGGCACAAATCCATAAGTTGGAATCTTCCAGGCCTCGGAAGCCAGTGCAACCAACTTATTTCAAATGAGAGACATCCCAGCAGCGGAGACCCCTTCACGAGAAGGCACACAGTAGGACGGTGGCAAGGGAAACTGATTCACTCATACCACCTCGTGAAGAAAGGTTTTATGAGGCCTCAAGAAGACCACCTTAGGTGCCATCACCTTCCGCTAGGGAACCAATACGGCAGAGGCTGCAGCCGCCGTTTTCCTCCACCAGGAGGCCAGTGAAGGAAAGGTTACAACTACCACCACCTTCTACTACCAAGAGGCCAGTGCGAGAAAGGCTGCAGTGGGCAGAACGAAAGCCTCAGCCGTCATCACCAAGGTCTAAAATAACCAAAGCTGGACTTCCTCAGACTAACATTTCATCATCAGCTTCTAATGACAAAGGAAAAGCGGTCGCCATAACCGAACCTGATGAAGAAGGAAGCAAGGTCAAGTCTGCGGGACAGAAGTTCATTGAGAAGCTCGACAAAATGGACATGACTCCTTCAAACATGGCTATGGCTAGTGTGCTAATGAAATACATGGCATATTTGGCGGCCCATGAAGCCTGTGAATTTGGAAGTGAACCATACAGTTTTGAAGGATTCACGGCCTATTGCAAGACTGTAGAAACCCAGAAGAAATCACAGACACAAGTTGAAACAAAATCAACTAGTGAAGCACTTGATAATGGCCAAAATTGTCCATTATTTCCAATCCATTTCCGTGTCTGAGACGGACATTTTGATCGTGTTTCCATCTTATTGTAATAAGAAAGCAGTTGAATTTGACAGATTAATGCTAGTTTGTAAAAACATCAAGCCGGTATTGAAAAGACACAAAATATGCAATTTTTAATTGTATTTGTGTTAGAAAAATCCAAAAACATGAAAAAAGGAAAAAGAAAAGAAAAAGGAATGAACAAATGGGCAAAAGAATAAAAGAGCCCACAAAAATCCAAAAAGATGGGAAAAAGATTGAAAATCCCACAACTGAAATTTGGTTAAGTGTTGAAGCACAATTCGAATTGTGCAATTCGAATTAATTCGAATTGCACACAATTCGAATTGCTGAATAGAGCAAAGAATTGGTTAAGTGTTGGAAGGGATGCAGAAGCCTAATTCGAATTGTTCAAGTTCGAATTAATTCGAATTAGGGAATGAAGAGAGAAGACACCTAAAGGCAAGAAGAAGATACAATTCGAATTGTCCAATTCGAATTAATTCGAATTGGCACAAACAATTCGAATTGCCAACAAATGCAAGGAAGCCAAGCAAAAACCCTCACCCAAAGGCAAGAAGAAGATGCAATTCGAATTGTCCAATTCGAATTAATTCGAATTGGCACAAACAATTCGAATTGACAACTGAAGGCCACATTTCCAGCTCAAGGAGGAGACCTCACAATTCGAATTAATTCGAATTGATTGAATTGAATTAATTCGAACTTCACTGATTGAAGCTGTGGAGCATGAGCACAACATTGGTGGGCCTAGGGTTTTGAAGTCTGTCTATAAAAGCAAACCTTCCACAACAGAATCCGGAGATCAAGAATTTTTACCAAAAAGCAGCTTGGGACAAAAAGAACAGCAGGAGGTTCCACACCCCTTAAGGGTTAGGTAGGTAGTTAGTTTAGTTTAGTTTATTTTTCTTGCAAGTAGTGTAATCTTTACATGCTTTGATCTTAGTTTAGTGTAGAAACAGTTTGTGTAACCCTTAGAGTAGCCATTTCCAGAATTTTTACAAGCTTTCTAGTTAGAATAAACCCTACCTTCAAGTTAATGATGGTTTTGGGTTCTTTATTTTGCTTTCAAAGTGTCAATACAAGGAAAATTTCCAGAAATGGTATTATTCATGTGTTTTGGCACTCTTTAATGCTTTCTCTAGAAATAAATGCTTAGCTTGTTTGTTTGTTTCAACTAGGTTACATTTAGTATGTCCTAGTTGACATTCAAACTTAATAAATGCATGTTTGGTGGGTTTTTGGCTTGATTTTGTACCTTAGAGCTTCAAATAAGTGTTCTTAGGTTTTAGATGTTTTTAGGTTTGTTAATATTTATTTCTATGCCTTATTTTTCCTGCCTTGATTTGTATTTTATGCTTCCTTAGATAACTTGAGTGTTCTTAGTTTATTCATGCAGTTCTTAGATAACTAGATGTTTTAGGTTCTTTGATCTTTGATCCTTTGTTTGTAGAAATAGGGTTTGAATCTTGCCAATACCCACTGGACATGTATTTGCTTATTACTTGAGAATTTCACTAGGGTGGCTGTGAAATGACATTGATGTGAGATGAGGGATTTAGTAAATCTAAAACCATCATTACAGCACAGTGTTCACCTAACCCATACTTGTGAGAACAAATTGTTGTTGTTTGAAAATGTGTAATTCGAATTGAGGCAATTCGAATTATCTCGAATTGCCTAAGAAATTCGAATTGCATAACCAAAAATTTCCTTCATGTGGTTTTCAACCAATTCGAAATCTCTAATTCGAATTAATTCGAATTGCTCAACAATTCGAATTGGCTTGAAAACCACATTGTATCCATTGCCATCCTCTCATGCCTTAGTTTATTTTCTGTCCCCAACCAATTCGAATTGCCTAATTCGAATTAATTCGAATTGCTGGACAATACGAATTCACCTTTCCCCTTGAGGTATGTGCCTTAATCAATTTTGAGCAAGGAAAGAACTTCATCAATTCGAGTTGTCTAATTCGAATTAATTCGAATTGCTCAACAATTCGAATTAGATGATATCTCATTCCTTTGCAAGGATTAATTGGGTAAGATCATACTTCATTCTTCATGCATTCTCAATTCGAATTACCCCAGTAATTCGAATTGAACTATCCCTTCTATTTTGAAAATTCCAAAAACATTTTCTTTCATGATTTGTGTAAGTTGCATGGGTGTATTGGGCCTCGGCCCAGTTCATCTGATTTCTATCCATTACACATTTCAACCCACTAGTGTCTACTTATTGTGTGCTTAACACCCACACAATACCAAAAATATTTTCTCACTTTTATGTTTTTCTTTTTTTTGTGTGTGTATGAATGGATAATGAGAAACACCACAGATTAATGTTGGTGAAAGGTCCCTTCACAGGGATATCGACTAACCCGTCTTCTGTGTGTCAATCATTATCTGTTATTTTGCATGATCTGGTTAGTGGTTGGTGGAAGCTTCGGCGAGCGTTCTCTTCACTAAGAGTTTCGATTAGTCACTCAGCCAATTCCTAATCAGATACAGTTTTAATTTTCCTTATCTTAATTTCTCAACCTGAATTCAAGTTGCAATAGTTTTAATTGATGTCGACCAACATCAGTTAAGACGTATTACAGCAAGAAATATGAGGGTTTTTCTTCCACTCACAGACAAAAGAAAACTAAATGACGGCGGTCACCGTTGTTTGGAATTCTTTCTGTCTAAAATCAGTCATCTGGGAGGATTGGGAACCGGACAGCAGATGTTTGCAGTCCGGAAAACCTCAATTATCTCTGGCACCCTTTTAGCCAATTTCTTCTCATCTCAGGCTAATCCATCTTTGTGTATTGCATTCTGTCTAACCCCACCATATATTTTGGGGTGTTTTATTTTCCTTTTCATATACTGGTATGCATGATACTATTATGTAGATGTTCTGGTCTTATTGCTATTTTGGGGATCCTTCCCCTTGGACACAGAAGTCTTGATTTAAATCAGATGTTGCATAATAAATTTCCAACAAAAATTCCTTTATAAAATCCGGATCAGAGTAGGGGATAAATCTAACAGTTATGACTAATTCACATTCTACTGGGGGTTGATTTTGAGAGCTTAGAAGCAGAGTCAGCGATTAGGTCTCATCTAGACTGAAAGGATCTGTGTTTTAATTGAGAGTTTAGTACCTGTCTAGGGAATGATTTTCAGATATTCATTTGCCTCTCAAAATTGCTGTGTGTTGGAAATCTGATATTAGATATCGCATTAAGTCAATATCCACTTGGGTGTAGATGAGATGCGATAAATAATACTAGAGGAACAACATATAGGCCTTGGTGAATTTCTAAGGTAGGGTTGAGTATTCCTTCGACTACTATCTTCTTCTACCAAAGTCTAGAATTGAGTCTTGAGTGAGTACATCCGGAATAGGTTCATTTATGGATCTGTTTCATTTAGTTTGTATCTCATAACTACCCAGATGTTGTAAGCCCTGTGGCTTATTGATATCTCGGGGGTTCTTGATCTGCATCTGGTCACCAAGACCAGGGGCTCTTTTATACTAACGGAAAGAGACGTTTTAACGCTTCCGAGTGATAGATTTAAATGCTTTCTTTACAGCTTTCTTACTGCTTTCCTTTAAAATGCTTTCATAGAGGTCACTCGGAAGAATTAGGGGCTGTCCATCTGTTAAAAGGTTTGAGAGTTATGGAATGGTTTGGGACTTGATTTGAAACCTTGGGTGTGACATGGGGGAATGATAGCAGTACTTGGCATGTCAACTAATGATTTGACAGGTGTTGCTCATCCACCGTAAATAATTAACATACTTTTGCAAGGCATTGCAAGGGGAGTTAAGAGTTTATAGTATCTTAGAAATTGCTGTCTTAAGAGCATGTAAATTCTCACCGTAAGTACCTGTCTGTTAAAGGGAACATGGCGTAGAAAGCATGAGAGTTAGCTAACTAGAGGATTATCCCAAGCTAAGATCTATGCAACAAAATGGAAGTTTAATTGTGTTTCATCTGAATCTTGTCCAATCTTTATTATTTCCTCCCTGTCCCTTCTGTCATATTTAAACCTGCTTTTTAGATAGTGTAGCATAATTTTATATTGCTTTCGTAGTATAGATTTAATTGCTTTCCTCGGTCTAGTCTACCATGCTTTGTAGAATAATTTTTACTGCTTTCATGATCTGGTTTAGTTTATGTCAAGTAGTTGTTAGAAACCCTTGCAAAACTTGAAACGAGTAACCGAGTGGAAAATCTTAGTAAACGACGTGGGCCCTGCTTCCATCGCACATCCTCCAGTAAACGATCCGGTACTTACTATAAATTACTGCAATTTTTGACTCCGTGCGCTTTCGGGAGCACAGTTTCTTGACACGAGTAAATAAAAACACAACATTTTGAGAAAATACTCATACAGTGGGAAGATGTTCAAAAGCTTCATGGCAGGTATCTTCTTGACATGAAATTAAGAGAAACATCATGGTGCAGATACCAGGGACTTTCAGGGTGACAGACTGAAGGTCAATCCCGGTTGCACCGTGATATTTGTCAAAAGTTCATGGCGGGGAGGACCACAGCGCTGTTTGAGATAGAAACACCCCACATGAGTAATAAAAAGGGAAATCTTAATATATCCTTAAACCACTTCCCTACATCATAACTCTTTTCATTTAATAAATTCACACCTGATATTTAAGAAAATTACTCGTGTTAATGAAACTCGTCAAAAGTTTCATGGCGCCGTTGCCGGGGAAATGCAGACAGTTGTAATAAATAATACTTTATTAAGTATTGAACAATGGTGTCTGGTAAGATTGAATTATTTACCCCGGCTGCACCATGAAACTTGGCATGGGTGCAAAAGTTTCATGGCGCCGTTGCCGGGGAGATGCAGACAGTTGTAATAAATCAATACTATATTAAGTATTGCGCGCTGATGTCTGTTAAGACTGAATTGTCTACCCCGGCTGCACCATGGAACTTGGCATGGGTGCAAAAGTTTCATGGCGCCGTTGCCGGGGGAGGATGCAGCGCCGTTTATTAAGAGAATTACACTCCTGATTTACTCATAGATAGTTTTTGTATATATTCTTGAACCATTACTAACCTGGGGGTTGTACAGGTACTGTCAAAAGCTTGATACCAACTGTTTATGCAACGGAGAAGGAACACATTACCGGAGCTACCGTTCGATCTAGAAATAGAAAGGACCGCTCGCCAACTGAGGGCAGAAGCCAGAAGACGGAAAGAGCAGGAGCGTCGGATCCGCACTTCACCCGAAACATCAAGCAGCGATCTATCAGACATGGCAAATAACCAGAACATTTCCCCGATCTTACCCATAGACCAACCACCAAATAACCTTGGTAATGGAGCTGACGGAGGAATGGTAGAACATCCTAATCGTGCCAACGAAGAGGATAATCTACCAAATCCCAATCAACAACAATACCAGCAATTCCACCAACAACCACCACCACCCTTAAACCAATTTCATCAAAACCAAAATATACCAAACCAACAATACCAAAACCAAGCTTTCAATCCAGATCAGTTTCAGAACAACCCACAAGATCCACATAACTTCCAGCAATTTCCCAATTACCACCAACAGTACCAGAACCAAGCTGAACAAGGAAATCAACAACAGCAGCAAGCAGCAGCAGACTTCATGCAACCAATAGTAGAGCCCTATCTGGATGGACCTGGGAGAGCACACTTTCCCGCACGCAATTTCGAGCTCAAACCGGCACTCATTAATTTGGTGCAAAACAATCAGTTCTGCGGTGCAAATCATGGGGACCCTCATGATCATCTCCAAACCTTCCTGGAGCTCTGCGACACGATCAAAAATCAGGGAGTCTCTCCTGATGCTATTAGGCTAATGTTGTTTCCATTTTCTTTATATAGTGGTGCCAGGGACTGGTATAAGTCATTGCCTATCAATCTGAGGAGCACTTGGGCAGACTTGGTGAGGAGCTTTTTGCTGAAGTATTTTCCGGAATCAAAGATTGAGGAAGGACGAGCTAAGATTGGAGATTTTAAAATGAAGCCAGTCGAATCATTATATGATGCGAAAGAAAGATTCTTGGGCCTCATCAGGCGATGCCCTTAACATGGGTACGCACCCTGGGAGCAGTTGAGGAAATTCTACGGAGGACTCACCCATCCATGGAGAACAATGTTAGACGCTGCTGGCGGACGACATTTACTCCACTTGCCTATGGACCAAGCTTGGGAGAAGATTGAGACAATCTCTGTCAACAGATCCATCCTAAAAACAGATGATAGGAAGGAGGATCCTCCTAGAAAAGTCTTTGCTGTAAGTGAAGGGAAAACAGATTTTGAAAAATTGCAAGAACAGGTAGCTGCGATACAGTTGAGTCAGGATAAAGGGAAGGGAATAGACGCTTCTCAGGCAGGAACCTCATCAGACCAAGTTCAAACACAGCAATCGGGAGTTGTCTGTGGACTGTGTCAGGGACCTCATCCAACTGATACATGCCAACAGATAGCTACCGAGAGCTGTAATTATGCCGGGAACTACCAAAATCGCCATCCCAACCTCTCTTATTCCAACAACAATGCACTTAACGCGCATTTGTTGCAGCCAAACCAGCCCAACCAGTTCGCAAATCAAAACCCACAGCAAAACTTCAGACCTCAGAATCAAGGATTCGTCCAGCAAAGAGTGCAGAACTTTCAAAATCAGAATCAGAATTTCCAACCTCAAATCCAACAGAGGCCTAATCAGAACCAAGGCCAGAATTTCCATAATTTCCAGTCCCAACCTGATCAGACTCAACAATATAACCAAAGGCCACCATCTCGTCTGGAGAATCTGATGACTGAGTTAATAGCCAACCAGAAGGATATAAACCAACAACTGCAGTCATCAATCAAGAATGTGGAGACGCAAGTCACCCAATTGGCCAAGGAACTACAGAACAGGGGGAAAGGAACGCTTCCAAGCAGTACTGAAGCTAACCCGCAGTGTAAAGCAATCACATTGTGGGGAGGCAAGACCCTAAAAGGAATTGTTGGACATGGAAAAGAGACGGCCGAGGAGGAAAAGGATCCGGTGGAGGGTGAAAAAGAAAATGAAAGGATTGAAGGAGGAGATGGTATTGGACCGGTCGAGGACAAATCAGAAACAGCTATTTCGCAGGCTGAAGCTGCAAAGGGAGCTGAAAAGGGTAGGGTTGAAAGTACAACTTCCTTCTCTTTACCACCAAAAACAAACAATAATAAGTACATGCCAAGGGTGCCATACCCGGCACGTCTTAAAAATAAGGAACAAGATGAAAAATTTAAAAAGTTTTTAGAAAGACTGAAAGCTGTCGAGATCACTATTCCATTGGTCGAAATGATTTCAGAAATGCCCGTCTATGCTAAATTTCTTAAAGAAATGATTTCAGGGAAGAGAAAAATTGAGCAGGAGGAAGTAGTGATCTTGAACAGCAGCTGCAGTGCCATTATCCAAAGAGTGCTACCGGAGAAGAAGGAAGATCCAGGATGTATTACACTGCCGATCCACATTGGGAAAACTAATGTTGGAAAAGGATTGTGTGATCTGGGTTCGAGCATCAACGTTATGCCACTTGCCATGGTAAAACGTCTTCACTTGGGAACAATTGAACCGGTTACAATGAAGCTACAGCTGGCAGACCGATCAATTACCCATCCAATCGGAATCCTGAAGGACGTAATTGTCAAGACGGGAGGGACCCTCTTTCCCGTCGACTTCATTATTCTGGATATAGAGGAGGACTACGAGATGCCACTGATCTTAGGCCGCCCCCTTCTCTCAACCGGTGGTGCACTTATAGACGCGCGATCAAATCAAATCAAGCTCCGAGTCGGAGAAGAAGAATTGAATTTCAACATGGGAAAGCTGCAGAAGTTCCCGTCTGAGGGATCTTGTTCCATATTTGATGTAATAGAAAGTAGGAGTGAGGATGAGAGCATAGACTCTGTGACTGATGAGCCAAGCAAAGTTTCAAAACAGGTACTGAAGCCTGAAGGTGCGGAGCAACCAAGGAGCTGCAACGCTGTCCACTTCGAGGACCCTATCTCTGGGGATCTTGAAGAATTCGATGGAGTTGAGTTCATCCCGGAGGAAGAGGAAAGCACTGCTGAGGAGGAAGTGGATCCTGTACTGACACAGGATCCTGAAGGTAAATCGGATCTCTCTCTCCCATCCATTTCTCGCAAATTACTGCCTTCCGTTGAATGCCCACCAGAGCTTGAACTTAAAACACTTCCGGATCATCTTAAGTAAGTCTTTCTCGCTGAACATAAAAGATTACCGGTGATTGTGTCAGCCAAGCTGACACAAGAACAAGAAAAAGCTCCGGTAGACATTCTAAAGAAATATGTACATGCAATCGGATGGACCATTTCTGATATAAAAGGAATAAGCCCCTCTGTTTGCATGCACAGAATTTTAATGGAAGAGGAGTACAAGCCCTCAAGGCAACCACAAAGGCGTCTGAACCCCCATATGCAGGAAGTGGTAAGGAAAGAAGTTATCAAGCTCTTAGATGCTGGTATCATCTATCCTATCTCTGATAGCAAATGGGTTAGCCCAGTGCAGGTCGTACCGAAACGTGGGGGGATCTGTGTAACGACTAATGAGCAAGGAGAAAAAGTGGCGATGCGTCCAGTGACCGGTTGGAGAGTTTGCATCGACTACCGGAAGCTCAATACCGCTACCAGGAAGGACCATTTCCCCTTGCCATTCATTGATCAGATGCTGGAGAGGTTGGCCGGAAGGGAGTACTACTGCTTTTTGGATGGGTACTCTGGCTATAATCAGATTGTAATAGCTAGCGAGGATCACGACAAGACCACATTCACTTGCCCATATGGAACTTTTGCATACAGGCGCATGCCTTTTGGACTTTGTAATGCGCCTGCCACATTTCAACGATGCATGATGTCAATTTTCTCAGAATTTATCGAAAAATGCATTGAAGTTTTCATGGATGACTTCTCTGTGTATAGAGATACTTTTGATGAATGCTTGGCTAATCTTGCACAAATTTTGAAAAGATGTGAGGACACCAACCTAGTTTTGAACTGGGAGAAGTGCCATTTCATGGTCACCGAAGGAATAGTGTTGGGTCACCGCATCTCGCGCGCAGGTATCGAAGTCGACAGGGCTAAGGTCTCAGTCATCTCAAACCTACCATTGCCTAATTCAATAAAAGCAGTTAGGAGTTTCTTAGGGCATGCCGGTTTCTACCGGAGATTCATTAAAGACTTTTCTAAAATTGCCAAGCCGCTCACTAACTTGCTTTGTAAAGAAAATCCCTTTGTAATAAATGAAGCGTGTGTTCAAGCCTTTGACACGCTCAAAGAAATGTTGATTTCTGCTCCAATAGTACAATCACCCGATTGGTCAATGCCTTTCGAGGTAATGTGTGATGCAAGTGATCTCGTCGTGGGTGCAGTTCTTGGGCAACATAAGGAAGGGAAGCATTGTGTAATTCATTACGCAAGTCATGCCCTGAATGAGGCCCAAATCAACTACACCACCACGGAGAAGGAGATGTATGCTGTGGTTTTTGCGTTTGATAAATTCAGACAATATCTTATTGGTACGAAAACCACAGTGTACACAGATCACTCTGCACTGAGATACTTGTTTAGCAAACAAGACGCCAAACCTCGATTAATCAGGTGGGTACTTTTGCTGCAAGAATTCAACATTATAATAAAAGATAGAAAAGGCAGAGACAATGGTGCTGCTGACCATTTGTCTCGACTAGAAAATGATAAAAATGAGTTAGCCGTAAATGAGAATTTTCCGGATGAGCAACTGTTTGCCTTGCATCTTCATGATCAAGCTTGTCCGTGGTTTTCCGATATTGCTAACTTTTTAGCATGCGGAATAACCCCACCATTTCAAAGCAGGGGCCACAAAGCAAGGTTCAACTGAGATGTAGTTAACTACTTCTGGGAAGATCCTTATCTCTTCAAGCATTGTGCAGATTCGATTATTAGACGATGTGTAACTGAGCACAAGGCTTATCAAATCGCTAAGAAATGTCATGAATCGGAATATGGAGGTCACCATGGCCCCACTCGAACAGCCCATAAGGTGCTCGAGTGCGGTTTTTATTGGCCTACCATTTACGAGGATTGCAAAGCGTTTGTTAAAGCTTGCGACAGATGCCAAAGATTAGGGAATATCTCCAAGAGGGATGAGATGCCTCAACAAGGAATTCTCACTCTCGAGATTTTTGATGTATGGGGTATTGACTTCATGGGACCATTCCCGACATCTGATAGAAACCATTACATCTTGGTAGCTGTCGATTACGTTTCCAAGTGGGTTGAGGCCGTTGCACTGCCAACCAATGATGGCAACCAGGTCGTCAAATTTTTGAAAAATAACATTTTCAATAGATTTGGTGTACCCAGGGTGATCATATCAGATGGAGGAACCCATTTTGTTAATAAAGTATTTGCAAATCTTATGAGCAAAAATGGGATTCTCCACAAGATCGGCACGCCTTACCATCCCCAAACCAGTGGTCAAGTCGAGGTCTCTAACCGCGAAATCAAACACATACTCGAGGCCACTGTGGGGACAACTCGCAAAGATTGGTCACGTAAGCTCAATGATGCTTTATGGGCATACCGCACTGCATTCAAGACTCCCATTGGGATGTCTCCATACAGACTCATCTTCGGAAAAGCCTGTCATTTGCCCGTAGAACTAGAGCATAAGGCTTACTGGGCCGTACGAATGCTCAATTTTGACTTACGAGTTGCTCAGAGTAAGCGCAAGTTGGACCTCAATGAAATTGAGGAAATACGTGCGCAAGCTTATGAAAGCTCGAGGATTTATAAAGAGCGGACCCAGAAGTTACACGATCGTCGTATTAAGTCTAAACACTTCTATGTTGGCCAGAATGTCTTGCTATTCAATTCTAGGTTGAAGCTGTTCCCCGGAAAGCTTAAATCCAGATGGGAAGGGCCATACGAAGTGGTGCACGTGTTTGAAAGTGGAGCTGTCAGGATCCGAACTGACAAAGGAGAGCTGGTAGTGAATGGACACAGATTGAAGGAGTATCTTGGGCAGTTCGACCCCGAAAAAGAAGCTCAAATGACAACAGAACCGGCTTATGCTCAATAAATATTATACATATATTTATATTTACTTACTTATTTATTACTTGCTCCACTTATTTTTATTGGGACAAAGTATCCAAAAATCAATTGAACATTTAGAGTACTAAGACTCTAAATGTGAGGATGTTGATATTTGGAGAAAACCTAATACCTTTTTATAATTGTTTTGCAGGAATTCGAGGAACCAACAAAAAGAAAGATAAAGCTTCCAAAAAACCAGGTTCCCGGTTGGGTTAACATTATATTTATTGGAGGTTAATTATGGAATTTAGAGAAATCTAAAATCCAGAATAAATTCATAAAATAAAATTGTTAACCCAACCTAATTTATGCAAGCAATATGTTTTAGATTCTAATTCGGTGTAGATACGTTTGCTTTTGAGTTCATATAATTTTTGAAAACCTAAAAATTTTCCTAAGTCTTGAATGTGGTTTATTTTTCATTTCAAGAAAGTTCGAATTAATTCGAATTGCTTGGAACATACCACATAAGACATTTTGCCTTGGAAATTTTCACATTCGGATTAGTTAATTCGAATTATGCAGGCAATTCGAATTAATTCGAATTAGGCAAATCGAATTAATTCGAATTGCCATGGAATTAATTCGAATTGCCATGCAAATTCGAATTGGCACCCAAGGCAAAATTTTCGGATATTTTAGTAGGCCAAGTACTGCAATTCGAATTATAAGGCAATTCGAATTAATTCGAATTGCCTGACTAATTCGAATTGGCACAAAAAAGGCATTCTCTTATGCAAGTGAGCAATTCGAATTGTGGGGAAGTTCGAATTAATTCGAACCACACCAATAATTCGAATTAGCTCACAAAAGCATTTCCATGCGAAGTCACTCCCCACCACCAGGTTCGAATTATGAGTCAATTCGAATTAATTCGAATTGATTCACAATTCGAACTTGTGCGTATTTTTTGTCTTTCAAGCCAATAAAAATTAATTCGAATTGGCCTGAATAACTCGAATCCCTCACAGAATGCATCAATTCGAATTAATTCGAATTGATGCAATAATTCGAACTCCCCTTCCGAATCCTTTTTATACCCTCTTTCCCTCTCAGTTCCCTCACTTTCACTTTTCGCATTTCCAAAATCCCCCGTTCTCTCTCTCGCAAACCCTTCTTCCTCACGAAGCCAGTCGCTCATTTCAAGCTTTCCTCCGGCCAAACCATTCGGAAATGGCTTCGTCGTCGTCAAACCCTAGTGGGAGTCGGGGGTAAGTGTCTCTGTTTTGTTTTCGCGCTTGGTTTCAAGTTTATAGTTTTGTCTTTTCGTGTTCCCTGCGAAATCGGGACAATGGGGGAATGCGCGTTGATTTTACATCGGAGAGAGCCGGAAAGTGGTCGGAAATGATTGGGAGTAGTATATTAAGGGGTAGAACCGAGTAGGCAGAACTTTGATTTTTAGAGTTTTTTGTTGAAACTGCCATGTTTGTGGATTCGAGCGTTTCGGTGATAGGGGTGTGTTCTCATTTTGAAAATAAGGGTTTCAAAACCCTTAAAAATATGGTTTCTGTTTTAGTTTTATGGTTTGGTTTTTCCAATTTGTTGTTTGTGTGCATTTCGTTTATCTGTGTTTTAGTAACCTGTGAGTAGGGTTAACACTGTAGTCATGCTTTCTTTAGCCACTGTGTTGTTTTTCAGTAGATAATTGTTGATGATGATTGAAAATGCATATTGATGATGTCTGCAAAATTTATGTTTTTAACGCATGAGTTTTGTTGGTAACATTAGTACATTACAGTAATGTAGATGGACCCATTTTGTCTGGTTGTTTTGGTGTTTGCATGTATTATATTATATGAGTATGTTAGTAATAAATGTTGTTGTTGGGTACCTGTTGCCCATACATTGCAACTTCAACTCTAGAAGTTGACGTTTGCACATCCGGGAACATGGTATTACAGACAAAACCATGCCAAAATTTTTCCAACACTTTTGGTATGGCATTTATGTGTAAAAAGACAAAATGGTAGATTGTTCTTTGCTTTAAAAGTGTTTGATCTTTGTCAACTTGGGACAAGTGGGGAATGTTCACAAGGAATGTTGTGTTTCTATTCCTTAAAAACCCACTTCCCAAAACAAAATCCAAATGGGGGACCACTTACACCCCCATTTCATTAAATAAACAAGTCAACACTTTTCCATAAAAATCTAAAATCACCTTTTGTATGTATGCATGCCTACTCTTACTTTCATTTTTTTTATTATTCTTATTTTTAGTCATGGTCCATTGTTACAAACTAGTAATTGCATAATTTGTCGCTTGCATTTACTTTTCATCATTAATCTCTTATCTCCCCTATCTCACCTGATTTCAATCACTTTTCAAGTGATAAAAAAATCAAAATTCTTTCGTAGGCTCAATAGCCCACGAAATTCCTCTTTTTGGTCAATTGACCACCCAAAAACATCTTAGACTATTTACAGTCCAAGAAAAATTTTTAAGGATCCAAGATCCTTATCTCTCTCTTGCTTTCCTTATTTTTACTGTAATAAGAGTAGATCTGATAATCTGACCCCTTGGACCTTCATAGTGTACCTCAAGTGAGACAGGTGTTAGAAAGCGAACTGTACTTTGAAGTGGCTGAAGGTGTAAGGCTGAGGGTCTCAGACCTAATCATCTCTCCATGTCTTTTCAGAGACATCATTCCCCTAGTCCAAAACGAAGATCAAGAAGAGACGACCCAACTACTGCATCTACCAGTAGAACTCTTAGGAGAGATCCTCTCCCGCATCGGAGAAGATTGCATCAAGAAAGTGTGGAGGGTCAGAGAGGTGTGTACCAAACTCAGGGATGCAGCTGATCTTCCCATTGTCTACAAGAGATGTGAACTGGAGACTACCATCGTCAAGATGTGGGAACAAAGGGTTGAACTGCAAAAGGAGGCACTCCTGGTCAAGTGCGAAGAAGTTGGCAACTACAACCTGAAACTCATCCCAGCCCTGCAGGCATTCGGAGCAGGAAACGAAACTCTGGCTTGTGAGCTGCTAAAGGAAGGGATTGAGGACAACCACAAGGCCTCAATCTTTGTCAGGGGATACATGCTGCTTAGCAAGCTGGACAATGAACAGATCCAGCAGGGGGTGTCCATGATCAACAGGATCATAACCAACAGGTTCATCATGCAATACGTTGGGACTAACGTCTTCGCATGGTTGGCTGATAGCCTGGAGACACCCGACCTGTTCGGAAATCAAGGACCAAGAGTCTACTGCACCAGGGTGATGGAGGAAGATGAGGATGACATGGTAGATTTCTGCGTACCCTGCAGCCTGACGAACTATGTCCACTGGACCAGAATTTTCTTCCAAGGATAGAGGGGAAGGATGCTGAAGATGGACTGAATCTGCAAAGATTCACTTTTGACTGGACTAACTGGAACTATATTTTGGTAATCTTTTGACTGATCTCTGATGCTAACCTATTCAAGTGTACAGCTGCGTCTGTATTGATGTTTGGATGTGATTAAGGTCGTGTATTGTATAACGAACCTTGGAGTTGTCTGTTCTGATGGTTGTACGACGTATTTTGGGCAGTCGTACTTTTACTGCTTTCCAAAAGAGAATTTCGTCTTGAGTTCTCCAGTATTTGAAAAAAAAAAAAGATGTGTGGCAGTCCAAGATGAATAAGTGACTGTCACGCCAAAAACAAGCTGTGACATGCTTGCATGTTCACAGTGTCTTTTTACTGCTTTCAATCAAACAAACCGGCATAAAACAAGCATAAATCTGTCACCTAAGTTCACATGTTGAATTTAGGCTGATGATGAAATTTTCAGACTATTACATTGGGATAAAACAATTAAAAATATGCATGACATGAATTCTCGAAGTTTTGAGCTATAAAAATCCAATGATATGATCAATTGAAAGACTAACAAATATTCATGTTGAGAATTTGATTGAATAAGTTGTAAGAATTTTCCACAGGCTAAATTTGAGAATGAATGTATGACATGATCAAACCGTCCCTTGTGAGATCTGAGCCGAGTCATTTTTACTCAATACTTCTTTGATTGTGTGAATCAATTCGATTGAAAGGCACTAGAACTTGCAATTGGGACCGATTCAAGACCATGCCATATTCCCGAAATTGAGCATATGATCGAGGCACTTAGAAAAACCCAAAAATTTTGGCTTTCGTTTGAATTCCAAACCCAAAAACAATCTCCCTTTAGGATTAACCAACTTGAGCCTTTAAGCCTAATTTTTCTTTGAAACCACTATATTATTCCCAGCCTTACAAAAAGACCAAGAAAATCAAACCC
This sequence comes from Hygrophila difformis, assembly GCA_030278955.1. Taxonomy (NCBI): domain Eukaryota; kingdom Viridiplantae; phylum Streptophyta; class Magnoliopsida; order Lamiales; family Acanthaceae; genus Hygrophila; species Hygrophila difformis. Next base: position 5,447,655 of record JAOANR010000002.1, read on the forward strand.
AAGTGTACATGAGCCATCCCATCAAGGCATTGTAATCTTGATCATCAAATATGTATTAATCGGTATGCTATAAACCGATTCAAAAAAAAAAAGTTGAGATCTATTCAACAGGAATAAATTGCAAATGACAAAGCAAATTAGACAAAGTCTAATGTCATGCAATAGAAAAGAAAAACAAAAGAAAGATAGAAATAATGATGATCATAGATTCTACAACATGCCAAGTTATGGTGGAATGGTGTCATGTCACTCTTTAGCCCAATAATCCACTTTCCTACCAAATGTTACAACCGTATGCCCCATTACAACCTTGAATAAGACCTCGGGATCTCGATTTGAGGAAATGAGCCGGTGGCGAGTTGGTCCAGTTGCAAGCTTATGGGAGAATTTAATTGAATTTGATGTTGAGCGTTGATGATAAAAGTCAATCTTGAGAATGAGTGAACTTTCCGATTCTACTATATGTGAGGCTCTGTTTCTATTAATCAATGATCATGTCATGCTTGAATTCAAGGATTAAGCTGAAGGAATCTTCTAAACACCTATTCAAGAAAAATTAACAATAATGATTGGTTTGTGTGTTCACTCAAGTGAGAAGTATCATTCCATTAAACACTGCAACCAAGAGAGTTTAATACTTGTAATTTTGATTGTCTTATCCCAATATAAGAAGAATGAAATTTCTGAGGCCACGCAAATTGATTGAATATGCAGAGTCCAAGCTCCTAGGAGCACTGACTCTGACTGCTCGGGGACGATCAGTATTAAATGTGAGGATGTTGATAATGGCCAAAATTGTCCATTATTTCCAATCCATTTCCGTGTCTGAGACGGACATTTTGATCGTGTTTCCATCTTATTGTAATAAGAAAGCAGTTGAATTTGACAGATTAATGCTAGTTTGTAAAAACATCAAGCCGGTAATGAAAAGACACAAAATATGCAATTTTTAATTGTATTTGTGTTAGAAAAATCCAAAAACATGAAAAAAGGAAAAAGAAAAGAAAAAGGAATGAAAAGATGGGCAAAAGAATAAAAGAGCCCACAAAAATCCAAAAAGATGGGAAAAAGATTGAAAATCCCACAACTGAAATTTGGTTAAGTGTTGAAGCACAATTCGAATTGTGCAATTCGAATTAATTCGAATTGCACACAATTCGAATTGCTGAATAGAGCAAAGAATTGGTTAAGTGTTGGAAGGGATGCAGAAGCCTAATTCGAATTGTTCAAGTTCGAATTAATTCGAATTAGGGAATGAAGAGAGAAGACACCTAAAGGCAAGAAGAAGATACAATTCGAATTGTCCAATTCGAATTAATTCGAATTGGCACAAACAATTCGAATTGCCAACAAATGCAAGGAAGCCAAGCAGAAACCCTCACCCAAAGGCAAGAAGAAGATGCAATTCGAATTGTCCAATTCGAATTAATTCGAATTGGCACAAACAATTCGAATTGACAACTGAAGGCCACATTTCCAGCTCAAGGAGGAGACCTCACAATTCGAATTAATTCGAATTGATTGAATTAATTCGAACTTCACTCATTGAAGCTGTGGAGCATGAGCACAACATTGGTGGGCCTAGGGTTTTGAAGTCTGTCTATAAAAGCAAACCTTCCACAACAGAATCCGGAGATCAAGAATTTTTACCAAAAAGCAGCTTGGGACAAAAAGAACAGCAGGAGGTTCCACACCCCTAAAGGGTTGGTAGGTAGTTAGTTTAGTTTAGTTTATTTTTCTTGCAAGTAGTGTAATCTTTACATGCTTTGATCTTAGTTTAGTGTAGAAACAGTTTGTGTAACCCTTAGAGTAGCCATTTCCAGAATTTTTACAAGCTTTCTAGTTAGAATAAACCCTACCTTCAAGTTAATGATGGTTTTGGGTTCTTTATTTTGCTTTCAAAGTGTCAATACAAGGAAAATTTCCAGAAATGGTATTATTCATGTGTTTTGGCACTCTTTAATGCTTTCTCTAGAAATAAATGCTTAGCTTGTTTGTTTGTTTCAACTAGGTTACATTTAGTATGTCCTAGTTGACATTCAAACTTAATAAATGCATGTTTGGTGGGTTTTTGGCTTGATTTTGTACCTTAGAGCTTCAAATAAGTGTTCTTAGGTTTTAGATGTTATTAGGTTTGTTAATATTTATTTCTATGCCTTATTTTTCCTGCCTTGATTTGTATTTTATGCTTCCTTAGATAACTTGAGTGTTCTTAGTTTATTCATGCAGTTCTTAGATAACTAGATGTTTTAGGTTCTTTGATCTTTGATCCTTTGTTTGTAGAAATAGGGTTTGAATCTTGCCAATACCCACTGGACATGTATTTGCTTATTACTTGAGAATTTCACTAGGGTGGCTGTGAAATGACATTGATGTGAGATGAGGGATTTAGTAAATCTAAAACCATCATTACAGCACAGTGTTCACCTAACCCATACTTGTGAGAACAAATTGTTGTTGTTTGAAAATGTGTAATTCGAATTGAGGCAATTCGAATTATCTCGAATTGCCTAAGAAATTCGAATTGCATAACCAAAAATTTCCTTCATGTGGTTTTCAACCAATTCGAATTCTCTAATTCGAATTAATTCGAATTGCTCAACAATTCGAATTGGCTTGAAAACCACATTGTATCCATTGCCATCCTCTCATGCCTTAGTTTATTTTCTGTCCCCAACCAATTCGAATTGCCTAATTCGAATTAATTCGAATTGCTGGACAATTCGAATTCACCTTTCCCCTTGAGGTATGTGCCTTAATCAATTTTGAGTAAGGAAAGAACTTCATCAATTCGAGTTGTCTAATTCGAATTAATTCGAATTGCTCAACAATTCGAATTAGATGATATATCATTCCTTTGCAAGGATTAATTGGGTAAGATCATACTTCATTCTTCATGCATTCTCAATTCGAATTACCCCAGTAATTCGAATTGAACTATCCCTTCTATTTTGAAAATTCCAAAAACATTTTCTTTCATGATTTGTGTAAGTTGCATGGGTGTATTGGGCCTCGGCCCAGTTCATCTGATTTCTATCCATTACACATTTCAACCCACTAGTGTCTACTTATTGTGTGCTTAACACCCACACAATACCAAAAATATTTTCTCACTTTTATGTTTTTCTTTTTTTTTGTGTGTGTATGAATGGATAATGAGAAACACCACAGATTAATGTTGGTGAAAGGTCCCTTCACAGGGATATCGACTAACCCATCTTCTGTGTGTCAATCATTATCTGTTGTTTTGCATGATCTGGTTAGTGGTTGGTGGAAGCTTCGGCGAGCGTTCTCTTCACTAAGAGTTTCGATTAGTCACTCAGCCAATTCCTAATCAGATACAGTTTTAATTTTCCTTATCTTAATTTCTCAACCTGAATTCAAGTTGCAATAGTATTAATTGATGTCGACCAACATCAGTTAAGACGTATTACAGCAAGAAATATGTGGGTTTTTCTTCCACTCACAGACAAAAGAATACTAAATGACGGCGGTCACCGTTGTTTGGAATTCTTTCTGTCTAAAATCAGTCATCTGGGAGGATTGGGAACCGGACAGCAGATGTTTGCAGTCCGGAAAACCTCAATTATCTCTGGCACCCTTTTAGCCAATTTCTTCTCATCTCAGGCTAATCCATCTTTGTGTATCGCATTCTGTCTAACCCCACCATATATTTTGGGGTGTTTTATTTTCCTTTTCATATACTGGTATGCATGATACTATTATGTAGATGTTCTGGTCTTATTGCTATTTTGGGGATCCTTCCCCTTGGACACAGAAGTCTTGATTTAAATCAGATGTTGCATAATAAATTTCCAACAAAAATTCCTTTATAAAATCCGGATCTGAGTAGGGGATAAATCTAACAGTTATGACTAATTCACATTCTACTGGGGGTTGATTTTGAGAGCTTAGAAGCAGAGTCAGCGATTAGGTCTCATCTAGACTGAAAGGATCTGTGTTTTAATTGAGAGTTTAGTACCTGTCTAGGGAATGATTTTCAGATATTCATTTGCCTCTCAAAATTGCTGTGTGTTGGAAATCTGATATTAGATATCGCATTAAGTCAATATCCACTTGGGTGTAGATGAGATGTGATAAATAATACTAGAGGAACAACATATAGGCCTTGGTGAATTTCTAAGGTAGGGTTGAGTATTCCTTCGACTACTATCTTCTTCTACCAAAGTCTAGAATTGAGTCTTGAGTGAGTACATCCGAAATAGGTTCATTTATGGATCTGTTTCATTTAGTTTGTATCTCATAACTACCCAGATGTTGTAAGCCCTGTGGCTTATTGATATCTCGGGGGTTCTTGATCTGCATCTGGTCACCAAGACCAGGGGCTCTTTTATACTAACGGAATGAGACGTTTTTAACGCTTCCGAGTGATAGATTTAAATGCTTTCTTTACGGCTTTCTTACTGCTTTCCTTTAAAATGCTTTCATAGAGGTCACTCGGAAGAATTAGGGGCTGTCCATCTGTTAAAAGGTTTGAGAGTTATGGAATGGTTTGGGACTTGATTTGAAACCTTGGGTGTGACATGGGGGAATGATAGCAGTACTTGGCATGTCAACTAATGATTTGACAGGTGTTGCTCATCCACCGTAAATAATTAACATACTTTTGCAAGGCATTGCAAGGGGAGTTAAGAGTTTATAGTATCTTAGAAATTGTTGTCTTAAGAGCATGTAAATTCTCACCGTAAGTACCTGTCTTTTAAAGGGAACATGGCGTAGAAAGCATGAGAGTTAGCTAACTAGAGGATTATCCCAAGCTAAGATCTATGCAACAAATTGGAAGTTTAATTGTGTTTCATCTGAATCTTGTCCAATCTTTATTATTTCCTCCCTGTCCCTTCTGTCATATTTAAACCTGCTTTTTAGATAGTGTAGCATAATTTTATATTGCTTTCGTAGTATAGATTTAATTGCTTTCCTCGATCTAGTCTACCATGCTTTGTAGAATAATTTTTACTGTTTTCATGATCTGGTTTAATTTATGTCAAGTAGTTGTTAGAAACCCTTGCAAAACTTGAAACGAGTAACCGAGTGGAAAATCTTAGTAAACGACGTGGGCCCTGCTTCCATCGCACATCCTCCAGTGAACGATCCGGTACTTACTATAAATTACTGCAATTTTTGACTCCGTGCGCTTTCGGGAGCACAGTTTCTTGACACGAGTAAATAAAAACACAACATTTTGAGAAAATACTCATACAGTGGGAAGATGTTCAAAAGCTTCATGGCAGGTATCTTCTTGACATGAAATTAAGAGAAACATCATGGTGCAGATACCAGGGACTTTCAGGGTGACAGACTGAAGGTCAATCCCAGTTGCACCGTGATATTTGTCAAAAGTTCATGGCGGGGAGGACCACAGCGCCGTTTGAGATAGAAACACCCCACATGAGTAATAAAAAGGGAAATCTTAATATATCCTTAAACCACTTCCCTACATCATAACTCTTTTCATTTAATAAATTCACACCTGATATTTAAGAAAATTACTCGTGTTAATGAAACTCGTCAAAAGTTTCATGGCGCCGTTGCCGGGGAAATGCAGACAGTTGTAATAAATAATACTTTATTAAGTATTGAACAATGGTGTCTGGTAAGATTGAATTATTTACCCCGGCTGCACCATGAAACTTGGCATGGGTGCAAAAGTTTCAGCACTTCAAGCGACCAATGAGGCACCACAAGTGAATTTCGGTGCTATTACACCTACAGAGGTAGAGGCCGCTGTGGAGGCCAATCTCGATAAACCTAAAGTTGGGATTAGCGCCCTAGGCATCATGACTGATGAATGTGGCACGATGGATGACATGAATAATGACGAAGGGTATGAAGATGATGTGTGGGGTAATGTGAACCTCAATATTGATGTGGAGCCTCATGTTGAATTAGACGGCATGGATCTTGAAGATGAGGTTTTTTGGAAAAATTTGGACAAAGAACTTAAAGAAGCTGACGATAGGAAAGAGAGGCCGAATGATCCCTCTGTGCCTATACGGGTCTTTGGATTGGCGGCCGATGAAGAGATAAGCAATGTCGAATCCGAGATATGGGATGAGGAAGAGCCATCGTTCGCGAGGCTTATCAAAAGAATGGATGAAATGATAGCCGAATTGTCCCATCCAACCAGGGATGCACCTCCCACGCAAGAACTTGGCGGCCGACATGATGCTTCAAAGGCTGTGGCACAGTTTGCCAAACCCAAAGTTGCCCAGAAAAGGCAACTGAAGCCCTTGTATGTTAAGGCTCACATTGATGGGCGTCCTGTGAGCAGGGTATTTGTTGATAATGGAGCGGCAGCCAATGTGATGCCGATGTCGACTTTGAGGAAGATAGGAAAGAGTGAAAAGGATCTGATCCCTACCAGGGTCAGAATGTGCAGTTTTGTAGAAGAAGCAACACAACCTGCCGGATTCATAACGGCGGACGTCACTATTGGATCCAAGACCATCAAGGTGGCCTTCTTCGTGGTGAAATCTAAGACGTGTTACTCAGCATTGCTTGGGCGCGACTGGATTCACATGGCGCAGTGTGTGCCATCCACCCTCCACCAACAGTTGTTAATTTGGGATGGTGACCAGATAGAATTGGTGGAGGCAGATCCTCAACCCTTTGCAGGACCGGACGCCAACAATGATGAGGCGATCTTCTACTTAGAAGACATCCAACCTGCATCAGCTTTAATTGGTATGAACATGGATCTGGAATCCATTGACTTTATAACAAGCGGCTTCAAGTTACGTTCTGCAGATAGCCGACATGAAGCATCATGCTCTGCATGACGAACAACTACGACATTTATAAAGACTTGTTGCAGCGGCTCGCCAACACTGAAATAATGATGGGCGCCGAAATCAAATCCAAAAACCCAACTGACATTCGGCCATCTGAGTGGCCATCTCCTATAAAACGGACGTTCCCTAGTCCGGAAGCCAATGAACCACTTGTAAACATCAACCTCGGGACAGAGACAGAGCCAAAGTTGACCAAGATCAGTGCGTCATTATCGAATGAAAAGCGGCACCAACTGGTGGAGCTGATTCATAAATATAAGGATTGCTTTGCATGGCAGTACACAGACATGCCAGGACTATCAAGAGATCTGGTGGAACATAAGTTGCCAACTCACCCAGAATTCAGACCTCATAAGCAGCCGCCAAGACGGTTCGATCCAGACACCATCCCAAAAATAAAGGCCGAAATCGAGAAACTTCTTAAAGCAGGCTACATTAGAACTTGTCGTTATGTGGAATGGCTTGCAAATATTGTACCTGTTATAAAAAAGAACGGTCAATTAAGAGTCTGTATAGACTTTAGAAATTTAAACTTGGCAACACCCAAGGATGAATATGTGATGCCTATGGCCGATATGCTCGTTGATGCGGCCGCCGGCCACAAGTTTTTATCTTTAATGGATGGTTATTCTGGATACAATCAAATCTTCATTTCTGAAAATGATGTACATAAAACAGCCTTTCGTTGCCCAGGGCCAGTCGGCATCTTTGAATGGGTAGTCATGCCCTTTGGATTAAAAAACGCGGGGGCAACATACCAAAGGGCCATGAACATGATTTTTCATGATTTAATCGGTCACACACTTGAAGTATACATTGATGACATAGTGGTAAAATCATGCGAATTTGGCCAACACTTGGCTCACCTGGAAGGTGCCTTCATCCGAATGAGGCAGCATGGATTGAAAATTAATCCAGCTAAGTGTGCCTTTGGAGTGGCAGCAGGTAACTTCCTAGGTTTCCTGGTGCATGAGAGGGGCATTGAGGTAGACCAGAACAAAGCTAAGGCCATCCTGGAGGCTCGTGCACCAACCAATCTCAAAGAACTGCAGTCATTGATGGGCAAAATCAATTTCCTAAGAAGATTCATTGCCAATGCTGCCGGCAAGATGAAAGCGTTCACTACCTTACTTAAAGGAAGAAAGAACGAGAAGTTCGTATGGACGACTGAGCATCAAGCAGCCTTCGAAGAAATAAAAAGAGCATTGGTCAATCCTCCAGTATTAGTGCCGCCAAAACCTGGAATACCTTTGAAACTATATGTATCGGCCGCCGAGGAATCTATCGGGTGCTTGCTTGCGCAAGACGATGAAGGCGGCAAGGAGAGGGCTATCTATTACCTTAGCAAGACTCTACAAGGGCCAGAAGTAAGATATACTGCATTAGAAAAGTTGTGCTACGCCCTAGTATACTCCTGCAACAAGTTAGAACACTACATGCTACCAAGAACAGTTCATGTAGTGGCTCCCTTTGACTTGGTGAAGACCCTTTTGCACAAACCAGCATTAAAGGGTAGACAAGCTAAGTGGGCTATGAAGATCAGTCCTTTTACCCTTGTACACGTTCCTCAAAAGGCAGTCAAGGGACAAGCTTTAGCTGATTTCTTAGCTCAACACCCTTCGTTGGCTCTGTCAGAAGATCCTAGAGAAGTTTCCTTTATAGGATTCGAACCTTGGGAGCTAACCTTTGATGGGTCTTGTGCAAGCAGCGGCTCGGGGGCCGGCATTACAATCACTAGTCCTATTGGGGAACATTGGAAGCTTGCTCGGGAGTTAGAGCCTGGCACCACCAACAATCAAGCAGAGTACGAAGCTTTGATATTTGGCCTCGAAACTGCATTGCTTAAGGGTGCGAAATCAATTACAATTTTTGGAGACTCCTGAGTCATCCTGAAGCAGTTAACCGGAGAATATGAATGCAAGAGTCCCAGATTGATTAAATGCTATGAGACAGCACTAGAACTATTGGGCAAGTTTTCAGACGCTACCATCACACATTTGCCTAGAAGCCAAAATCAAGAGGCCAACGAGGCTGCTCAACTTGCTTCAGGCTGGCAGTCTTGTCGCCCTAGGGGGGCACCACACATTGCCGCCATCACAAGTGAACCTGAGGACCAACAAGAGAGTGGTGATTGGAGGACCGAGATCATACAATACCTCGAGAACCCGTCGTCTGGAGGAAATAACTCGCTAAAGGTAAAAGCTTTGCGGTACGTGCTGGTCAAGGGTGAACTATTCCGAAGGGCGGTTGATGGATTGTTGCTCAAGTGTATAGGCCCCGAAGACGCTAAGTAGGTGATGGGAGAAGTCCATGAGGGGATATGCGGCTCTCATCGGGCAGGGCCGAGCATGAGGTGGAGCATCCACCGTTATGGGTACTTTTGGACAACCATCATGGAGGACTGTATCACGTATGCTCGCGGGTGTGAGGCTTGCCAAAAGCACGGCCCAATTCAAAGGGTACCGGCGGAAGAATTACACACAGTCATTAAGCCTTGGCCATTCCGTGGCTGGGGGATGGACATCATTGGAAAAATTCATCCACCGTCATCAAAAAACCATGCATTCATACTAGTGGCCACTGATTACTTCACCAAATGGGTAGAAGCATGGCCAATGAGGAAGATCGACCAAAGCAATGTAATTAGGTTCGTGACTGAGCTCATACATCGATTTGGGATTCCCCAAACAATCACTGCGGATCAAGGAACCGTGTTTACTGGCGAGAGGTTCTTAGCTTTCGCTAAACAATTCGGAATTCGCATATATCACTCCACTCCATACTATCCCCAAGCAAACGGTCAAGCTGAGGCCACCAATAAAATCTTGATAAGTATGATCAAGAAGGCAGTAGGGGATAAGCCAAGGAAATGGCATGAGACTTTGACAGAGGTCCTATGGGCTCACAGAAATTCTAAGTCTACAGCCACCGGCTTCACACCATACTATCTGACGTATGGTCATGACGCCGTCCTACCTTTGGAAATCACAGTCCCTTCTCTCAGAGTGGCCCAGCAGCATCAGTTAGACTTAACTAAGTATGAAGAGACCATGTTGCAAGAATTGGAGACAGCAGACGGCGACAAGTTAACCGCTCTGGAAAATATCCGTCGCTAAAAGATGAGAATGGCGAGACATTACGACAAGAGGGTTCGAGGCAAAACTTTTAATGAGGGAGACCTAGTATGGAAGGTGATTCTACCCTCGGGGGTGCGTGACAATGAAACAGGCAAGTGGTCTCCAAATTGGGAAGGACCATTCATTGTTACGCAAAGACTACTTAATGGTGCATACAAACTGATGGACATCGATGGCCGAGAACACAAACAGAGTATAAATGCAAGATACCTCAAAGTGTTTTACCCATCAGTGTGGGAATCTGAATAAGAAACGCAAGTGCATCAAAAGTGGCCAAGTCACAAACTAGGCCAAAAAGTAACAGTAATATCCCAAAAGTAAAGGCAAGAGTTGCCCATCACAAGGCCGATGAGCTAACCCAAAAGTGTACTGAAAACAAAAGCAGTGCAAAACACTAAGGAGGAGGCTGCCTAGCATCACCCAGTATATGCCGACGCATAACGGACCACTGATCACGAGTGCGCTCGAACATGTCCGTCAGAGGGAGAAGTGCGGCCGCCGAAGCACGAGCGCGAACCGACAACCGAAGCCGACGAGTCCGAACTCCCAATAACTCAGCCGATAAATCGCGCTCATCTGCGGCTAAACGATCATAGGAAGTCTCTAACTCAGCAGCTCGGGAAGAAATATCAGCCAAGACAGGCTCTAAGGTAGCAAGCTCCTCATTAGCTTCCTGAATCGTGCGCCTCCTCTCAAGAATGAAACGCTCTGCCTCCTCAATATCACGCTCTGCTCGCGTAACAACGTCCCTAAGGTGCGATCTGCGACTTTCTCTAACTCCGCGATCAGTAGACAACTGCTCGCGCTGAGGGTGGATAGCATCTATCTGAAAGCGAACCTCACGGTATCGTGCCTCGAGGTCATCAAGCAGCGTCAGATCATGAGCAGACTGATCTGCAGAGCTACTGAAAGCGGGATAAGAAACAGCTAAATCAGCAATGCGCTCTGAAAAGCTAAGAAAGTCGGCATCCTCGGTAAGGCGGAAACTGCGCTGACGTCGTCTAGCAGGCGATCAAGACTAGAGAACACCTCGGTGGAGAGTCGATCGACATGAGTGGATAGAAGGCGGTCAAACGCCTCGCATGATGAAACGACAACCCGGTCAGCAGGAGTAGGCACCGAAGGACCTGACAGAGAGGTCGCTGGGACTGAGGCACAGATCATGGGTACCTGAAGACAGCTTCACATGAGTATATGCCAAGAAAATCTTATAACCACGAAAGCTGAAATGAGCCATACCGGAAGAGGCGGCGCGACCGAATCAGCTGAAGTAATAGGAGCAGCAGTAGTAGAATGGTCTGCCTGGTCCATAGGAAGCTAGAAAGGGAGATCCTTAAAACATGTCCTCGAAAAAGAAAAACAGAAACGACATAATCAATAAAAAATACCTGAGGGATCACCAAAGGGCCAGCCTGACTAGTCTGGAAAACGTGATCCGCAGCCTGAATAATATCTGCAGGAGGAACCTGGAGGACACAGCTATCCTTAGAATACATTGCTTAAACAAAATAAGCATAAAAGGAGAGGGAAGACAACCAAGGAATACCTGTGGAACCAACTCATGGCCAGCTGAGCCAATCGCGGACCGAGAGGAGCGTGGATCAACCTGAGTGGTCAAGCGCGATGTCATTACGATACTAAAGAGAAATGCAAATAAAGAGTCTAACAGTGGCAAAACATACCTGGTCGGCAGTAGTAGCAGGCAAGGAATATGCAGCGCCGATCGTCGCGGCGTCTATCATCTGGTGCCTGGGATCGTCGTGGCCATGAAGGATGATATAATCAGCACGGGCTAACATTTCATCTGTGGATGGCGAATGGTCATCAGAAGGTCTACCAAAGGAGGCTGAGTATCGAGGGTCGGCGGCCACAGGAATATCAGCAGCATGATCATCCGCCTGGCCATGATCATCATCATCATAGGGGTCTACCGACTCATCCTCATGGTCTTCCTCATCGCCCTCATGGCCCTCCTCATCACCTGAACGTGATCCATCATCACTGGAACCCGCGTCGTCAGAACCAGACCGCTCGGCGCTAACTGAAGCGTCCTCATCAATTGCTTCCTCATCAACTGCAGACAAAGAGACAACATCAAAGGGGCAGTGTATGAAGCGCTGTATTGACAATGAAATGATTCAACATACCTCTTCGACGTTTACGGGAGGAAGAGGCTGGACCAGACTGGGACTTCTTGGACCTCGAGGTACCACCGCGAGAAGCTGAAACGCGAGACCGACGCGAAGGAGCTGAGTCTCCAAAAAGAGACGCCAGCTGGTCATAGGGCGGCAAAATAGAAGTGATGTACGGCGTCCACCACGCCATAAAACCAGCAGCCAGCGACCCAGTCGGAGTAAACGGGAGATAGCTGGAGAGCGTCAGACGAGACGAAAAAGCTATCACAGCCTTGATGACTGCGGGTGTCATCCCTCCCTTCCTGGTAAAACGAGTCGGCCATTTCACCCGGCGAGGAAGCCCAAGGTGGCAGCCGAACTGGCGAGCAAGCAGGTGAGGGCAATAAGGCTCAACTATTAAAGGGTTATAAGCGTCAGTCCTCTTCACCCCACTCAAAAGCATGTGAGGTTTCATGCTGATATTATATATAAACTCCCCATGAAGGCCACGTGGCTGAGTAGGGAGACATATCAGCGTAGACAGCAACCGAGGAATGGAGGCATAAACAAATAAGTCATGGTAGGACGGCCGATAATGATAAAGCCAGTGGATAATCCCCAGACCATCTCGGCTCAGAAGGTCGTCCCGGCTAATCCTCACAGACTGAGCAGCCAATATCTTACCTAACGGATCGCCCTCCGAAACCACCTGCGGACTAGGGCGTAGTACACCTGTGAACAGCTGGGGAAAATATAGCTGGACCCATAACTGCAAGAACCATAGTGGCCCAGAAGCAGTGGTAGAGGGATCTCGTCCTTCGGCCAGCTTATCAGAAAGCTTAGCCATGCCGCTAAACAGAGTGCCGAGGAAGTAGGAGCCTATAGCTCGAGTCTCCGTACTCATAAGTCCTAAGACAAGGGGCAGTGCAGTACTAAGAACAGTACGTGCACTGGAACAAATAACAAACCGGCTAAACCATAGTAAAAGGAAGGCTACGTGCTCATCTCGCGTAGAAGGAGAAGGTCCTGACGTCTTATTGTGCACAATGTAAGCCAAGTATCGCCTGGCCTCTTTGCCCGTAGGGCAAATCGACGCACCAAGTCTAGGGTCATCAACTGCGGACTGAGTCAACTCCGATCCGACCACACGAAGCCCCGTGATCATCACCACATCAAGAAGTGTAGGGCCAATGAATCCACAGGGAAGCTGAAAAGCATTAACAGAGGAGTTCCAGAAGCCCATAAGATAGTAAAGCAAGCGATGGTCTATCACCACAGGCTTAGTGGATAGACGGATGGCCTCATCAATCCCCCACTCACGCCAATCGGAAGCACGACCCGACATCCGATGCACCCATGAAGTATACTGACCTAGGCTGCTGTCATCGTCAATCTGAGTCCTGGGAACTTTAGCCTTTGACCTGGAGGTAGAAATACCAAAATGCTGAGGCTGAGATTTAATAGGTTTAGTGCGAGACACAAAGGCACTGGTAAAGGCGGCCTCGGTGACAAGTAACTTGCAAGATAAAAACCGTCTCGACTCATTCGCGCGCTCAGGCGTACTATGAAACGGTCGCAGAAAAAGCTCTGACTCCTGCCGACGATCGAACTCATATGCCTCACCGTCAGAATCCGGAATAAGCGGACGCTGCAGATGAGAAAAACAAGCATGAGATTAAGGGATGCAAACATAGGCAACGAAACAAACAGGGTAAGAGCAGACAAACCTGAATAGTCAGAGGAGGAGCCAAAGTGGCGGCCTGAGCAGAACTAGGGGTGGCGGCCTGAACAAAATGCGGCTGAGTGGACTTGGCAATGTCATGTGCCATACATAGTTACCCGGATAAGTCAAGCGATTAACAAGATTTAAGTTAACATGAGAAGGTGCTAATCAAGCCATTTTAACCTGAAAAGCCATGCCGCGCGACAAGGCAGCAAATCCTGTCAAGGGAGCAGCGGCCTGAACAATGGAGGAAGTGGCGGCCTGCCCTGGCTGACGACTCCGGCCAGCCTGAGCTGATGAGATGGCAGCCTGGTCAGTGGCGGCTGGTGGCCCCTGAGTGGCGGCCGATGACGACTCAGAGTAACGATCGGAGGCGGCCTGAGTCACAGGGAAGGCGGCCCGGACAGCGGCGGCCGAGGAGGACCCGGGCTGATGAGGAGCGGCCTGAGCCAAGGAAGTGGCAGCCCGTGTAGTGTCCTCGACTAAATCCTATGTCATGAATAAAGTGTGGGATGACTAGAAGCAACTCTAAGTTAACCTAACACTTAAACAGGAAATCACATGATCTTATGATGTCTCTAAGTCCCAATGCTCTATGTTCTCAAAGTCTATATCAGAGGTGATAGGCAATGTGAGTAATTTTCCTGTGTTCTACGACATCAATAGGCATTGGAAACACGAAATTACCATACATCCATGATCCTCTCTCAACACCAAAATAAGTTCAACAAAACAAAGATAGAGGATAGCTCACTAACCTGATCCATTAAGCAAGTGGCACCTCTCAAGCGCGGCGACCAGTGGGGAGAGGGCGGCCTGGATGGCTTGGATGGCCAAGGGCGGTTCTGGCAGGGCGGCCTCCAGCGAGGGCGGCCAAGGACGAAGGTGCGGCCTCGAAAAGAGGCGGCCAAGGGCGAGGCGGCCTCGAAGGCAACGCGGGCGGCCAAGAACGGGCGGCCTTCCAAGGGGCGGCCTTGCACACCGGGCGGCCTTCCAAGGGGCGGCCAAGAGCCTTCCAAGGGGCGGCCAAGAGGCGGCCAAGGGGCGGCACAGGGGCGGCCAAGGGGCGGCCAAGAGCCTTTCAAGGGGCGGACAAGAGGCGGCCAAGGGGCGGCCAACAGGAAGCACAGGGGCGGCCAAGGGGCGGCCTAGGTGGGGCGGCCTTGCACGTGGGCGGCCGGGCGGCCAGAGGCAGGCGGCTCCAAGGCAGGCGGCCGGGCGGCTCCAGCAGGCGGCCTGGCGTAGGAGCGGCCTGCGCGGACGGCGGCCTTGGCGGGGCGACTTCGCGAGGGCGGCCTGGGGGCGGCGGCCTGGCGTAGGGGCGGCTTGGCGTTCGGGCGGCCTAGCAGCGGCGGCACGACGGCCTCGACGGCTTCCAGCGGCGTCCGGCGACGATCTCTACGGCCGGAATTTGGACGACGGCGACGGCTTCCCGGCGGTTTCCGACGGCCGGTGGAGGAGTAAGGGAAGAAGAGAGGAAGAGAGTAAGGGAGGAAGAAAGGAAGAGAGAGAAGTTTTGAAAGAAAATGATGGTTAGAAGATTTTGAAGGGTTTTTATATGGTTAGGGTTTTGTCCATAATTGGCCCTAATGGGCCGAAAATTCCAAAATTAAGCGCGCAAATTTGTCTTAAAGTGCTAATCAGACAAAATGCGCGAGGGGGGCATCTGTTAACCCAACAAAATACATATTATAGCCCATCCAAGTTTACCTGGCCCAGTCCGTGAAAATATATCCGGAAAAGAGAACGCATTTGGCCCAATCTATTTTCCTTGGCTCGGTCCAATTCAAAATTTATCCGATAATGATCCAGTAAGAAAACCGCGACCGGAAGTGACCCAAGCCACCACGCCGCCTAGCCACCGCACCCTAGGCGCCTATGGTATCACCAAGTCAAGGAAGATCGCGTCTTTGCAGGGCGGCGGCATCACGTCTCATTAATATAGGGCGGCTCAGCAGATTTCAAGGAGAAAACCATGGGAGACTCTCACTCTATATAAGGAGATGAGGAGGTTTAGAAGAGAGGCATCCACAAACACTCCCAAGAGGATCGCTTTACTTTCAATTTCCTTTCTGCATTTTTCATTCTGCAAGTTTAATTCTTGTTCTTTCATTCTGCAATTTTCTTTCTTTCTTTTACAGTTTTGCTTAAATTATTGTAATTCCCTCAGTAAACCTTGTAACAATCCTCAATATTGTTCAATCAAAATTTCTTGGTTAACAGTAACTCAATTCTTGTTTCACGTATTCCCCCTAATGAATTATAGATAATAAATATGCTATCTATAATATATTCTCTCTATCTATCCCAACCAATTTGTTATAGTTGATTTTATTATTATTATTATTATTATTATTTAATTTTGACTCAATTTTGTTGTAACAATATAGCTGGAAAAAAAATGTGAATTGTATTTTGTTAAATTCATCTAATCGTATAGTTTTAAAATATATATTTATTTTATATAATTTTTACTTTTATATATATACTATTAAACAACTGCATTATATTAGATTATGTACTCCAAAGTTTTACTTTGATTGGGACAGATGAATGTAGTAGTAATAAGTACTCCCTCTGTCCCATTTAATTTGTCTTGTTTGACTTCTGCACACAATCCAATGCACCTTTTCAATCGTTAATGTATCAAAATATATACAATGAAAAATTATATAAAATATATATTCTTAAACTACGTAATCATACGATTCTAACAAGATCCAACTCGACTATTTTTTCTAAATATATACTTATAATAAATTTGAGTCAAAGTTGAACAATGAACAGTGTCAAAAAGTCAAACAAGACATATTAGATGGGACGGAGGGAGTACATAATAGCACGATGTGGAAGAATTAAGGGGCCAAGTAGCTAGAGGATTGAGACACGTATTGTATGATGGTAGCATGCAAATGATACGTAATTATTGGCATGGCATATTATATGTGAGAGTATGGGAGTGGTCCATGAATAATAATATATAATAGTGTTGTACTAGTATAATTTTGGAGGTATATATTTTTACATTTTTGAGCACTAACACTATCTTGGTCACTTTATATTCCACCCATTCTCATATACTTCCTCCTTTTTTTTTATTCTTGCTACATTGCAAGTACTTTTCAACTAGCTAACTTTGAGCCTTATTTTTTTAAGTTAGAAAATGGTTTTGAAGATAAGCTCAATATGGGTTTCACTATCACTTTATCATTTTTTATTTAGCCTAGTAACGAATCATATAAAACTATCCAAAGTTAGCTTATTGAACACAGGATTTGCAATGTAACAAGTAAAAAAAACGGAGGGAGTAGTATATTGCTGAACCGCTGAATCCAAAATCCATTAACACTTGTTTGTAGTTTGTTGGGGCTCACAAACAAATATACTCCGTATGTAATAATAAGAGTATATATATATCTACAAAAATATATCAATAATAATCAAACCCCAAGACGTTTTAAAGTCATATGTTATTATATTGTACTGTATTTGTATGTACTCAAATGTGAGAGGATCAAGATTTTGCGGGTAACATTATTGGCGTGGGAGTGTCGTTAGTGTTGGCTACCTAAGAAAGGTAATGAGTAGGACAAAAATTGTTCTTTTGATGCATGGGAAGGAACAAAAAAAGGGTTTTTCTTCTGCTTCTGACTTTTTTTTCTTTTTTTTCCTTCTAGGCTGGACCATCTGCTTATAATATACTACACCCTTCATTTATAAGTATTCAATTTGTCGTCCTGTGAAGAGAAAAAAGAAACCACATAGTACATATATACACACGTCAAGAGGACCAACACGAAACGTGGCCGTACTATGTTCATGTAATAATTGATTGAGGAGGGGCTACTTATATTTATATATCGACCGACCGCCGGGGATGATGAGACTTGATCAGAGTGTCAATCTCATACATACTTCCTAGTTAATATGCACTCAAATACATGCATATATAGCAAAATAATAGTTGGACAAAACGTGAATTGACTGCCATGTGCCAAGAAAAGTTTGTTTAATTTCATCTGGATTGTTGAATTTTAAAATCTTTATTATAGTATAAACCAAACTACATCTTTTCCCGCCTAAATTAACCCTAAAACCCTAAATGCAAAATCAACCTCACAAAACCTAATTTCACGCTTCTTTTCCGCCACCCACTTCAATGTTCAGGCCCAAAACGCAGCTTCACTCGCCTCCATCCGGTTTCCGCCATCCACCTCCATCCCTCCGCCTCCATCTGTTTTCCGCCATCCTCCTCCATCACTCCGACCCCATCCGCCCGCCGCCGTTTCGGATCTTCTCCTGCAGTGGCTCTGCTCCGCCTCCATCAGTTTTTGGTTATCAAATTGTGTTTCCATCGACTCCATAACTGAGTGAAGCTGCGCCATAACAGACTCTACCAAAGGGTTGAAGAGATGTATCCGGTTGCCAGATCTCCATTCGCCGCTCCTACCAAATGGTTGAAGAAATGTATCCGGTTTCTCTTTATATATTTTTTTTTAATCTTCTGCTCAAGTTGTTTGAGTGTTTTCCAGCATCAATGACAAGGATGTGTTCCAGCTGATTTATGTTTCATCGCCTGTTTCCCTTTTCCGGTAAGGTTCTATTCATTGCATTTTGTTAATGAAATACGATATTCACATTAGTTGTTAATGACATAATCTTTAGAATTGTGTTTAAGCAGTGGTTTATTAATGACATATATATCAGGTACTCACACAACTTGCTCAGTGTCGACCTATGGTCACGAACTGCTTTAATCGAAGATTATGGTCAGATATTAGAGAATGATTCCTAGGATTAGAAATTCGTTTGAGCAGGGGTTTAAAATTTTTTCTAAGATTGTAACCCTCCAATACCCAAACTGAGAATGTTAGAATAGAGTTTATTATATCAACTGCAATTCAGATAGAAGATTGAGTTATGCAATCTTTTGTTGACAAATGAATTAAGAGTCTATTCTAAACCCTGACCGTGTACATTAGTTTTAACTGTGTTAATTTTTCTATAGCAAAACATAAGTGATAATTTTTTTTATGTTTCAGTAATATCCCCTCTTTCATTGCCATTTGCAGGTGTAAACTCTTTTCGCAGATATTGTGTCCTCAAGTCTTTTAACAGATATGAGGTTTGTTTGGCTTCATTTTTTAATTCATGCAAAATTCAGTGTTGTCTATTTTCAATTCAGTTATTTTCAACTGAGTGATTGGTTGTTAATATTTTAGAGCAAAGCAGTATTTTTCCCAATAGAGTATCAGGCATGTTGAGTCTTAAGTAGATTGAATAAAGCGGTATTTATATAGCCATGCGAACGTATTGCTGTAACTATTAATTTTTTTTATGCATCTATTTAATTTCATTCATGCTATATCTATGTTGATTCTCTGTTTATTTGGTTTTTTTTTCTCTCATTACTAAGAAATTGTGGTTTTAGATTCCATTATCTGTCATCAGATTTAAGAGTGTTGATCAATATACCAATTCTATCCTGAAGGGAGTGCTATCAAATCATTTTGACCCTGCTATTTTCTCTTCCTTGCATTGATGAATTATTTATATGAGGACTTGCTATTCTGCTCAAGAGGACTGTGATGTTCTTTGCTCCTGAGCTTTCTGCAATCATTTTATGAACTTTTGCAATCTGGCTAGGAGTATGTAGTTGTTATTTGTTTTCATTTTGTTTCTTCCAAAATTCATGTTTACTGAAAAACCCTTATTTTAAACTGAGGCATTACTTTTCTCTATAGTGCTGCTTAAAGACTGTGAGGATTGTTGCTCTATTGTGATAATATAAACAAAAAAAATACTGGCAATCCTTTCGCTATAGAAAACAATAACGTCCAAAAATGAATTTGAGCATTGTTTTCTTTTCATGGTTTTCTGGAACTGATGAACCTCTTCACTATTCATCTTGCAGGATGCATACAGCTAGGAACCATGTAAATCAGAAGAAAGATAAAAGCAAAGCCAATGACAAAGTTGCCACATTTTTGCAAAATATGATTAGGTAAGAGTTCTGTGTTACCTTTTAATGAAGCAGTCTTCTTTGATGATGTTGGAAGACTTCGAACAGTTAAATATTTAGGAAACCAACACCACCCACGATATATGTGTTGCTCTATTGTGATAATATAAACAAAAAAAATACTGGCAATCCTTTCGCTATAGAAAACAATAACGTCCAAAAATGAATTTGAGCATTGTTTTCTTTTCATGGTTTTCTGGAACTGATGAACCTCTTCACTATTCATCTTGCAGGATGCATACAGCTAGGAACCATGTAAATCAGAAGAAAGATAAAAGCAAAGCCAATGACAAAGTTGCCACATTTTTGCAAAATATGATTAGGTAAGAGTTCTGTGTTACCTTTTAATGAAGCAGTCTTCTTTGATGATGTTGGAAGACTTCGAACAGTTAAATATTTAGGAAACCAACACCACCCACGATATATGTGTGATTTATCGACCTCACCCTAAAGAAAACATATAGAATGGTAGTTTTCATTCTATTTTTGAGACCCATAATGCATGCAAGAACAGTCTTTTGTACTTAGATAGCAACAAAATTCTTTACCGTTCTTCCCAATGTTGGAGTATATATTACACATAGTAGTATACTACATTTCTTCAGCCAATCTGATACTTGAATTAGAATTGTAATTGTGTGATCTTTATTTTTTTTCTTTTAAATATTGTTCTACTGACATTTTAATCTCAAGTAAGGTATTGCATTGTTTGATTTGGTTTTCAGATAAACGATTGGATTGGGTTTTTGCCAGTGATAATTGCTTCGTCTTAGTGAATTTATGTGGGGGGCTTTATTACTCACAATGGCAAAAGAAAATACTTTTGATTGAGCAGTAGAATTCTTACTATTTAGTTGCTTTTTAACAAATGTTCTATAATTTATGGATAATGCAGGTGGCTACTAAACAAATCCTCCACCAACCAGAGATCTGCATCAAAGCTTTGAAATCTTGAAGCTATATTATTGTTTGAATTGTTATATGTTTTACACTTTGGATTGAAGCTAAAAAAATCCTCCACCAACCAACCAGGTGGCTAATATATGTTTGATATAGTGTAAATAAATAGATTCTCACAAGCATTGAGATTGTAATAACTTATCCAACTTCTTTAGTTAATTGCTGGATGCAAAGAATAAGTAGCAATTTTAAGTTTTTTTTTTTTTATGTAATGTAGACTGGAGGATTTGGATATGATGTCCCTGCTGGGAGAAGGGATGGCAGAATTTCTGTAGATTCTGAGACTTTTGCAAACCTCCCACCACCTACTTTTAACTTGAATCAGCTCACAAATGCTTTTTCAAAAAAGGGTTTGACGCAGGAAGAAATGGTCACACTTTCTGGTAAGAATCTTGGCTAACTGAGGCAGAAGGAAGATTCCATTGTTTTAACAAATGAATTTGAATTTTGCAGGAGCACATACAATAGGAAGGTCACACTGCACATCTTTCAGCAACAGACTATATAATTTCAGCACAATCTCAAAACAGTCTCCAACTTTGGATGCCATGTATGCAAACCAACTTAAGCAACAGTGCCCACCGGGTGGAATTGAGCTTTAAAATCTTGAAGCTATATTATTGTTTGAATAGTTATATGTTTTACACTTTGGATTGACTTACTGTTATGACTTGGTGGGTTTATGTAGGGAAGAGAAGGGATTGTCAGTCTACAAACCGAGGAAACAGTCTCCAAGTTCTCAAACATAGAGTGAAACAGGGTGATCTTGAAAGTGGAGCAGTTCTCTAAAGGTTTATCTAGATAACTAATGCATTTAAATCTATCTGGATGTGGTTTTCTCTATGATTTGGCAGCGCATATAAACGAAGTTGTCACAGAGTATGTTTTTACTACCATGCCAGCAGTTGACGAAGTCTTTAAGGTAATTATTAACTTTGGATTCAATGATTCAATTCTTTCTTTAAGACATTTAAATCTGTCTTTAATGATTAAATCGCCTCCGCCTCCATCTTCGCTTGCAATTTCGATTCAATTTTCTTGATTTGTTGTAACTTCTGTGGATGATTGCAGAGAGAGCTCCTTTTAGGAGGTGGTGAAGAGTCTACAACACGGAGGGGAAATCTGATGTGTGTACAATGCTACAAGATATATTCTTCTACGCTGCTCAAGTTGTTTGAATGTTGTTCAGCATCGATGACAAGGAAATGTTGCACCTGATTTATGTTTCATCGCCCGTTTCCCTTTTCAGGTATGCTTCAATTCATTGCATTTTGAAGTCCTCACCAGCTTTAATTTTATTTCAACAATCTGTAGTACATTTTGATTTATATCTTGAACTATCCAATTCACTTTTATACCCAATATTACATGTTTGTGCTGTGAAAGCTCCTGGATTTAGTGAAAACAGGAAGTCTAATTCTCAGGATCTTGCTATCCTGACTGGAGGCCAGGTAACTGCATTTCCAAGTACCTTCTTACTTATCTCCTTGAAGTAGTGAAACTGTGCTTATAATTCATCTTTGGCGTTTTTCATACTAGGTGATAATGGAGGAACTTGAAATGAACCTTGATGATGTGCAGTTTGATATGTTGGGGTCATGTAAGAATGTAGGTCTACCTTCACTTTATTCATATTTGGACCTTTTATGTTGTATCACTCTGTATGTATTTTTCCCAGCCATTTTAGATTTAAACAAGTTTTACTTTGGTTCAGGTCATTATATCTAAAGATATACTATAATTCTTGATGGAGCTGGCCAAAATAAATCCATAGAAGTAAAATTCGAGCAGGTTTGTTGCTCCTTCATTCTCAACTATTTCATTATGTTGTTTTCATCTTTGTTGAATTTTGTGTGATCATATCAAGTTGGCTGAGTATAGCAGGTTATTGTATAGGAAGATTTAATTCTCTTTTGAAGCAATTCTTGCTTTTTTAATTATTTTTTTGTTTGAAGCATTTTTTTTTGAGATTTTTTTTTTGAGAAAAAAACCAGTTTTTTGTTTGAAGCATACTTCGCTTTGTCTTAGCTGAATTCCGTATCTGTTGTCTTTTTCAAGGTAGCTGGAATAGTTACCGTTTATTTGTATGTCATCAACTTAAATTTATTGAATTGAACTGAACTATAGATGTTGGCATATCAAGGTAGCTGGAATAGTTCCGTATCTGTTGGCTTTGTCTCAGCTGATTTTATTATAAACCATTGAATATATAAATTTATATAATATATAACCAATAATTTTGTATTAAGAATATCTTTATATGATTTTGGAATAAAGTAAATTAAGAAGGATATGTTTAATTGTTTATGCTTAATTTATTTTGAAATGAATCGTAGTAATTTATTAGAGATTTTGGAGATAAAAAATTTTAACAGCATATAGTGATGTGCAGAGAAGTACTTTGTAGTTTGCACTGTCCGTCTGTCAAACATAATTAATTTAAGGATTTGTTTATATGATTTAGAATGAAATAATTAATTAATTTATTTTTGATAAGTTAAAATTATTTTGGAATTTGTCACTTTGGTAAGTATATGTTTATATGTTTATAATATATGTTTACCAAAATTCGTAATAATGAAATTAATTTTGACAATTGACATGTTATTATATGATTTTGGACTTGATTTTGTACTAAGAATATCCTTATATAATTTTGGAATGAATGAATTCATTAAGTTTATGTTTATATAATTATGAAATGAATTAATTTAATATGGATATGCTTATATTATTTTCGAATCAATTAATTTATTTATTAAGATTATGTTTATGATTTTGGAATTTGTCATTTTAGGAAGGATATGTTTATACATTTATATGATTTTTCTAATATTTGTATTAATGGAAATAATGTTTATATGATTATGGAATGAATTAATTTACTATGGATATGATTATATTATTTTCGAATAAATTAATTTATTAATGGTATGTTTAATATTTTGGAATTTGTCACTTTAGGAAGGATATGTTTATTCATTTATATGATTTTTCTAATATTTGTATTCATGGAAATAATTTTGTATTAGGATATGTTTATATATAATTTTGGAATGTTTTTTCTCTGGCATGCTTATACACTCCCTACACATTCAAAATCACTTAAAGATTTAATTTAATCCAATTTGGTAAGGATAGGTTAATTAAATTAAGCATTTAATTAAAGATTTAATTATATACCACTTAAAGATTTAATTTAGTTCAATTTGGTAAGGATAGATTAAACCAATTTGATATACACTCACTAAACTTTATTCAATATCACTTAAAGATTTAATTTAATCCACTTAAAGTTTCCATTTCTATTAAGGATAGATTTATTATATTTTGGAATGATTAAATTAAAATTTTGGAATGTTTCAATTTGGTAAATATATGTTTACCATTTTCCCAGAATTGAGATATAGAATTGATATTTTTTAAGAAAGATATGTTTTTCTTACCTTTTTTTAAAAATATATTCCCACATTAAAATATATAATTTGAAGTAGTATATAAATTAGATTTCTTCTACATTATTTTTCATTCTCTACACACATTTATCTAATTATACAATTCATTAGAAAAATGTCATTAGCTTTCAATCAATTAGGTCCGTTGGTAAAGAAACCAACTGTGAGGGCTATGTGCATAAGAAGTTATGTATTACATGAAAAATTGAACGACACCTTAAAAGGGCTGGAATGTATTTTCCATGATGCCGAGGTGAGAGTTCTTATGTTTTTTTTTACATATTCTGCATATGAATGTGTTGTATCATCACAAATAAAACTATTTCTCTCTTTAACTTGGTTATTTTCATTCCATTAGGGAGTCCGTTTCCATTTCCAAGCTGGACGTGCAATCGCTTCTTTATTTCACAAACGTATAGAGGAGGGAGTTTTGTACACAATTACCCATTTCGGTGTTGTTGCGAACTCTGAGAAGTATCCTCTTACGGAACACGCTTCCAAGGGTGAATTTTTTGCCAACACCTCTATTGTTCGGGAGGACGATCCAACTTTTCCCCGGAGGCTATTTTGTTTCAAACCATTTGCTGAAATTCTTTCAATGGAAGATGTTTCTAATTCTCCTCCTATAGGTACAATTTGTATCATCAAATAATTTTATTTATTTTATATTTTATATTTCATATTTTATAAAGCTAACTTTATAATTTAACTTTTTTTTATTTATGTGTATTATAATTATAGATATCATTGGTCGTGTTGTGAGCTTCACTGGTCCCAAAACCATCACCACCAGAGTGGGTAAGGAAAAGTTGTTGGTGGAAATGACCTTGGAGGATGCTGAGTATGTTTAAAATTTTACATATTTAAATTTAAATTTGAATTTTTATTTATGTTTTACTTTCCTATGGTATTACTATAAAGTGGTTGGCTAATACTATGTTTGCACATGTAAAAAAGTGGCACCACCATTAGTTGTTCGCTGTGGGATGACTATGCCAGTCAATTCAATCATTGTGCGATGGAAAACGGTAAGAATATCAACATTTTGGTACTGCAATTCTGCCGCCTCTCAATGTATCAAGGTAAATGCATACAAAACATTTTTGCATATTACATTGATTTTTAAATCATCATTATATATTTATTATTGGATCAAATTTAATCTTTTATTGATATTCAATAATGTGTAGGGAGCAATCGAATCCAAAATGGATTCAATGTCACCAAGCTCTCTCTAAATCCCCAAATATCCGAAGTCGATGATTTAAAGGAAAGGTACAACATATTTGATTTAATTTATTATATGTTTACTCTTTTGGTCATTATTCAGACTCAATGTAAATTGGACTGATTAATGGAAATTTTTATTTGTTTCTCATTATTATCTTTTTTAATGTCTAGACTAGGTTTGGCCATCTCTGCATCGGGAAATATTGCCAACAGCAGTCGCTCCAGTACCAACACAGTCGATGAAGATATTTCCTCTAATGCGATTACTTCAACAATAAAGACTATATGCACCACTGACTTGGTTAGTATTTTATATGTACTGCAATACTTAAATTTCAATAATTTCCTCGATAATGTTTTCTAATGATATTTCCATCCTGATGTTGAAAACAGCCGGGTACATATTCCTTTTCTGCCGAGGTTGTAAATGTTGATGAGTCAGTTGATTGGTTTTACCACGCATGCCAGATATGCACCAAGAAGATGGATCCTCAAGCTATAGGATTTAAATGCAGGAAATGCGGTGATAGAGATAGTAGTATCATGAAATACAAAGTATCCATCTTTGTTGCAGACGAGTCGAGTTCATCTTCGGCTGTATTGTGGGACACGGATTGTTTTAAGCTGTTTGGAAAGTCAGCATTCGACTTGAATGCTTCACTGGAAGAGGTTTTATATTTATGACTTAATTATACTTATTCTTATTTTAGATAACATCTCATTGACATTTATATATTTTACTTCATAATTAATCTGTGTATCTTATTATAGGATGAAGAATTCCCACTTCAGATTATTAACAGCCTCATGTACAAGAGTTTTACTTTCACGGTGTCAGTTCGGAAAGGTGACTCACTTCGATTTGGGAGGCAGCTGAGTATTTTGTCCATCATTCCATATCAGTCATCTGAAAAATCACCCTCTCAGTCCATCGACCAAGCTGCTATTGCAGACACATCTTCGAACCAAGAAATGCAAATTGTTGGTGGCGATGCTTGCGGAAACAGCACTCCAAATCCAGTCCAGTTGGTTGTGCAATCCAATGAAAAAGATGATGAAATATATGACATTACCAAGAATCTGATGGACGAATTTTCTACCTCAAAGCCATCCAAGAAGCCCCGTTTAATCAAACCAAAAATTGAGAAGTAGGTTCAAGTTGTTGGAGAAGCCTATAAATTCCTTCTGTTTTCAGTTTTGAACTTTGTCATGCTTTCATTTCTGCTTTGAACTATGTTACTTGTTTTTAGATATGTTCTCATCAATTTCCATTTTCGTTAAGTTATGGAACAAATTTTTTTATTCACATTGCTTAGACATTTTAAGGGTGTTTTTGACATTTTAGGAGTGTTTTTAAATCACTCTTCTTTCCCTAAGTCATATTTTGGCAGATCTCACTCCAAATGGCTGCTGAAGGCACGGGGACCACCATGAAAAAACAAAAAGAATCCTGTAGCAGTATTACTCCTAAACACAAAATTTATTGCCCGGGGACCACCATCGATGGAGTAGTACTCCAATGCTCAACTCTCAACTCTGAACAATAATCCCTTTTGTTATAAAGAAAAAAGAAAATGAATACAACACACGACCTACAAGTATCAAACACACCAACAGTTCAATCTATTTCATTTCAATAGAAAAACTACATCATTGGTGATTGCTCTCATAAAGCACCTTACAAAGTTTAGTCGTCCAAGAATCACATATCATCCTCAGAAAGATCCAACTCCATATCATCTCCGTCTGGACCCTCTCTAATTGTCACTTGAGGAGTCTCATTGCCAATACTCTTTTGCTCCCACCTTATTTTCTTTGCTGACTTTATAGCATGTTCACTGCAACCAATTACACAGATTTGAAGCAACGTTCGTATGTCTCCAATTTCTGAAGGGATCTCCTCCAACAACACAAGTCCCCACAGCACAAGTATCTGAAGCATGGGAAAGTGGACGCTGTCAGCATTCCAACACCTCAGATTGCTTGACCTGACACAGAGTGATTGCAATTGACGAAATCCCCCTTCAGTGGGTGTCCATTCAAGCCCTTCGCCAGAACTGTGCAGTGTAAGTCTTTGCAGATTAGGCAGTGCACCAATGATAGACACATCCTCCCAAGGAATCTTGCATCTCCTTAAATACAACTCGACTAGAGAATTCGGGAAGATCGTGACATGCTCTAGGCTGGCATTTTTTATCTATAGGAATTCAAGTCTGTGCAGATGGGTGAGATTGCAAAGAAAGGAGCGCAACCTTCCGAACCCTGTAGAAGCCAGCAGCTCATCTTGATATTCAACTGCTAATTCTCTCAAATTTGGAATTCTATCAAGAATTTCCATAGTGCACTTAAAATTGAGTACTCTGTTAAGAGAAAACATGTTTTTCAGAATAATAGAACTTCCACCAATACCATCTACAGCAGGATCAGGCAAAAATACAGACACCAGTTTATTGGAATGTATCCACCGAAGTTGTGGCATCTCCCAAATTTCAGGTGGTAAAACTATTGTTAACGTGGAAAAGCTGTTAAAGACCAATGTCTGAAGGTTCCAAAGCAATCTTAGCCTATAAGATAAGGCACATACACACCAAACACACACTTTGCCCCTTATTTTAAAAAAGATCAACCATTACAGAACATTAACTTGGCCTTTATCTTGCACACATTAGCAAGACACTATCTTGCACACATTTCAGCCTACTCTGTATAGCAAAAGAACAAAATTATGTGTTGTCTTCAATAGTCTTAAATGGTACCCAAAATACAAAGCAAATTAGTTGAAAATACAACGATTTACCTGAACAGTATCTAGGATTGATTTTTTTACATCCTCAAGCCCACCAACATCTTCCCATTTAACATTAGGTACCTATAGAAGCACCATGACAGAAAAACAGATTTGCTTATAAAATAATTCCCTGTCTGATTTGCATTTTCAAAAAGCATAAATGAAGCATAAAGTCTAGCAAGTATTAAATTTACCTTTGGAGTACCAAGAGCTGATGCATTTCTTTTCTTTGATCGTTCCAATGCTTTGTCTAAGTTTTCTTTGCCCAGACTTGGAGAATCACTCACTGTGCCATTTTCTTCAATTGATTTAGAATCAGATGGGACAAGCTTCATGTTTTCAGCTTCCAGCCTCATCTTCTCAGAAATTAAATTTGCACCAGTATCAGCGACTAGAGCATGCAGATCCCTGGGCATAAAACCTGATGTCTGTCCAACTACATCCTTTACAAAATCCTCCACAGAATTCTGCACCTGAAAAATAATTAGATCCTCCAAACTATAATAGGTGAAGGTAGCATATTGCAGCCAAGAAAGCATAATTTACATTTTCCGTCCTATAAGATAAGGCACATACACACCAAACACACACTTTGCCCCTTATTTTAAAAAAGATCAACCATTACAGAACATTAACTTGGCCTTTATCTTTTAAAAAACAAGACATTAGTCAGTCTGGTGTCCAAAAAATGTGTTGTTGGATAACAGCATTAAAAAAAGGTTGGACAGAAAAATTGATAACTACATATTGGAATCTCTGGAACTAATTATGGCATTTTATCTTTAATATATCTTTCACATAAGGACAAAATCTGCATATTTAATTCAATACAACCACTTATGGAAAATGTAATAATATTCCAAAACATACCTTTTAAGTGTACTGGACAAATAACTCAATGGTGGGTAGAAGAATATAACACTGGCAAGACATAAAAAATATACACATAAGTTCCAATTCTAGCGTGTGTTTGTGAAGCAAATCCCATAGTTTTACTATGAAGAAGATAACTAAATCCGTTGTTCTTGGCAAAAAACGAGATGATTATACTATAAACGAAAATCATGGTGGTGCAAGGAAGATTTCACGTACCCAGTCAAATTCTGTCCAAATGTCTTCTTCGCCTCCGTCAAGATCTCCATTTACAGATATCACGAACAGTAAATTTCTCTATGCTTTGCCTTTTCTTTTCCTTATAATTTTCCATCCTGCTTTCTATTTGATTCAAACTATGAAAATCATAGGATTCGAAATTGACACATATTCTGAAATTTCTATCGTGATTCCTATTTAGTTAGGATATTATTGGTCGAGGATTAACTTTTTCTGATTACATCACATATTTATTCATTTGCTGCAGCTTTTAGGAATGATGAGGGAACTGAAATTCTATTTTTTTTTCAATTTTCTAATTTTTTATTTATTTTTTTCTGATGAACATGGTAAATAGGTAACACATTGTATTGGTTGTTAAACATAATTAAAGGGCATATTCGATTAAAATTAGTTGTTGAAGGAGACATTCTTCATTACTTTAAATTGACGAAGGCACCTATATTTCTTTTATTTGTCGGCTCAAAACATGTATAAGAAGAGTAATTTTACTATTGCAACCACTCCATTCAAAATGTATCCCGTATGGCTCAATCCATTAAGCATTTCAGGAGCTCATTCCACTAATTCATTCTGTATAAAATTGTAAATTATAGAGCTGGATGAAATAAAAAATACCAGAATTCGGTGAGGGGAAGGTTTAGTAATCTGAAAATAAAAAACATCAGAATTTAGTCACAACTGTATGAACTACCCTAAAGATAATATAGGGTAAATTCTAATATGAACTATGCTCCCAGAGTAAACTATTCCTTCTATCCCCAATTGAATTTACCTTCTCCTAGAGGCAATGTTTTTTTTTTTATTTCCTTGGAAAATTAATTGCATCCTAAATATACTAATACATAATGCTTGAGTATTTTGGGTAAAAATATTCCTAAAACTTAGAAATACATAACAATTTGTAAGGAATCATCAAAACTAGAGATGAAGGGTAATAAAAAGGACAATAGACTTCAGAAGAAAGTGCCTAAATCCACTAGGACAGTCTTATTACATCAGTTTAATTACTTCAATAGTTGATTTGTTAAATTATGTGGATGTTAAAATGTTGAAAAAAATTTAAGGAATTGTGGTCTGACTTTTTTTTTTCTTATATATATATATATATATCTGTTTTTTCTTCTATTGTTTTTCTGTAGCATCTATGAACCAGAACTCTCCTCTTCAATCTCAATTTTCTGAAGTTATTGTCCTCACAGTTGAAGAATCGAATATACATTTTTTGAATGTTACAAGGGATGGTGGAATGACGCATTCAACCTATGTTCAGTGTTCTCCATTTAGAGATGCGACGAATGGTCAGTTTATTATCTCTTTCTGGAAATAAAATATAGTGGATGCCTAAAATTTCTATTTCTATCTAATCTATTATTTATTGATAATGGTAAGTTGTGGCTCCCTTAAGTGACAATCACAATCGGCCAAGGAAGATTTCACGTACTCATTCAACTTCTATCCAATTCTCTTCTTCGCCTCCGTCAAGATCTCCATTTACAAATATCACGAATAGTAAATTTCTCTATGCTTTGCCTTTTTGTTTTCTTATAATTTTACATCCTGCTTTCTATTTGATTAAACTCAGAAAATAACAGGCCTTGACATTGACACATAATCTAAATTTTCCATTCCGGTCCCTATTTAGTTTAGATATATAATAATTTGTATCTTTTACATGATTGGTCGAAGAATAACTTTTCCTTTTGCAATACCTATGTTTAAATTTGCAGCAGAGGCAGGGAACTAAAATTATATATATTATCTCTGATTATCATGGTAAATAGGCATCACATTGAATTGGTTGCTAAACATTTTTTTTTTGAGACAAAGGTATTTTATTCCTTCAACAATAGACCATGAATCTGTCTTACAAAATGACATACTCCAATCTCCCCACACCATAGTTTTAAACCACAGAAGATACACGACATACACAAAAAGAGAAAAGGACCAAATGCTT
Organism: Hygrophila difformis; assembly: GCA_030278955.1. Lineage (NCBI taxonomy): Eukaryota > Viridiplantae > Streptophyta > Magnoliopsida > Lamiales > Acanthaceae > Hygrophila > Hygrophila difformis. Next base: position 5,478,969 of record JAOANR010000002.1, read on the forward strand.
AGGCACAACTGGATTCAGAAAGATAGAAAGACAGATTTGTTTCAGAATTGGTTGCTAAACATAACTAAAGGGAAACTTCAAATAAAATTAGTCATCCAAGGGGACATGCTTCAGTGCTTTAAATTGACATAGGCACATAGATCTCTTTTAGGTTATTTTGTGCCAGGACAATTTGATTGACATTTTATATATATATATATATATATATATATATATATATATTTTGTTTATTCTACTCTTAGTTGATTACATTAACTCGAACATTATATAGTTCCTTTAGGTATATATCGTAATATTAAGAATCAAATATATGTGGAGAATTGTAGTTCCTCCTGAACTACTACTTTGTGGATGATAAACTAAAAAAAGTATAGGGTAATGATAAACTAGAATATATGTGATTTTCTATTTCTTATATTTATTTCTTCTATTGTTATTTTGTAGCCGCCATAAACCTGAATCCTCCTGTTCAATTTCAATTGCCTGGAGTTATTGGCCTCACAGTTCAAGAATCGAATTCATGTTCTTTGAATGTTACATGGGATGGTGGAACAATCAATTCAACATATTTTCAATGTTCTCCATTTAGAGATACGACGAATGGTCAGTTTATTTTCTGTTTATGAAAATAAAATGTATTGGATGGCTAAAATTTCTATTTTTGTTTATTCTATTCTTTATTGATCATGGTAAACTGCATCATTTGTAGCTCCCTTAAGTGACAATCACAATCGCCCAAGGGAAAATTCTATGCGGAATCCCCTGCCATGTTCAGCAACAACATTTTATTATGATGTTGGTGATCCTACTTATGTATGTGAATATTGTGGAGCTTACTTTTGGTACGATGAGAGAAGTTCAAAACACAGGAGAGCCAAGCAACCAAAGTACTCGGGATGTTGCCTAGGTGGGAAAATTGTTCTACCGAAAGTGAAGGAACCTCCAGCTCTTCTTCAAGACTTATTTAATGGGAGTTCAAATAAGAGCAAAAACTTTCTTAAGCACATTCGTTCCTACAACAGCATGTTTTCATTTACATCCATGGGTGGGAAAATTGATAGAACACTGAACAATGGCAGTGCACCACCAATGTTCCGTCTGCAAGGTGAAAATTATCACCGGATTGGAAGTTTGTGTCCAGGAAATGGAGAATCTCCCAAATTTGGACAATTGTATATTTTTGATACGGAGAATGAAGTAACCAATAGAATAAATGCTATAAGGTATTTCCTATTTCTGATGCTATTAAATATGTAATATTTTTTAAACCATTTCTATATGTTTAGTAACAAATGATGCGGATGTATTATTTTATGACATTTTTTAATTGCCCTTTTGTACAGCAAAGGAAATGCTGAACATGAACTTTCTGCAGACACGGTATCGGATTTAATCAAAATGTTGGACAATCACAATGTCCTGACAAAATCTTACAGGATGGCACGTGATAGAATGAGGGATACTAATTGTGTGAATATTAAGCTTCGACTTATAGGGAAAAGGGGAAGAGATGGCAGGACATATAACCACCCCACTGTTTCTGAGGTTGCGGCTTTAGTGGTTGGAGATTTGGATGAATATATTCAACCAAGAGATATAGTTATTGAAAGTCGAGCAGGAAAGTTGCAACACATAAGTGAATTACATCCATCATATCTTCCTCTCCAATATCCTTTGTTATTTCCATATGGTGATGATGGTTATCGTGAAGATATACCACTTACCGAGAATACCTCCCACACCATTGCCTTCCGGAGAAAGCATGTTGCTATGAGAGAATTCTTTGCCTATAGACTGCATGCAAGGCAATTTGAACCATCATTTATCTTACACTCTCGACGTCTTTTCCAGCAACTTTTGGTAGATGCCTACACAATGGTGGAGACCGGAAGGATTTGTTATATAAGGATGAATCAAAAAAAATTGCGTTGTGATGCATACAACCAATTGAATGATGCATTAACACGAGGTGAAACAGATCTGGGTAACATAGGCAAACGTGTAATTCTTCCTTCCACTTTCACTGGTGGAGCAAGATATATGATACAAAATTACCAGGATGCGATGGCCATTTGTAGATGGGCAGGGTATCCAAACCTCTTCATCACTTTCACATGTAATCCAAAATGGCCAGAGATTAATAGATACCTTGACTGATGCGGGCTGAATTCCGAAGATCGTCCAGATATTATTAATCGTATTTTCAAGATGAAGTTGGATGACATGATACACTTCCTGAAAAATAGTCAACCTTTTGGTAAAGTAAAGGCCGGTAAGTTATTCAAAATTATTATATAAGTATGTAATCACATAATCCTGTAAGTACTTATGTTCTATAATTTTTTTTCACTTTTCGTGCAGTTGTATATACAGTGGAATTCCAGAAGCGCGGTCTTCCTCATGCTCACATTTTACTCTTTGTGGATGGACATTTCATGGCTGTGAATCCGGAAAGAATTACTGATATCATTTCAGCAGAGATACCAGATGAACACTCTGACCCTTTATACTACAGAGCTGTATGTGATTTCATGGTACATGGACCATGTGGTTCTGTTAATAAGAATTCTCCCTGCATGACTAAGGGACGTTGCTCCAAACATTATCCAAAATCTTTTGTCGGAGTAACATCTTTTGATGATGATGGATTTCCTGTCTACAGACGCAGGAACGATGGAAAAATGATTGAAAAAGGTGGTATATTTGTTGATAATAGGAGTATTGTTCCTCATAATAGGGAGCTTCTTCTCAAGTACAATGCACATATCAATGTTGAGTGGTGTAATCAGAGCCGTTCTATAAAGTATCTATTCAAGTACATACACAAAGGCAATGATAGAGTTACAGCTACATTTTATGAGAATGTGGAAAATGGTGCAACTTCTACTATGGATGAAGTTCGTATATACCTGAACTGTCGATATATATCATCGTGTGAAGCAGCTTGGAGATTGTTTATGTATGACATTCATTACAGAACACCATCTGTTGAGCGTTTATCTTTCCACCTCCCAGGCGAACACCAGGTTTTCTTCTCTGAGACAGAACCGCTGCCCAATGTTTTAGAACGTGCTACAGTCAAACAAAGCAAATTCATTGAATGGTTTAAAGCAAATGCAAAATATCCAGAGGCACGTGAACTAACATATGCTGAATTTCCTACGAAGTTTGTATGGAAAGAGGATTGCAGAGAATGGCGGCCTAGGAAACAAGGCTTCTCTATTGGCAGATTGACTTTTGTTTACCCTGGATCAGGTGAACTCTATTACCTGAGGCAACTTCTAAGTGTTGTCCGTGGTCCAAGGAGCTATGATGATCTGCGTTTAGTGAATGGTGTTCAGCACAAAACATTTCGGGATGCTTGCTACTCTCTTGGTCTATTGGATGATGACAATGAGTATGTTGATGCAATAAAGGAGGCAAGTAATTGGTCTTCTTCGCTATCTCTCCGACGATTTTTTGTTTCTCTGCTCCACTCCAATACTTTATCAACCCCAGAAACCATATGGGAAAGATGCTGGGAGTATTTTATTGATGACATTCAGTACAATCATCGAAATTCAAGCCTGCAAATAGGTCACATTTTATTTTATTTTTTACTGTATTAATTGTCTATCAATTGGTTCTATTTTTGTTATTTTATATATTCAATATGATATTCAAACTAATAATATGAGTTCTCCACATCTGATCATCTAAGAAAAATTAATATATATTAATGATTTCATGTAGATCAAATATAATTTAAAGTTAGAACACCACAAAACATTGCTCAACATGTTTGTTATCTTTCGCTACTGTTCCTTTTGTGAAATATCCACCAATGTTTTCAATATTTGTGTTATGCAATACTTGCTCTTTTCTCCATATATGCAGAACACCTATTAAATTGTCAGAACAGTTCATAACACATTTAAATTGCTTGCTATTGATTTTTTCTCTATGTAAATACATCGAAAACTATCCACAGTGGCTCCTATTGACAATTTTTAGTATTTAAGTTCATATTGTTGTTGTGGACATTGGTTCTCATCACAATATGCAATGCAGAGGTTTTTATGCTTTTTTAAAAATCAATTTATTATTTATTATTTCAAAATAATATTGGGACAAAATAATGTCGATTTAATTTTATTATATATAAATAAATGTAACTATTCTAATCAAATTTAATTTCACAACAGGTTCACTAACAGAAAATGAGCTCCATAATCTGGCACTATGGGAAGTTGAGAAGTTGTTGATGCATATTGGGCGAAGTCTGCGTAACTTTCCAGGAATGCCTTATCCAAGTGGGAACTTAACTGAAGAGTCAACGAATGCTCTAATTATGGAAGAACTTCGTTATGATCGTTCAATGTTGTCTATTCAATACCAAGAGTTTCTGCAACAGTGCACTGAAGAACAACTTGAAATTCATAATCGAGTAATGGATGTTGTCCGGTCAGGTCAGGGTGGTTTTTTCTTTGTTTATGGGTATGGCGGCACTGGAAAAACATTTGTATGGAATGGCTTATCTGCGGCAATAAGATCTGAAGGTGGTATAGTTCTAAATGTTGCTTCGAGTGGAATTGCATCTTTGCTACTACCTGGTGGACGAACAGCTCACTCTAGACTAAAGATACCCATAAGTGTAACAGAATGCTCCACCTGTAATATCACAAAAGGGTCAGATTTAGCAGCTCTCATTAAAGATGCAAAGCTAATCATATGGGATGAGGCACCTATGACGCACAGACATTGTTTTGAAGCTCTTGATCGCAGTCTATGTGATCTAATGCAGGAATTCCGAGCAGACATGTCTACAATACCTTTTGGTGGTAAAACTATTGTTCTTGGGGGCGATTTCAGACAAATATTACCTGTAATACCAAAAGGGTCAAGACAAGAAATTGTCAATGCTACTATCAACTCATCATATTTATGGAAAAGTTGTGTAGTAATGCGGTTGACAAAAAACATGAGGCTTCGAACGGCTAATACTCCTGACGAAATGTGTGAAATAGAAAGTTTTGCTAAGTGGTTAACTGACATTGGAGATGGAATACTTGGTGGAGAAAATGACGGTGAAGCTAATATTGATATTCCATCCGATCTTTTAGTTGTATACATGGGAGATCCAATTACTGCAATTGTAGAAGCTGTTTATCCATCCTTTATTCAGAATAAAAGTGACCGGGAATACTTGAGATCAAGAGCAATATTGGCGCCAACAACGAACACCGTTCAACTGATTAATGATTATATGTTATCTCTGAATGATTCAGAAAGCAGAACTTACCTAAGCTTTGACAAGGCATGCACATCAGAAGGCCAGCCTTCAATCATTGGTGAAATTCACACACCTGAATTTCTGAACACAATAAGAGCTTCAGGTCTTCCAGATCACGCTTTGCAGCTAAAAGTTGGTACTCCTGTAATGCTTATCAGGAATATTGATTCAATCAATGGCCTTTGCAATGGCACAAGAGTTGTTTTGACTAGACTTGGCAAAAATGTACTCCAGGGCGAGGTGATCACAGGAGACAATATAGGGGATTTAATTTTAATTCCCAGGATGACACTTACTTCAAATGACTTGAAGCTGCCTTTTAAGTTTCAACGTAGGCAATTCCCTATCATGATTTGCTATGCCATGACTATTAACAAAAGCCAAAGTCAATCTCTAACACATGTTGGACTTTACTTGAAAAATCCCATTTTCTCTCATGGTCAGTTATATGTTGCAGCATCCAGAGTCACAACCCGTGCTGGGCTTAGAATATTGGTTTCGAATGATGATTGCGGACTGGAAGGGAAATGTACAAAGAATGTTGTTTACAAAGAAGTGTTGCAAAAGATATGATGTTTATCAGTAGACCTCTGAACTATTTCATTCTCAACTATTTCATTATGTTGTTTTATATTTGTTGAATTTTGTGTGATCATATAAAGTTGGCTGAGTATGGTCTTATAAGCATATTCCTTAAGCGGATTATTGTATAAGAAGATTTAAAATTCTTTTGAAGCAGTTCTTGCCTTTTTGATCATTTTTTTGTTTGAAGCATATTTGGCTTTGTCTCAGCTGAATTCCATATTTGTTATCTTTTTAAGGTAGATGTAATAGTTATCGTTTATTTGTATGTCATCAGTTTAAATTTATTGAATTGAAGTGAACTGTATTTATTGGCTTTTCAAGGTACCTGGAATAGTTCTGTATCTGTTGCCTTTGTCTCAGCTGAATTTATTGAGTTGAACTGTATCATAAGTTTCAATTTTCAAAGAATAGATGTTTATTTATATATTATGGTTCATGGTGGTTGTGGCTGAACTTTTTTGCTCTCCGATGTGATAATAAATCTTTGGGATGCTATATTCTTTCATAAAATTTAAATAAAAATGAAAAAAATTCACTGACCAAGGAATGAAAAAAATTTAAGAAGCAACTATGATGGAAAATTTACCATCTAATGAAAGTCATAGATGCATATTTCTGTTCATCGTCAACTAATTTAGTTTTATTCATTTCTTGGCAGACCAAACAAACATTATGTTCTTTCATCATCAGCTAACTACCAATTCGTCATCAAAACAAGTAGTAGAATGAAGCAGGCAAATAGTAAGAGTTAACAATTAGGCAAGACATAATTATGGGCATTCTGGCTTTCCGCAACACATAATTAGGCCATTCTCTATTCATAATAAAGATTCAACAATCAACAAAATGAATATCAAATCATCCACAGACACGCATACAAATCAATCAAACTAAATCAAAAAGTGAGAAATTAAAAATAAGATAGGCCAAAAAAGGGCAATTCAAGAAAAAAGAGGGCTGCAATTTCTTAGATCTTACATTGCAACAACAGCAGCGACCCATTTGAGAAATGATGTCCCAAATCCAAGCCCACCAATATTGATGGCATGATTCCCAAACTTCTTCACTGCGCTCCCGATTTAATTCAAATCTGAACTGAGTAGTTCAGTTGCTGCTGAATCAGTCTTCATAGCCAAGTAACTGCTCCTCCTCCCGGCCATCTTTGATCTCACCAAGCAATTGGATTAGGGATTTAGATATAATGTAACTGCTATAGTAGTAAAAAGCTGTCAGATCATTCAGTTGGAAAAAACCCAAAAATTCAAAAATTTAATTGTGAAAAATTTTTGGATTTTACACTCTAAAGTTTGGAAAGCCAGAAAGGTAAAGAAGAAAAAAACAGAGGTAGAATTTGCTGGAAAATGGAAAGGGCGAAAGGGGTCCCAATTGCCAAACACATCCCTGTCGAAAATGGGAGCCAACATACATCTCACTTTAATTTTTTTTTAGAAGAAAAATAAAAAAAATATATAGTTGAACTGATTACATTATTTATATTTACATCAATTTTATATTGAAAGGTACAGAAGGGTTCTATTATTATTATTATTACTAGATTTTTTCGCCCTCTGCGCAGGGGTGTTGAACTGATATGACGTTATAAATGTAATATAGATTTTTCTTTTGGATTACATAAGATTCAAAGTTTTTGTTTAAATAGTAGTTGAATACATTCAAAAAAAATTTAAAAGAGAAAATACAGCAGAGAATAAGATGAAGGAAAAAAAAATTCTAACCTACAACCAAGTGGACATAATATAAAATAAATTATTTTTTCTATTAGAAAACTAAATATATAGAGTTTGCTTTCATATCTAAAATGATGAGAGCAAGTGGAAAATAATTACCCTTTAACTATTCAAAATTAAAACAAATTATATTTTTGGATTATTAAGGTTCTAAAAAATATCATGTTACTCCCTAATATGTTGTACAATTTGAATATTATGCCTATAGTTTTTAAAGAATATTATTCATACTTTTTTTAATCTTTTCATCATTTAAAATTTATATTTTATTAAGTAATGTATTTTAAATCATTATTATGATTAGTTTTTATGGACTAATCTTTAATTTTATAAAATAAAATCTAATTCTAATTACGTTTTGATTATCTGTTAATTTTTAAAATATTATTTTAGTCCATAATATTGTCCAATGTTTTTTCTAAAAATATCATGTTACTCCCTAATATGTTGTACAATTTGAATATTATGCCTATAGTTTTTAAAGAATATTATTTATACTTTTTTTTATCTTTTCATCATTTAAAATTTATATTTTATTAAGTAATGTATTTTAAATCATTATTATGATTAGTTTTTATGGACTAATCTTTAATTTTATAAAATAAATTCTAATTCTAATTACGTTTTGATTATCTGCTAATTTTTAAAATATTATTTTAGTCCATAATATTGTCCAATTTTTTTCCCATATTGATTATGAAAAAGTTTAGTAGTTAATATTTTAATTTAATTTCATTAGATTTTTATTTTTTTAATTCATTATTATTATAACCCTTAAATTGTAGTATTTATACTTCGATACCAAGTTTTTTTAGAAGGTATGCTTTTTGAACATATTTCTATAATTAAAAATTATTTTTCTATATGGATAAATATATTTATTATTTAAGAAATTGTAATGAAATAAAATTAGAAAAATAAAAAATCTGAAAAACAATGAAAATAAAATAAAAAATCAAGTAAAATAAAATAAGATTCTAAATATAATTAATAATGAAACTAATTTCTAAAATTAAAGATATTATAATAAATATAATTTGATTTATCATTCATGGTGTGTTATTTTATTTTATTAAATAATATAATATAATTTTATGAGTTAATTATATTTTTTTGTATTTAAGTTAAAAGGAAAAATTAATTACTAAATACAATATTTTCAAGTTGTTTTGCTATTGCGAAACTTTTCAAACGTGAATGTGTGAAATGAGATTCTTTTCAAATTCTTAGGATCAAAATACGATATTTTTAGAATTGATGAGGTCGAATTTGATATTTTAAAAGGTAGAAGGGTAGAATTTCTAAACTAAATAAAGTTTAGGTTATTTTTTGTCAAAAAAATTATGGCATAAATGACCAAACTTGAAAAGTTTAGGGTTGTGTTTTAGGAATAGTTCAAATAATAATTAATTAGTACTATTTATTTATGTTTAACTGTTTACTTAATACAATTTTTTTGTGAAAAATAAAGTGGTAAATGATGTTTGATTGAATTCACATGTTTTGTACCATGTTTGAACATGTAACATGATCACCTAATATTATAGTTTTTTTGAGTAAAAATATTGCTACAACCATTTATTATTACCACAAATATTTAAATATTATTTATACTAAAATACTTCAATATTCTTTTACAGTATACATTATTTTAAAAAAAAAAATTGCTACAACCATATACTTCTAATATTCTTTTGAGAATGATGAATTAAATTTAATAAGGATAGAAGAGTCTGCACAAGCGAAAAAGTATTCAGGATTTATTATTATTATTATTATTATTATTATTATTATTATTATTATTGGATGGATTTATATGCAGGAAAAATCATGAAAGGAGGGAGATTCTTATTAAGGGAAACATTTGAAGATATATTTTCCATATATGTAGATTTTGTATATCTATGTATTCATGGGATTGATTGATTATTTCCCTTATTGTACGGATATTTTGTAACCACTCAATTGTATATAATGCAATTCACATAGTCATCCCAATTAATGATGATCATATAATTCTTCTCATATAATATCAGCAGAAAATCGAAAACCCTAATCCTCCTCTCTCCCTTTCAGAATGTTTAATTCCAATCCTGATAAAGATTTTTCCTTCGAAAGTGTTCATTGGGTTGTGGGTTTAAACACATGCACCACATTTTTTTCCCTAAATATGATTTTGGAAAGAAGGCTAAGGAATTTCTCAAAGATATCCGTGACAATAGGTCACTTCCATGGACGAACGAGGATCTATCAACTCTTAATATAGCGGTAGAGTTCCTGGAAAGAGCCGAAGTTGAGATGAATGCTGCCATCGCTTCTGATGAATTCTGTGCTGAGATCAAACAAATTCAAATACGACTGAATGATGCAATAACTAAGTGGAAGAAAACCGGCTACAATGATTCAACTCCCTTTAGTGTTCAACCAACGAAGATGGAATTGATTCAATCACAAATGGATAATTTTTTTGTTTCTGTATCTGATGTATTTTCCAAAGAAATGATTCCTTATGTTGCAAATTTAGAAACCTTTTGGTTTGTGAATGTTAGGCCAAAGCTCAAAAAGATATTGAGTAGGTATCCAATGCCGTGATCGCGGTGTCATTTATCAATAAAATTATATTTTCTTCCGTTTGATTATGTTTGTTCTTTTGATGTATTCGTATCTCGACTAATTCCACTAAAAATATTTATAGTATCACCGCAACTCTAATGTTTGCTTTGTAGTTAAATAAAACCATTATTTTTCTTTCAATATTTTAATTGCAATGTATAATTATTTTGTTGATACTTACAAGTACAACTGTTTTTGGTACTTTGTGTGTCAATTTGGATTGTGGATTCTCACTTATAAGTAACGATAATATGAAATTATTTCACTTATAATATTTTCTTTCAATTCACCTAATATCTGTTATCTTTTAATTGCAAGAGTATTTTATCCACTACAAGTTTGTATATCAGTAAGACTTTTATATTTTCTTTCAATTCACATAATATATATATATAATGTTGTTGAGTAAATGTTGCTACACAGTATAATTTTCACCAAATTTAAGCTAATTTACACCATACATACTTCATTTAGCTGAAAAAAATGAGAATTAAAAGAGTAGAATGATATTATTCTTGAATATATATATATGGTGTACAAATAATTATTAGATCCGAATTAAAAAATTCTAAATAAGATATCTAACAAATGATTATTCTTGATATGGCGTACAAATAATTATTCTTTTCTTCTTGATATGTTGTCCAAATAATTATTCTTTTGTTGTTATTATTCTGGATATTATTCTTCATTCATCAAATCTAAATAAGATATCTAATAAAGTAATCTGAATTAAAAAAATATTTAAATCCAGATTTTTATTAATAAAGTTTTTCAAATTTAAATATTTATTTAATATATTTAATATTTATATAGTAATTTTAAATTTAAATAAATTTTTAATTAATTTTAATTTTATGTGTATTTAAATTTTAAGTATTATTTGTGGATATAATTAAAAAAATCAATTAGCTCAAAGTACATGCTTAGTATAGAAAAGACTATTTTGGATATTAATTATAAAAGTAGAGGACTAATAGGGATGAAAAATAGATAAAGGACTATTTTGAATTTTTGGTAAACAAAAATGACATAACATATATTTTTCCTTTTTGTAGCTCAATGTATTATTAAGAAAATACACTTATATTTTCTAAAAAAGAAAATATACTTATATGGTGAATTTTGTTTGGCGATGAAAGAACTTATTCATTAATCCTCTATTCGCCATGATATTGAATTTGAATCGTCTGATTATATTTGAGTGGTCAGGTTGATATTATGGCTAATATTAATTGCATCCTAATTTTTTATACATCTAGATATATAAATGTAAAAGAAAAAATATTTTTCAATTTAGAGTTTTATGGATTTTAAAAAGTTCGTGGATTTAGAGAGCCTATAGACTTACGTAGAGTTTCATTGATTTTGTGTAGACTCCATGTAGAGTTTTTAGAAATCTTGAATTGTTTAGAAAGATTTTGTTTTGTTATATTTTTTAAGAGACTCCATTAAAATCTATAAATATTTAAAATCCATGGACGGTTGAATACCTTAAAATTTTTTTAGGGGCTTTAGGCCTGGGAATATGTTGTTGGTTTATAGGTATATCTAAATATTTGTATTCATGTTCTGTCTATTTTATTTCTGATTGCGCTGTATGATTTGAGCTAAGGACGTAGAGCAGGTAAATAATATTTTTATGCCTTTATTACAATATTGATACTCCGCTTCGTACATTAATTATTAGAGTGAAATTTCCTCATTTAAATATGATTTTCTATGAATAATTCTTTTTTTTTTCTATTTCCTTTTTTTATAACTTCAACAATGTGTTATTGATCTCACGGAAAAATTCTTAGAGGACCATTTCTATAATTATATAGATATAGATTTAACGGTAAAAAATAAAAAATGAATTATTATGATGGTATTTATTATGATGTTTAAAATAATAATAAATTTTAGCATACATTAAGAGGGCATAAAGAAAGTTATTTTAGAACAGCGAAAGAAAGAACATCTATTTTAAATGGATAAAATACAGGGTTAGGTGTGGGTTGTTTATCCGTATGTTTAGTACTTAAATCTTTCCAGCAATTTTTCGCAAGCGAAGGTATTTGATCCCTTCGAAAATGTAGACGGTGTATAACATAGTAAAAATTTTAAAATAATCACTAAAACATCTGAAAAATTATAGTAAAAAAATATGAGCCCGGCGCATCGCGCGGGCGGGTAGTACTAGTAGTAATTAAGACAATGATATGATTAAATTATCCATAGATTTTTATCAATATAGACAATTTTCAAAGAAAACATAGTGCTACTACATATCAATTAAGTCATTATTGAAAGTTTCATAGTAAGTAAAATATTAGATTAGATACATATAGGAGTAGTAATTAAGAAGTCTCAAGTACAAGTCCACCTTTGGTCATATTTTCAATATTTTACTACTTGTATATACCAAGTCAGATAGGGCTTGGATTTGAGAAATGGGCCAATGTTGTGTAAACCTAAGAAATGTGGGCCTTTAGACAAAACCCTTCTTAATAAACTCTTAGAAGAAGAAGAGGCCTCATCAAGATTATATTGCCTCGAAATATTGTTTTCATTTGTATTGTCTTAATCAGACATAACTGATCACATAAGGTCATGTTTGGGACAATTACTTCATGCACGGTCAGAAATAATCCATGTCAAGAACTAGCTTGACAAGTACAAGAATTGTGCATGTGCGTTCATACATGAGTCATGACATGTACTATATCCCTGCAAATACTGTAGCTTAACATCATGCATGAGATGAAAATAGAATTCATAGTAGTATTTGACAAACATAATATACAGTACTCCCTCCGTCCCGCGAATTGTGGCTCATTTCTTTTGGACACGGTAATTTATGTAATGAGGTGTGGTGATGTTTAGTGGTTAAAGTGATGTGGGTATTTGTATTTAAAATTTTAATGAATTTTGACTTTCTTTATTGTTTAACTTTGAAAAAATATTATTATAATGATTTAATTAGAGAAAAATATTCAAGTGTGGTCTTGTTAGAATCGTCTAGATTTAGAATATATATTTTATATAATTTTTATTTGTACCAATTTTAAAATATGAAGAATTAAAGAAATGCAAGGGACTTTGTGTAGAAAAATAAAAGTGTATTGGAAGATGTGCAGAATAGTAAAAATGATCACTTTTAATGGGATTTAGAAACCATTCAGATTCTAATCATATTTATATTAATTAAATTTATCTAAAAAGGAAAAGTGGCCACAATTCGTGGGACATCCTAAAGAGAAATACGAGCCACAATTCGTGGGAGGGAGGGAGTATTAATGTTGTTGCTCTCTTGGTGACGACTCTGTGAGGCCACTAAAATCATTATTCTTCAATTCAATAATGTATTATTATTTTCCAGTTGAAGTCGGTGGTGGTCTGATTATTGTAATTTGAATGCAAATCTTGCAGGCGCCTATTTTCCTTTTTATTCTATGTTAAACTTTCATAATAATGGTAGTAGTAATTACTAGTACATAGCTAGGAAACGAAGAAAACATGCATGGACTGATGGTGGACTTCACTTTCACACTTGTCATGTTTCTACTAGTAAATATAATTAGGAGCCATCCATCAAAATCCCATTTGATGTACAACAAGTCAGTATAATGCATAAAATGCACTTACCCGTCCCTACTCCCTAGTGACTCTCTCTCTGCTACGGTATGGCCAAATCTTCTCTATCTGCCAGTCAGTCTGCCACGCACGCATCCATCTCCTATTATTACGTATTAAGCCGAAAATGGTGGTTCAGGTGCGGGAAGTATATACTGACATTAATTTCAGTCTTTGGATAGAATTTTGATCCAACGGTGTATATTGATAATGGGGATAATTAAGTCTTTTCTTATCTCTCCCTGAATTTAGATAATAAAAAAAATTGGTCCGTCATCATCACCTTCTTCCTTCCTTTCTGAATAGGCAATTTTTGTTATGATTATTTCAAGCGGAATACGCAGAGTTCTTTTTGTAATCGAGTGTTGAATTTCAAAAGTTTCTATTTCTCCAGTTATTATCTTTTTGGAGGAAGAAGAAATAGAATGGTGAATGAAGCCGGTATTTTGGAGGAAGAAGACGATACAAGAGATGAGAAGACGATAACAGAATGTTAGCTAGTTCTAACAGAATATCAAGCATGTGAAAACAGGATGTCAAGCATGTCAGACAGAATGATACATAACCACATAAGGTGTCAGACATAATGTTACATAACAGAATGTTAACTAGTTCCAACAGAATATCAAACATGTGAACACAGAATGTCAAGCATGTCAGACAATACTCGATATTGAAATAGAATGTTTACTGGTTTCTATCAGAGTGGTTTACACCACATAAATGAACAGAATGTCAAGGTTCTGAAAACAGAATAGCAAGTGCCTGAAAACAGAATGTCAAAGTCTAAACAGAATGTCAGGATTCTGTAAATAGAATGTCAAGGTTCTGAAAACATAATGGCAAGTACCACCGTTAACATAATGTTTTGTTTAGCTTTAATATCATTCGACCACTTTGCTGTAATGACATGGATAAATTTGCGGAAGGTTAGTGAATCGGTTCTGAGAAGAAAAACTCCCTAAACAAATGCATACACCAAAGCAGCCACGAGATGGAGCGATATAGACACAGAATTATAATTAACTTACCGGTTTCTAGGCAGCAAGTGTCGCCCGACACGGCTTCCCACGTGGCTGCTTTTCGAACGGCCGTCTGAAGGTGAGTTGTGGCGGAGGGTGAGGTATGGTGGAAGAGATTTTATAAGATCTTCCGGTAAATCTAAATCTTCTGTATATCTTTTGAAGTTTAAAGTAGTGCGTTGTATTTGGATATTTTGTTCTCTCTTCTATAATTAAAATGTATTAAAAATTTATTAGATTTCATTGAATCGGAATTTGAAGAGTTGCCTTCTCCTCCTCCAATCGCGTTTTGTCTCCGGTGATGATTAGCAGCGGTTCCATCATTGTTAATTCTGAAAAAGCAAACCAATTGCGTGCAAACAAAATTTAAAACTAATACAAAATAAAATACTAAATAACACAATTACTTTTATACCATCACATAATCTTAACCCTAAAATTGCAGTAACTTTTGATCAAACGATTGTTACTCAGTCCAGTATATACTGTTGAATATGGCTCCAGTACAGGAACCATTTTGGTATTTATTATGTACTACTACTACTATTCAGAAACGGAAAAATAGCCAAATACGTTCCTTTTGTTTCCTTTTTTGCCCGATACGTCCGTGTCGAAATTTTGGCCCCAAATAGTCCGTTATGATCGTTAATCCGAGCAAAATCAGTCCGTAAAGCCCTAATACTGTGTAATTAATAGACGTGGCATCAGATTAAATGATTAATTATTTGGGATGGACACGGTGGCTGGTCAATTGCCACATTGGAGACTTGAAATCTGATGGGACCCGTTTTAAATCTGATGGACACACTCTTAGATCCTTCCCACAACTTGACACTTACCCTTTTTCCCCCCAAACACTTCCCACAGCTGCACTTTCACAGTTCACAAGCACAAACCCTTTTCCCCCAAAAAGTCGCGACAAGAGCAAGGAAATTTCGGGAATTCCGGCGGAAGAAGCTAGGTGAGAATGGGGAATTCCGGCTCGCAGTTGAGGCCCCAAGACAAAAACGGTCTTCCCCCTCCCGATTATGGTAAAATTTTCTCCTATTTCAATCGGTTAAGTAGTGTTTATGGGTTTTGGTTTGGGTAAATGCTTTTAAGGAGTTTTTGCAATGTGTAAAGTTGGCGTAGTCGCCAGAACCAACGGATTAATTATTCCAATAATCCCCGAGGGCCCAGTATCCAAACAAAAGGCCAAGAAATTTTCTGATGCATTGTATAAATTTTTCTTGCAGGAAACAGACAACTTGGAATCCCAGGAAGCCTAAAAACTGCAAATAATGATCCGGATATATCAGGACCAGACAAACCCGGAATCCATTAACATGGATTCCCCACATCGGACTTAAATAAAGATGGAAGAAGGCCTTAGGATGCACAGAGAAAGCCCAAGAAGCATGAGAAGGCCCAAAAGGAGCTCGTCGGAAAAGCGGCCGGAGAACAGCCGGAACCACCACCGGACGTCGGACAATATATTTTTTAATAGTGTAGAAAATAAAGGACATGCGAATTTTGGCTAAGGCATCGAAGCCAATTCGGTATAGCCAATTCGGTTTAGACCGAATTGGCCCCAATTCGGTCTAAAGCCGCATCGCCTCCATGCCTTAGAAATTTTCCATAGTCTCTTCAATTCGGTATACCCAATTCGGTCTACCATAAACCGAATTGATTTGACCGAATTGACTAAATCGCCTTAATAATATTATTTCCTAAAGCCCTCAATTCGGTATGATTGGCCAATTCGGTCTAGACCGAATTGCCTCCTAAACCGAATTGCCTTCAAATATTATTATTAGTATTATTGTGTAAGTGTTCAATTCGGAATTGGTGTCCAATTCGATCTAAACCGAATTGCCCCATAGACCGAATTGACTTAATTTTTCCTTTTTTAATAGATAGGTTGTGAGACCAATGCGTACCTGCTAACCCAATTCGGTTTAAACCGCATTGATTCGGTATAGACCGAATTGGCTTCCCCTAAATCACATTTGGTCCATTTTTGATATATTTTTATTTCTCTTAGTTGCTAAGGGGTTCGGCCTATATATATGACCTCCCCCTTCATTTGTAAACAACTTTGCTTATTATTGAAATCCATTCTCATAATTTCAAAGTTCACAACCGAGAGCACTCTTTCAAAAGTATTCTCCCCCAACCGTGTTTGTCTTGAACTTATGTTCATTTCCCTCACGCCATCAAGTTGGAAACTTGCTCGATGGATTGCCAATGAATGATGCACTTGAAGGAAGCCATTTGTCTTGAGCTTGACTCACTTCCCTTGACAAGTTCGGGTCCCCTTCATTCATAAGTTTCTCTACCTTTTATCTTATAAGTTAGTTTTATCATCCTACATCATATCCGCCTTTGTGTGTGTGTTCTTGTTCTTCATTAATCTTCATATTCCTATCCTTCTAATCATCATTTTACCTAACCCTAAAATTCAGTCAACACTAATCTGGATATTGTCACTAATCAAGTTTCGATCTACGGCATATATAGAAATTTTGGTATCAGAGCCAAACTTTTAGTGCAATAGGATTATTCACCATATTTCCGTGTCTTAGATTGTATTTATCTTCTTACTTAAATCTATAAATCCTAAAAATATTTGTGCTTTGTTTTGTTGTTGATGTTAGTCTTGTTATCCTAATCTCATGTATGAATGTGCTTGCATGATTATTTGAGTTTATTGTATTAAACGAGATTATTGTTAGCAAACAGTGAAGGGTTTTCGGGTTTGAGAGTGAGGTTTGTGTTCTTGGTATCATATTGTTTATTGACAAGATTCATCTTGTTCTTGGCAAAAAATTGATGTAATAGTATATTTGATCTTGCATGGAAAAGGCTAGTATATGTAGCCGTGATCATTAAATGTTCAATCATATGCAAATTCGGCCCCTTGTTTAGTGTGAGGATATTGTAAGAAATCGGCAGCATTTAATTTCCAAGGGAGTACAAGACATCCAGTCGAAAAAAGAGGAAGAAAGTCAAATATTGTGGACTAATCATTTCGAAAGCAATTCGGTATACCCTTCAATTAGGTACAAACCGAATTGGCTAAGCAAAAACCGCATCAAACCTCCTACGGAAGAAAATTGCCAAAGCTCAACACTCCAATTCGGTCTAAGCCTCAATTCGGTATTCCATCTAAACCGAATTGCCCTTAAACAGAATTGCCTGAAGGAATAGCTCACCAAGTATCCATTCAGAAGCCATCAATTCGGTTTCCTCAGTTCGGTCTACTGGTGCGACGAATATACCGAATTGGCCCCTTTAAACCGCATTGGTTGGTTTCAGCAGTTTTCAAAGTGTTGGGTGCATCCCATCTCCAAAATTATTTTTCCTTTATATATTCGAGTGTTTTGAGTGAATTTACAATAAAGTGAATATCAGACTGGCACAATTTGAAACCTAGCCCGAGAAGCCACTTGAGTACTTGTACAATAAAGTGGATATCGTGACTGGCATTTTGTGAAACCTAGCCCGAGAAGTCATTTAGTAAATTGGGTTTTATTTCTCGAGTGCATTTTCTTGTGAGCTTTTGTTTTCCACTTCTAAATTGGGGACAAATATCACTGTTCTTTGCTTGCGATATCTGTTTAAAACTGTGAACTTGATCAGATTGCAGTGCATGCATACATATATGTGTGTTCCTTGATTGAGTCGAACAGTTCAATTTGACTCTTGAACTGTGCGTACAAATATCTGTGTGTACTTCTCTTGCATCTAATTGAGCTATTTGAGCAGGTGACGAACTGAAGTGGTGTTGAGAACCAAAGTCTGAGTGCGTGTAATACCCGAGAATTTTCCATCATAAAATAAAACAATAATTAAATAAATAGATAATAGATAAAATAAATACCATAAATAAATAAATAAATCCAGCAAATAAAAGAAGTAAATAAAGATAAGGAAATGAGAAATGAGATTTTTACTTAAAAATGAATTAAAGGAATTTAATTAAATAAAAGGATGGATTAAAGGTAAATAAATGGTACACCAAAACCCGACACTAATGAACTCGAGGATTCGAGTCCAAAACATCCAATTAGACTGAGAATAAATTTAGAGAGAAAGTAGAAACCCGAATATACCCCGGGAATCGGAATTCGGGAGCATAGAGGGATAGAAACCCAAAAGAGAGGCGGAAAAGCACGACGGATCGCACGACCCGCCCGGACCGAAGTCCAGGCGAAGTCGGCGCGGTGGCCGCGCGGTGGAGGGCGATTAGCGCGCCACGACCGCGCCACTTGACAGATTTGGTTGTTGCGTGAATCTCTCGCCCGAACGCGGATTTTTCGACTTTAGGTTGAACATCTCTCGACCCAAGACCTTTAGGTCAGATGTGGACGCCCTAGGGATTGAGAATTCTATAAATAAGCCCCTTGGGAGCCCCAAACAAGTTTACAAAACCCTACAACCTTCTATGAGTTCGAAACCCTAAATTCGGAGTCGACGGAAAGCACCAAATAGAGGCAGCAGCTTTGGACGAAAATCCAAGGATCTTCGAACGTTGTGGTAAGCTCTAGTCCGACAAATCTTTTCACATTTCAATCCGAAAACGGATTCTAACTTCGGTTCTTTTCTTTCTACACCCCGTATCGAATTCAGATCGTAGAACCCGACGAACGGAGAGGAGAAACGGTGATCTGGAAGCCACGCCTCCGAATTAGACATCCCCGACGTTCATAGACATTGTAAGTTAACTCTTACATGGTTTTGGGATGAATTAAAACATTCAAACTAAAAGATTAACAAGAAACCGAAAATCTGTCAATTTATACTTTCTACCGACGCAACGGATTTGATGAATTTTTCCGAACCTTAAAACGAATTCAAACGGAGAAACTTAAAACATGAAAAACGTTCCTAAGACATAGATCTATCTACTGTAAAATTTTCATAATTTTTCATCGCGTTTTGATATCCGAAAATGGCCACGAACAGACCTGCATGTGGTTTAGATCTTGAAACGATGATAGATTCTTTATTCGAACTTGTTGGTGATTTCTACCTTAGATCTATACCGATCTAGGCTTGGCGTTGAACATAAGAGTTGTAGATCTATACGTTATGAATACCTCCATAAAATTTCAGAATCTTTCATGATGATTTGATATATGAAATCCACTCCAAACCGAACTGCTTGAATCTAGATCTTGAAATTTTTGACAGAACTTAGGAATGATCTTGATCACGTTTTTGACATAGGATCTAGACTGTTTTAGATCTTTGGCCGAACATGAAAGTCGTAGATAATGGTCTTAAGATGATCTCTGTAAAATTTCATCAAATTTGGAGTTGAATTGCTATGGTAGAATTCGAAATCTTTAAACTATGGTACATTAAATTCGGACAGAATTATTCTTCTACGAAAATTGGCGATTTTGACCTGTTTAGGTATCTCGGATTGAAAACGTTCAAACACGAAAGTTGTAGATCTTGACGTTTTGGAGTCAGTCGTGAAATTTTGGAATTTTGGAATTAAATCTGATTTTAGACGAATTTTAGAGTAAACTGTGGTTTACCGGAAACGAAATCTTGAAATCTTGTTGAAACATGAAATTAGCCTTTAAGGTTTAAATGATTGGGAATTCCTTTGAAATAAAATACACATGAAATACCTTGCTTGCCGAAAGGCAATTGAAATATCCTGCTTGCCGAAAGGCAATTGAAATATCCTGCAATTGAAATATCCTGCTTGCCGAAAGGCAATTGAAATATCCTGCTTGCCGAAAGGCAATTGAAATATCCTGCTTGCCGAAGGGCAATTGAGGTATAACGCTTGCCGGAAGGCAATTGATAAATAAAGCTTGCCGAAGGGCAATTGAAATATAAACTTGGAACATGAGACATGAGATATGAAACTAGGAGACTCGAAAATTGTTCCTTTTGGATTATGCTTTTAAATTATGTCCTACAATTATATTGCTTTGCAAATTATATTTATGATCTTATGAAATCTCTATCCTTTAAATTATGTCATTTAATTATTGTTAGATAAATAAGTTAAATTATGTGGTATTGTGCACATGTTTTCTTAAAATATTAAATAATGGCTTTGAAACCCCATAGTTATGTATGGGTTAACTTACTCAGCAAGTTCTGCTGACCAAACCATTTTTATTTCTTTTTCTTTCAGAGTTGAGAATTATGCATCGTCATATGCATACACGGGAAGTTTGGGATGAAATATTATTTTGAAGTATTGTATTAGACTAGATCTTAGATGAACGGGCCTGTTTAACCCGTGATTAGGCCATGTTGGCCCTATATTTAAATTCCGCTGCGATACATATATGTAAATATTATTTTCCGCTGCAACTTGATGTATTATTTCTAAATTATATATAAATGGGCTGTTTGAATGTTTAAAATACTGCAATACCTAGCCTTGCATCTCTTTAGCAAGCTCGGAGAAACCGTGTCTTGCTAGGGAGGTGTGGCGGTGACATCCCGACCCGGGTGACCAAAAACCGGGGTGTTACAGTGCGAATTGGAGAGTTCACTCTACATATTTCAGCACTTAATTTTCTAACCTACATATATCTATATTATTTTTCTGAGTATCATGGCAGAAAACACAGAGCCAAATTTGACTGACATCATGGAGATGCTTCAAGCAATGAGCGAGAGTACTGTTAAAAGGGCGGACTTCGAAACCCTTAAGCAAACCCTTGATGCTAATGTTTCTAATATTTCTGCTGTAAATGAGCGTATTGATAATCTGAGCAATGAATTTGCAAGACGCATGAAACAGCAAGATGAGGCTTTGGCACAGCGATTGATGCAACGGGTTGAATGAAGGTTGGAAGATGCATTCTATAATCCTTCCACGTCCGGATACAATGGAGCATCTGGAAGCAATAGTCACATTCAGGGAAATGACGTGGCTGATGCAGAGGAGGCCCTAGCTGAAAGGGAAGAAGAACATGTCGCCATCGGGACATTTGACCGACGGCAAGGACCCCGTGCTCCGAGGCCACCTCCGATGGCACCAATCCACCCGCCTCCAGCCGACGAAGGACTGCGCATCAATGACCCTTTGGCCATGCCTCCACCACCTATGCCAAACAGACCCCGAAATGCACTCGCCATAAACAGGGATGACCCAGATGACGTGGATGACAATCTGCAATGCATTAAGTTCACCATTCCTACTTTCAGAGGAACCGGTGATCCTAATGAATTTCATGATTGGAGGAACACCATGGAGATGATCTACAACTGCCACAATTATTCCAATTTCAAAAAGATCCAATTGGCGGTTCAGGAATTTAAGGACTATGCCCAACTCTGGTGGCAAAAGTTCACGATTGATCACCACAATGCTGGACAGCCCCAAGTCACCGACTGGGAATATTTTCTGCAACTCATGGAAAGAAGATTCGTGCCTCCTACCTACAAACCGGACATGTACATGAAGGTGATCAGTCTGAAGCAGCAGTCCAGAACTGTTGAGGAATACTACCGCGAAATGGAAATGCTCATGATGCGAGCACAGTTTAATAAAGACCCTTTGATCACCCTGACCAGATTTGCCAAAGGTTTGAGACCCGAAATTTTTGAAGAAATGGACATGAGAGGATATGTAAATATCACTGATCTGGTAAGAAAAGCTGCAAAGTTCGAGGCCCAACTCAAGAGAAGAACCCATAGGACTTCCACTGGTTACAACCCAAACAAACCTTGGTCGATTAGACCACCAGAACGGACAGAGAGACCCAAAAACCCCCAGCCAACACTGTCTCCGGTTCGTGATGAGGGAGGTTACAAGCCTAAGAGGTTTGAATTGGGCAAGAATTTCAGGGAATACAACTGGGAAGATAGAAACAGAAACCAGGGCCGAGAACAACACCCATCAGCCAAAGACAAAAGAGAAATCACTTGTTGGAAATGCGGCAAGAAAGGCCATTATGCCAATGAATGCAATAATCCGAGGCGAGTGGCAATACTCAATACTGGCGAAGAGAGATACCAGTGATCGAGGTTGAACCAGGAGTGTTCAGAGTTGTTGATTCAGAAGAAGAGGATGACTGTGATGAAGATCTGAGACAATACCAAATAGATAAACCAGTCAATCCCGAAGTCGATGAGAACAATGAAGAAGACGTAAATCTGCTAGTAGCAATGAGAGCCTTAAATGCTGACAGAGAGCCAGAAATCTCACCCAACGAACAAAGGGAGAATCTCTTCCATTGTCGTTGCACTATTCAGGGCAATAATGCCACTGTCATTGTTGATAACGGAAGCTGCACTAATATTATCAGTTTATATACTGTGCGCAGATTGCAGCTACCAACAGAGGAGCATTCCAGTCCCTACTTACTACACTGGATGAACAACAGTGGCAAGACCAGGGTCTCCCAACAGGCATGGGTCCCTATCACAAAGGGGACCTACTCGGAAAAAGTATTATGTGATGTCGTTCCCATGAACATGTCACGTCTTGCTTGGAAGACCGTGGCTTTATGATAAGGATGCCACTTACCGGGGAAAATCCAATGTTTTATATTTTAAACATGGGCAGAAAGAATATCTGTTTAAACCACTTTCTGTAAAAGCTGTCAGACTAGACCAGGAGAAGTTGAAAAATAAAGTAGCTCAAGCGGAAGCTGACCACAAGGCAAAGGAAAGAGGAAAAGCCAAAATAGGTGAAGGTTCATCAAACAAGGTTGGGGTTTTTGTTTTTTTGTTTTTTGTTTTTTGCTTCCTGTTGACTTGTGGTGAAATGATTACAACATATGAGTTGGGCTTTTCATTGTTACAGTCTTATGAACACTTCTGTAGTGCCCTAATGTGGCCTCGTTGAAAAAAATCAATAGCAATAAATGCGTATCAGAAGTCCAAGTTAGTATACTATTATTATCTTGTTTGTAATTTGTATACATTGTTTAAATTTTCACAGCGAACTAACCTGCAATCATATGTTCATACTTCAGTGGAAATAGCAATATCCTTCTTTAGTTGGCATTGTTTTGAATTTGATTTAGATGTCCTTTTGTATTAAGTTGTAAGAATGAAAAAGGAGTCCAACTCAGAGAACAATACTCCCTTTTAAGTGTCCCAAAGTTCCAACTCCAGATGTCTGCAAACTATGAATTCAAGAAAAGGCCACATAAGCTTTTCCACAGCCACCCTCTTGTATTATGTTGTAGGAAAGGGAAACTGTGAGAGCCTTACTCTTTAGAAGGAACAGAGAAAATTATTTATGTATTAGGCAATGTCGGTATGGCCACCAACTAGTAATTTGTAATCGACCCCCCCCCCCCCCCAAAAAAAAAAAACTATTAATTTGTAATTGAGGTAAATATTTAAAGTGTTATTGTGAATATAGTTTTTCTATCCATTGTTTTTTTTCGATATTTGGATATTGGAATACTTATTATGAATTTGAATTCTTTGGGTTGTCGTGCAAAGGTGATTTTTTTTTCAATATCAGAATGCATTTCAAATTTAATGGGTAAGATTTATTTTTACATTATTTTTGTATGCTTCAGGGCAAAGTGTGAAATTGAAGAGACTTTAAGCTAAATATTTGCTCAATCACATTCAGTTGAAATGAGAGTATTCATGTAATATTATTGCAGAAATGGATGTTCTCTGTATATGACCGAGTTTGTTGATGGGTGATATTAATTATCTAATCTTGGTTATTTTTCTTGTCATTTTTCAGAACCTGACAAAGACTGTGTGACGATGGCATTTCGTTTTGGGGGCAAGATAGCAGAGGGGGTGTACTGGGAGGAAGGACGTTCAATAAAAATCAATAAATTTGATCATGTTCCAGTTCGACTGCTAAGTGTGGGAGCCATGAGGATATATGCAAAGAAACAACTCAATACAGATGACTTCAACCTCTATTTGAAGGATAGGAGTGGGGTAAAATCTTTAACAGAAGATCTTCAGTTATTTAGAGCTATTGAGAAGTTAAAAAATATTATGGAATGCACTGTATGTGTTGTGGTACAATCCGATGTTCATGGTGATGTGGGTGAAGTTGTGGAGGACACCGATGGGGATGATTCTTTAGCAGGTGTAAGTGAATTTAGTGACTCGGATTCGGAGTATGAATACAACATGGGTGAGAGTGAGGAGTCGGAAGACGATTGGATGGATAATATTTTTGTTAATCAACCTGGAGATCCCAATCCATCAACTTCACGAAGGAACAAAGGCAAGGAAAAGGTCATTGAGGGAGTTGATTGTGATGTTGTAATGGAAGACGAGTCTGATGAGGAAGAGTGTGTGAATGAGAGTGATGAGGACTTGAATACAGCTAAAGATTCAGATCATGAGGGCTCAAACCGATTGAATTGTCAAACTTTCAATCAAAGCCAGAAATTTGACTCGAAATTAAGCTTGGGAATGATTTTTAAAGACAAGAAGCAACTGAAAATGGCCATCCAATCATTGGCAATAAATGAGAAGAGGAATGTAAAATTCCTAAAAAATGACAAGATCCGGTTGTGGGCTGAATGTGCTGTAGAAGCTTGCCCTTGGATGATCCGAGGTTTAAAGTTGAAAGATGAGAAAGCCTTCCAAATTTTGAAATTTTCTGAGCAGCACACCTGCAAACCAGCATTCAAAGTGAAGAATATGACATCTACATGGTTAGCGGAGAGGTATTTGGATGAATTTTGAAAATGATCCCAAAAGAGATTCGGAGGCTTTTAGAACCGAGTCTGGCAAGGATCTCAAAGTGGACATATCTGAGTGGCAAGTCATTAAGGCAAAGAAGAAGGCTTTGGTGTTGCTTAAAGGAAAACCTGACACACAATATGAGTTTCTGAATAACTTTGTAGAGGAGCTCAGAAGAAGTAACCCAGGGTCGTCTGTTGAGTTAGAGGTTGATGGTGCTGATGGCAAGAGACGGTTTGATAGGATGTACATTTGCTTGAATGCTTGTAAGGAAGGGTTCAAGTCTGGCTGCAGGCCTGTTCTTTGCTTTGACGGTTGTTGGTTAAAAGGTATAACTGGAGGATGTTTATTGACTGCATGCGCCATAGATGCAAATAATAATTATTTACCGGTTGCATGGGCTGTAGTGGGGAAGGAGTGCACAGACACATGGGCATGGTTTATGCGTCTATTGAAAAAGGATCTTCAAATTGTACAGACCAAGTACTACACCTTGATGTCGGATAAACAAAAAGGTCATTCATTTTGTTTTTATTCTATGCTTAGTTTCTTAATCCTGCAAGCCATCATTTTAATCCTGCAACTAATATGGTTTAGTAACCTCTAGTTTTGTGTTTCCCAGGATTAATTCAAGCAGAGTTGGATGAATTCCCCGGGGCAGAGTACAGGTTTATGTTTGATTTCTTATGTTTACAAATTGTTTTTTGCAAATCTGTCTAACATTGCTATATGATGAAAGGTGCAAATCTGTCTAATAAATCTGTCTAACAAATATGTCTAGTAACAACTTTTGCTTGCAAATTTGTCTGTATGATGGAATAATATGTCCAGGTTTTGTCCAGAATATTAACCATCTATCATTAACTTTATTTGTCCAGGTTTTGTGCTAGACATCTACTTGTCAACTTTCAAAATGCAGGGTTCAGAGGGGCTGAACTGAAGAAGCTATTTTGGAGAGCTGCTAAGGCAACAACAACAAATAAATTTGAGGGTGTGATGAATGAGATAGCAAAGATTGACCCTGTAGCAGATAAATGGTTGAGGGACAGGCCTTCAAGCCAGTGGTGTAGAGCTTTTTTTAGAGAATTCTCAAGGTGTGACATATTAACAAATAATGCCTGCGAAAATTTTAATGGTAATATAAGGAAGAGCAGGGAGAGGCCCATTGTCACAAGGCTTGAGGAGATCCACGAGTCATTGATGAAAAGATTTGCAAAGTTCAGAGATAAGGCAGAGAAATCCAAACGATGGCAAGAGGTCATTTGCCCTAGGATTCAGAGATTCTTGGATTACCACACAAACCATCTACATGATTGGATACCACAAAAAGCAGACAATACAAACTTCAGCGTTAAAGGGATGTTTGGAGGTCAGTTTCATGTTGATTTGAAATCTGGAAATTGTGCATGTAGGAAATGGCAACTCAGTGGATATCCTTGTATCCATGCAATGCGGGCTATCACTTTCCTTGAACATGATGTCGAACGGTACACGCACAAGTGCTTTGAGGTGGCTACCTACAAGAAGATTTACCAGTCATGTGTATATCCAATTAATTCGAGGGATGAGTGGCCGAAGTCAAGGATGCTACCTGTAGGGCCACCTTTATATGAGAGAAGGAGGGCAGGAGGCCAATTATAAGATGAAGGCTGGAACAAGGAGAACAACAAGGGAGGGGTGGCAAGAAAAGGACAGCACAACCTTTAATTGTGGTGGGACCAGGTGGCACCAAACAATTGAGAAGACAAGCAAGTACTGCAAGGTGCACGAAGTGCAACATACAAGGGCATAACATTCGAACTTGCACCTATGTGCCTACCAGTGATCATCCATCTCTTAACGATGAAGAAGAAATAATAGACCTTACAGTTGGCTTACTCCCTATTGATAGTCAAGCTACACAAACTTTTCAGGTACACATATCTCCTTACACAATGAACATTCAAGTGACCCTGCCTCATTTGGTTTGTTACAGTTAATTCGATTTATTCATTCCTTTTGTTTTGTTGTCTTCTTAAATGATGCATAATATGTTAAATGGACATTGTAATCATCCATAAGTGTTTCGTTTTGGCTGTTGTCTTCTTGAGTGATACATAATCTGCTCGTTTCCAAGAATTGCATCCAGTCTCCTTTTTGTTTTGGTTGTTGGTTCCTTTGATTTAGAGGTGGTTTACTGTCTTATTTTTATGCCTCGTTGCAGGTTCTGTCTCATGATGATTACAACTTGGACATTAATGTCAATTCTCATCCACCGATTATAAGTGTATGATGCACATATATATTATTACATTTAATGGCTCATTACATGCAATTCATGTCCCTTACTATTCAATTTCTTCGCATGTGAAACAGGCAAGTGTTGATAGAGATGTTGGGGACCAGGCACCGACTCAGGAGCAGCAGCCTGCGGGTTTTGGTGACAACAACCCAACCTTGCTTGAAGACATGATTCTGACCAACCCCTTCATGAGCATCCTGGAACCATTCCCATCTTCAAACTTGGATGCAACTGAAACCTCCATCCTGCCACCAACAATCAGCAAAGGTGGGAAGCACTTCATCACTATGAAGAATCTGATTTCACATGAGAAGAACAAGGGAAAAGGGGTGTAGGCAGGATGTCCATTTCAAACTTCCTCATTATGAACTAATTACCTTTTGTATATCGGCATATCTTGGCATGACTTGAACAACATTTTGCAGCCAATATGGTGTATATGGCTGTATGTGAATTCTATTTATTCACAATTGCATTGCATAGGTTTGTGGCCATTTTTTCCTCTTTTTGGGTACACAAACCTGTGCAAAACTTTTGTAATCGCCAAACTCTGACTTATGCCATTGGCACATTTCCATTATGCAATAGATGCCAAGTTCCTTTTGTAAATGAAGTGGCTATTTTATACTAAATGAAGTGGCTATTTAAACTAAGTGGTCACCTTGTTCATCAACAAATTTTGTTTTCATGTCTCACTTGTGCCAAAACAATAAGCATTCTCAAATTTCGATACCAAGCATTCTCAAACTTGTAATGCCAAAATGCACCAAAAAACTGGTTGAAAAGTGTTGCTCATTTGCAAGAAATAAAGATCTTATAATACACAACAAACCAAGCTTCTCCATTGCACATCAACACCCTAAATCAATGGAGATTACATCGTTATCCATACAATTCACCTTGGCATACAAGCATCACAAAATATTCTAGATTCAAACTCTAACATAACAGTCTCCATAACAATGTTTACTTAGAACCCAACCTTCCAACATAATTTTTACTTCAAAATTAAAACAACTAGCAGTACAATGACCACCAACAAGCAGGCAATCGTCCAGTCTATGCCACCGCCACCATTTCTTTTGCCCACCACGGCTTGATCCACATTATCATCCTCCGTCTCCGCCATCGTTCCCACACCTCGATGAGCACCAAACTGCAAACCATCTTCACTTGGATGCATTACGAGATCACCACTAGGTTCCCATTGAGCATTTCTGTGAGACACCCAACCAAAAAAATGACACACGTTCCTCCGACAACAGTAATATAATTTACCTTCGTTCCCATTCCACAAAGACTCCACCACACGAATCTCCGCCCTCTCACCACATCTGCACACCGGCGTTCGCGGGTATCGTAGGTCTAGTGACTCCCGTGTGTTTGCGTTCGACATTCTTGCTCCGGAATTGCTGGAAACTTCACCGGAATCCATGGTTGTCTTCTCCACTGTTGGCATCGGCGATTTCAATCGGCTAGGGCTCGACTAGGATTTTGGGGAAGAAATAACAAATGACATTGTGTATACATCCATGTTTCAGCCTTTTAAGAAGACTCGCTTATGTGGCATCACTTGACCGGCCACATTGTCCATCCCAAATAATTAATCGTTTAATCTGATGCCACATCTTTTAATTACACAACATTAAGGCTTTGTGGACTGAATTTGCTTGGATTAATGATCGTAACGGACTATTTTGGGCCAAAATTTTGACACGGACGTATCGGGCAAAAAAGGAAACAAAAGGGACGTATTTGGCTATTTTCCATTCAGAAACCAATTAGATAGATATACATGGCCAGAAAATGTAGGTATATATGAAGTTACTCTATAACGACGGAAAATTAATTGACAAGATAACTCACCCAAAAAAAATTGACAAGATAAAAGATAACGCTTTTATTAATTAGGCCTTCCCCAATGGTGGGGAAAGTGGTGACATGGCATTATAAAATACCTACATTCAAAGGTATTTAACTAATGGGATAAAAAAGTTGGGGAAAGGTATTTAAGAGAGGTAGTAATTTAGCTACCAAGGAAGTTGGGGAGAGAGAGAGAGAAATAGAGTGTGATAGTGGCAGCTTTTATACTTTTTTTTTTACTTTTTTTTTGTTTCAACGTCCAACAATAGTTTTTGTATTTTTATTTTTATTTTTTAGTTTTTAATTCAAAATGTATTAAAATACTAAATAATTAAAATAATTGAAGATATTAATTATTTATTATTTATTTAAAAAATTAAAAATTAATATAAAATATAAATTATATAATAAATAATACGAAGTATAATAGTAAGTGGGTCCCCTAAATACATACTTTTTGGGTATTATTGTCGGGAGAAGAGTTGGGTATTTAGGTAGAGGTATTTAACTTTTGATGTGGCGCTGACGTGGCACCTAAATACCTGGAGTGAAGGTATGACCACTGGAGAAGGCCTTAGTGGTAGACTCGTCGTAGTAGTAGCAGCAGCATTTCTGTTCTATCACATTAATTAATACCCTGCACATTATGTATCCGAAAAATTAATACCCAAATATTATTACGACATATATACTGGACTGCATCTTATTGACTGGCAAGTGGCAACTCTGGCAAATAGTAGTAGGGCTCGTTTGGATTGGCTTTTAAAAAAAGCAGAAGCCAAAATCAGAAGCAAAAGTGGAAGCCAAAAGCAGAAGCAGCTAACTTTTATGTTTGGATGGAATGTTTGAAAAGCAGTTTTTTTTCAAAAGTGTGTTTGGATGTGTAAAAGTGAAAAGTGCTTTTGAAACGCGTAAATTACAAAAAAGGATATGCTATTTATATACGATAGTATATATTTATAGTGTAATTTAAATAAATTAATAGGGGCATTTATGACTCTGCACACATTACTAGGTGCTTTTGGCTTCTGCTTTTCGGAGCCAGAAGCACTTTTGCAGCTTTTCGAGGTGCTTTTGCTTTTTCTAAAAAGCCAAAACAAACACTCTTTTTCCTTCATAAGTGTTTTTGGCAGAAGCAAAAGCCAAAAATACTTGGAAAAAAGTCATTTCAAACAGGCTCGTAGTAGTAGTATTTCACAGGAAAGCAAAATTCAAGTGCACAAAATACTACTACTACAACAGTCCTTATTTCAGTAAACTAATCTAATAATGAACTTCTTTTGGATGAGCCATTGAAGGCTGGGAAAGGGATGGTGGGAGCCCATGCCACACAATTACAAAAAGGAATAAAGGGGAGAGATAGGGGGCCAGTGTGAATCGAATCTCTAATCTTCCGTTGGAAGTCAAGGGACTTAACCACTTGGGCTAAGTCCTATTCCCTAATCTAATACTCCAATGAACTTGAAAATTGTTGAAAGGTTGCGAGCTTTCCCATCCTTTTCCATTGTCAAACTCCAGTGTCCCTCTTGCCATTTCTGCAGTACAAGTGAACCACTCCCCATCCCTACTTTCCACTATTAATAATAATTAAAATATAAGCTGTTGCCCCCACCACCCCACCATTTTCCCCAAATTTAATTTAACTAACTAATTAAAGTGTATTGTAGTATTGTATTCATTTCAATGATACTCCTCCTCCGGGGTTGGGGACTTACCCTAACGGTCAAGTTCCCTTCTCCCAATCATAGGTGGGGTTCGAATCCCCACCAGGCCCCATATTCCTCCCCTTTTTCCCCTTTGTAATTTGTGTGATTTGGGCTCCCACACACTTTTGCCGACACAAGAGTGTCACGTTTAAAAAAAAAAAAAATGATACTCCTCCTCCTATGTAAACTACCGATTTTATGTTGTACTAGTAGAAAAAAAAATACATCAATTTTGCTGTTATAAATGAAAAGATGATGCAACAATTAATTATGCTCCATTCTAACTAAAACAGTGAAAAAACACACCCCTAAATTCCCACTCCACCACCAAAGACGAGGACCAAAAGCAAATCCCACTTTAGTTTCTTTTCTTCTTCTCTACTAAATACTTAGAAGTATAATCTGTCAAGTACTCACTCCCCTTTCATCAGTTACCGGCCAGTTTTCTTCTTCCATGGCGGTCAGCAACAACATCACTGCCTTCCTCAACTTCCTCGCCCTCATGTGCTCCATCCCCATCATCTCCGCCGGCATCTGGCTCGCCTCCAAGCCCGACAACGAGTGCATCCGCTGGCTCCGCTGGCCCCTCCTCTTCATCGGCATCGCCTTCCTCCTCGTCACCCTCTCCGGCTTCATCGGCGCCTACTGGAAAAAAGAGGGTCTCCTGGGCCTCTACCTCGTCTCTATGTTCATCCTCATCGTCCTCCTCCTCGTCCTCCTCGTCTGCGCCTTCATCGCCGCCCGCCCCAACGGCGCCCGCGCCGTCCCGGGGATGGGCTTCCACGAGTACAGCCTCGAGGGCTTCTCCTCCTGGCTCAGGGATCACATTACCAGCGACGATAATTGGCCCGGAATCAGGTCCTGCCTGGCCGAAACCGGAATTTGCCCTAAGCTTGCTCGGAAGTACATCTCCGCCGCCGAATTCTTCGCCGCCCACCTGTCTCCCATTGAGGTACTTTGATTGACCTTCTTTTACTTGCTCACTTTCCTTTCGCTATTGTTGAAATCACTATCAAATCTGTGGCTTCAACAACCGCCTTCACAATTTCAACAACCGCCATCCCCCCTCCTATTAAATTTGAATAGACATTTTGGCTAATAATAATGGTGACCGCTTTTGACCGGTGGTGATCGCATAAAAGGCAATTATTATTATACCTGGAATCAAATACTATTGTGCTTATATTCTGTTTGGAAAGGCATCCAATTCCCCAATTCCTTTTCAAGCATAGACCATCAGCATTTCAAAAAATCTCCTTTTTTTTTTCCTTTTTCTGGAATAATATAGTCAGGGTGCTGTAAGCCTCCAATGATATGTGGGTTCCAGTTCTCCACTCCGATAACGTGGGTTGGGCCAACAAACGTGGCAGCAGCAGATGGCGATTGCTATTCCTGGAATAACGACCCGTCTCAGCTCTGTTACAATTGCGATTCTTGCAAAGCCGGTCTGCTTGGAAACCTAAGGCACGAATGGCGGAAGGCCAACATCATACTCATCGTCACTTTGGTGGTTCTGATTTGTCTGTATCTCGTGGCTTGCAATGCTTACAAGAATGCTCAACTCGGCAGCACACACAAATAGGGCTCAACTCGATCTTCATTACACTACTTGTTTTTGTTGGGAAGAACACGTATTAGCAGCGGAACTCTTTCCCAAGTGTGTGTGCAAGTGTTGGATATCCTCACTATAAAAGTGGCACTCTCTCTCAAGGATGAGGAAAACTCTCAAAGATGAATATAGATCTTCAAAGGAAGAAAGAGCTTTTATTGATCACTCTTCAACACTTACAACTCTTACAACTCTTGGTGTTGTGGTTGTGATTGTGTGCTTGTGATTGTGTTGTGGTTGGTTGTGGTGTTTGCAAATGACCACACCACCTATTTATACTTGCCTATGAACATTCTAGAACAATTCTCTACAAATCTAGAATCCTATGGAAATTGGACTAATATAGAATTCTTTGGTCCTATCTAGAATTCTATGGATTGAAGAAGATAGTTCAAGGTAGTATATGAATCATGTAGATGATTCTAGAAGCCTTAATTAGGAGGGACCTTAACAATCTCCCCCTTCCCGACTAATCTGGATGATCCATGACTCCAGCGCCTCTGCAACAGTCTTCGAATTTCTTCATAGATATCACTTTGGTCATCATATCTGACCAGTTGTCATCTGTATGCACTTTGTCGAGTTGGAGTCGCTTTTCTTCCAATGCATCTCGTATCCAATGATATCGAACATCAATGTGTTTTGATCGGGAGTGGTAGGTTGGATTCTTCGCCAAGTATATCGCACTTTGGTTGTCACAGAGAAGCATCGGGCTTTCTTGAATCTGCCCTAGCTCGGTGAGTAATCCTTTTATCCATACCATCTCCTTGCCTGCTTCTGTAGTCGCTATGTACTCAGCTTCTGTCGTTGATAGCGCCACACATTTCTGCAGTCTCGATTGCCATGATACAGCTCCCCCTGCAAAGGTAATTAGATATCCTGATGTTGATTTTCTTGAATCAACGTCTCCTGCCATGTCTGCATCTGTATACCCTTCTAACACTGGTTTTCCTTTGCCAAAGCATATAGATCTTTTGGCAGTTCCCCGGAGATATCTAAATATCCATTTTACAGCTGCCCAGTGTTCTTTCCCGGGATTAGATAAGAACCGACTTACCATGCCAACAGCGAAGGCGATATCAGGTCTAGTGCAGACCATGACGTACATGAGGCTTCCGACCGCCGATGAATATGGGATCTTCTCCATTTCTTCTTTTTCTTTCTCACTTGTTGGGCATTGTCTCTTAGTTAGCTTGAAGTGTCCTCCAAGTGGAACGCCCACCGGCTTGGCTTTATCCATATTGAATCTTTCAAGAACTTTCTCAATATATCTTTCTTGAGATAGCCATAATAGTCTCTTGGAACGATCTCGAGTGATCTTCATCCCAAGAATTTGTTTCGCCGGTCCCAAGTCTTTCATGGAGAACGATCTGCTCAAAGCCTTCTTCAGTGCCTCGATCTTCTTCTTGTCACGACCAACAATTAACATATCATCCACATAGAGTAAGAGGATGATAAATTCTCCATTAGGATATCTTTTGATGAAGACGCAGTGATCCGAGCGAGTCTTCTGGAATTGATGTTGGGCCATGAAGGAGTCAAATTTCTTATACCATTGTCTCGGAGCTTGCTTTAGACCATAGAGGCTCTTTTTGAGACGACATACTAAGTGTTCTTTCCCCGGCTCCATGAATCCTTCGGGTTGCTCCATATATATCTCTTCTTCTAAATCTCCATGCAAGAATGCCGTCTTGACATCTAGCTGCTCAATCTCTAGGTCTAGGCATGCGGCAAGCCCAAGAACTACCCGGATAGATTGCATCTTTACCACGGGAGAGAAGATTTCTTCAAAATCTATCCCTTTCTTCTGGCCACATCCTTTGACGACGATTCTGGCTTTGTATCTTGGTCTTGCGCCTCCTTCTTCGGTCTTCAATTTATATACCCATTTATTTTTCAATGCTCGTCTCTCTTTTGGTAACTCCACTAAGTCATAGGTGTGGTTCTCATGCAACGATTGCATTTCCTCATGCATGGCCTTCAACCATTCTTCCTTGTGTTGATCTTCCATAGCCTCTTTATAGTTTTGTGGCTCCCCCTCACTCGTGAATATCACATACTCATCTGGCGGGTATCTAGTGGAGTGTTTTCTCTCACGAGTGGATCTACGTAACTGAGGTTGTAGAGTCTCACCTTCTTCTTGTGATGACTCTGTGTCGCCTGACTCAGAAGAAACATCTTCGTTACTTATGTCATTCGAGGTAGGTATTTCGGCATCAGCATCCTCGGCTGCTTGTTCACCTTGGTCATTATGCTCCACTGTTGGTGTATCAGGAGAGGCACGACATCGAACCATCAACTTCTTCTCATTACGAAAATCTTCGATAGTCTGATCTTCGAAGAATATGACATCTCTACTCCTGACAATCCTCTTGGCTGTTGGATCCCAAAGCCGGTAACCAAACTCATCATGTGGTGTACCGAGATAGATGCACTCCTTCGTCTTTGAGTCAAGCTTAGCGCGTTCATCTTTGGGAACATGAACGAACGCTCGGCAACCGAACACTTTGAAGCGGTCGTATGAGACTCTTTTTCCCGTCCAGACTTCTTCTGGGATATCTCCATCCAAAGGCACTGATGGGGAGTGGTTGATGATACTGACGGCAGTCGTCACTGCTTCTCCCCAGAAGGACTTAGGGAGCTTAGCGTGAGAAAGCATGCACCGAACTCTTTCTGTGATGGTGCGATTCATTCTTTCAGCAACACCGTTTAGTTGAGGTGTCTTAGGTGGAGTCTTCTCGAGCTTGATTCCATGTGACCTGCAATATGCATCGAACGGGCCACGATATTCACCGCCATTATCAGCTCGGACGCACTTCAGCTTCAACCCTGTCTCTCGCTCCACCCTTGCATGAAACTCCTTGAAGACGTCTATGACTTGATCTTTTGTCTTCAATAGATATGCAAAAACCTTCCGAGAGTGGTCATCGATGAAGGTAACAAAGTACAATGCACCACCCATGGATTTCTCCGTCATCGAGCAAACATCGGTGTGCACCAAGTCAAGAATATGCTTTCTCCTATGAGGCTGATTACTTCTTGAAAACGTGACTCGATGTTGCTTGCCAACCAAACAGTGAGTGCAGGGGTCTAGTGTTTTACCTTTCATATCGGCAAGATGCTCCTTTCGGGCAAGGATTTGCAGCCCTTTCTCGCTCATATGCCCAAGTCTCTTGTGCCACAGCTCCAGACACGGCCTATCTTGAGCGACATTGGTTTCTCCCTTGCATAACTTGGCCTGGGTGATATATAACGTCCCATCTTTCATTCCTTTGGCAACGATGATGTTGTTCCTCGAAAGCTTCCATCTTCCGGCTCCAAGTTGAGTTATGTATCCAACATCATCGAGCTTACCGGCTGAGATGAGGTTGAGTCGCATATCTGGAACATGCCTGACATCTTTTAACACCAGCTCACACCCGGTGTTAGTTAACAAAGTGATGTTTCCTATCCCCACGATTTTGCTTGACACGTGATTCCCCATTCTCACAGTGCCAAAATCACCCCTTTTATATGTTGAGAAGAACTCTCTATGTGGGGTTACGTGGATTGACGCACCTGAGTCGATTATCCACGTACTGTCGTCACAGGCAATGTTCAAGTAGTCTTCTCTAATGAGGAAGATGTCTTCTTTATTCTCCGTGGTTATTGCCGTCGTATTCTTATCTTCGTTCTTCCTTGGCTCTATCGAGTCTTGCTTGACAACCCCGTTCCTCTGGTCGCGTTTGAGATTCCGGCATTCTGATTTCATATGCCCGACCTTGCCGCAATAGTAGCAGGTGACCCTCGTGCGTGACTTGGAATGGCCCCTGGATCTATCTCGGCTTCGATTGACGCTTCTTCCACGGGTCTCGATTCTCCCTCGGTTCTCCATAACATTGGCCTCGTAGTGTGCAGAGTCTCCTCGCTCCTTCCTCCGGGCTTCTTCATTGAGCAGACTATCAGCAACTATATCCATAGTTAGCTTTCCCTCTGGACACGAGTTGCTAAGAGTAACAACAAGCGTGTCCCAACTCTCCGGCAAGGAGCTGAGTAGCAATAGAGCTTGCAACTCATCATCAACCTTCATCTCGATCTTTGTGAGTTGATTCACAAGACCTTTGAAGGTATTCAAGTGCTCAATCATGCTCTGGCCATCCTTGTATTCCAACTTCACCAACCGACGAACCAAATGAGCTTTGTTCCGAGGTGTCTTCTTTTGAATCATGGACTCTAGTTTGGTCCATAATTCATATGCATTAGTGTAGGTGGAAACATGCTCAAACAAACTTCGATCGATGTACTTACGGATCATTGCGACTGCTTTCCTATTCAAGAGATCCCATTCGGCATCTTTCTTGCCCTCCGGCTTCTTCTCATTCTTGATAGGCTCGTACAGATCCTTGCAGTATAAATGATCCTCCATCATCGGCTTCCAATAGGAGTAGTTGTCGGCTGTGAGCTTGAACATATCACCATCGTGCATCACAACACCTTCCATCGTCAACCTAGCAGGGTGATGGCTACAACGAACGAGGCTCTGATACCACTTTGTTGGGAAGAACACGTATTAGCAGCGGAACTCTTTCCCAAGTGTGTGTGCAAGTGTTGGATATCCTCACTATAAAAGTGGCACTCTCTCTCAAGGATGAGGAAAACTCTCAAAGATGAATATAGATCTTCAAAGGAAGAAAGAGCTTTTATTGATCACTCTTCAACACTTACAACTCTTACAACTCTTGGTGTTGTGGTTGTGATTGTGTGCTTGTGATTGTGTTGTGGTTGGTTGTGGTGTTTGCAAATGACCACACCACCTATTTATACTTGCCTATGAACATTCTAGAACAATTCTCTACAAATCTAGAATCCTATGGAAATTGGACTAATATAGAATTCTTTGGTCCTATCTAGAATTCTATGGATTGAAGAAGATAGTTCAAGGTAGTATATGAATCATGTAGATGATTCTAGAAGCCTTAATTAGGAGGGACCTTAACAGTTTTCGATTCCCTTAGGAGTGTCGGGATTATTTTCTTTAATTGTTGCTTTAGAATCTCACAAGTTTAGAACTTTTCAGCTTTGTGTATGTATTATCTATCCTCTGTAATTCTGCTAGTTTCGAATCTTTTTCCTAGAAATTTATTACTACTTTGCTAAGTTGTGTGTTTGTACCAATGCTTTTTTGGACAAAAGCAAGCACATGAATTCATTGACATAGATTGTTGTTTTGGAAGCTGCATCGATGTCTATAACTTGGCAATATTCCCAGACAAGCATCACCGGCATTTTCCAGTCTTCGATGGAGACTTTTTCCAGTCTCCCAAAAGTATATAGTAGAGTATAAAGCAAAAAAGCAGTCAATTAGATATGGATTCTTTTGTATCTTATAATACACCTCCTCTCAAACCTTTCCTCCTCTCCAAAATCAGTCGGATTGAATTCAGCAATGATGGTAATATTCTGAGGAACATGAAGTCGGTGTTCATATACTTATTTTAATCCTTCAGAAAATAATACTAGTATTTGAATAGATTTTCACTTGCTTAACGTCTAGCTTCAAGACAATCTGCACATGCGACATTCTCGCCGCAGTTTACAGTTTTTAATTGCTAAACTAGTTAAATCTCACCAGATGTTCGGATGCCAAATTTTCGATCCACTCTCATGCTGCTAATTTTCTTGAGTATACTACATACATAGGATCTGTACGTCCAGGAGCTGGAGAGATATCAACTGCCTGATAAAGAGATAAGAAAACCATGGAAACAAATTCACAATGCTGGCAACAAATTTGCATTTATGGTACAATTAATTGTCTATTATTTCGACACGATCATTTGACAATGCTTGATGTGGCAGTGATCCCAGTTAGTTCATTTTTATGCATTGAGTTATCTAATCTGGATGTGCCTGCCTGATAGCTCAAAAACTGAGCAGATAACTGATTAAGCTTACACTTTAAGCCAGAAAGTTTTTATTACCAATTACCTTAGGAGGCTCAAATCCGCCAGCATAATGGAAATATGCTCCAACAATCATTACATGATCAATATCTCCTGTTGATGTCCATATTGAGATTGCCTTTGTCCAGAAGCAGCGATTCGAGAAGCTTGTATGCAGGCATGATTTGATATCAGAATCAAACGCAGAAAGAAAAAGATGCAGGCAGAAAAATGTGGTTGAAATTGTTGGCAAAATGTGTATCATATTATTACTTGCAGATTGAGTCGACAAAGAAGGATCGACAGTAAAACATGTAAAGATGAAATTGGTGACTATCACCTCATGATGGCAAGCCCGCCTGGCTTAAGAATTCTCGACATCTCCTTGAAAATATCAAGAGGCTTTGTTAGGTAGTCAACACTAACCTGAAACACAAAAACAGCTCTGTTCATA
The DNA here is from genome assembly GCA_030278955.1 of Hygrophila difformis. NCBI lineage: Eukaryota > Viridiplantae > Streptophyta > Magnoliopsida > Lamiales > Acanthaceae > Hygrophila > Hygrophila difformis. The sequence continues at coordinate 5,518,302 of JAOANR010000002.1, forward strand.
CAAGGATGAAAAGTTACCAACGTGTTAATAGTAGAGGTAGCCGGCAAACTAAAAACAGTAAGAGATTGGAATTGAAAGAGTTTGGAGTCAATTATATATGATGCACTAGTAATCTAGTATATGCAAAACATATGGACTCACCACATTTGTAATAACGTCAAAAGTGTTATCCTTAAATGGGAGTTTAGGATCGACATTCAAGTCTTGCACGACATACTCATTCAAAACCTACAAAGACATGTGGAAGCACACGAACTACTTAGCTCAATAGTAACAGTATAGAAATAGAAATCTACATTCAGGAATCGAAATAACAATAAGCGTGATCTTAACTGGATTTTTCTGCAGCTCTTCTTCATTCAAACCCATTCCAACTATCCTGGATTGCTTATAGGCCTTGGGATAATGACTGACCTAGATGAAATCCACAAGATTAATGTTTTATTTTAGGGCATATAAAGGGCGAATAAAGAGTGAAATTCCAAAATAATCTCGTGAGATACGAAAGGTCCAAACGCCCCTTTGAACATTTGATACTTTACAAGAAGGTATATTGGAGTTTGCTCCTGAATAATATAAATGTAAGATTTAAACTCACCCAGCTGCTACACATGTCTAACATGGCAACTCCAGGTGTGTCGCTTGGAGGAAAAACCTGAGAGTAATATCTGGTGAGCGCCGCAATGGCTGGATCGTCAATATGAGTCACAAAACGGGGAGATTCATAGAAAAATGTATCTGGTGACCTGGAAAGTTCAAATGTGTAAGAATGTAACTAACACTTTATAGTGTAATAATTTTATCATGCTGGTGCCAAATTGCTGTTTGTGCTGTTTCCCTTTTTCATTTTCGTTGGTGTTGCAACTCTGTTGATACCGTTTAGTTTTAAACCGCTGTCCCCCAAACCCGCAAAGGGCTGCTCCCCCTTGAACCCCAGTTGTTTTTGCGGTTTCATTTTTGTATCAGTTTATACAGGTATGCACTCTACACCTTCCCTCATTTAATCATTTGATATATAAAATCCTTTGGAGGATCACACTAAAATCATCAACACATGAGATACTTAGCACTAAGAACACAAGGGATATTGTCGCAGACAGATAACAGGATGCTTCAAGTTTTGAGAGAGTTTACTCGTCATATCGCTGGAAATCCTCATCCTTGAAAGGAAATTTCTCAGGCCATTCCACATTCTCCAACACCTTCACATAAGAGACGAAAAATCAATATGTATAACTGAATATATATGACTACAAAATTAACAAGAGCCACTGATCACTCAGTACAATGAAATAACAATGGTCAAAACTAATGGAGTTGAACCGGGGAATTAACGAGTAAGAAACTTACATGACATCAATCAGTCTTCCGTTTAGTAAAATTCTCATGAAATGTAGCAATTGTTTACCAATTTTCATATTTACCCTACTCAAATCTTTTATCTTCCACACATCAAATTACCATTCACATTGTTAACTTGTGTTATTTTTGGAAAAGTACTAACTTACAGTCAAATTCACCCAGAACTTATAGGACATATATGGACTGAGATTACCAAGATGGTGTTTTTGCAATTAGACAAAAATACTGCCCCAGCACAATTAGACAATTCTCAAATTATGAGATTATAAATTATGACTTATGAGATTGCAAATAGGCACAGAATGAGAATTCAAAATCACCCTTGATTCTGCAACATGATTCACATGAAAATTTATCAAGACAACAAGTTCACAATACCATCAAGAACTCAATAAACGAACTAAAACAGAAGAGGGGATGAAATTCACCTTTTCAACATCACTCGTTTGCTTGGCGGAAGCCATGAAAGATTTGGCACCAAGATTGGCAGCAGCCATGCGCATAAACTGGGACAAAACCGAGACCCCAATTCCCAGAACCACTCTTCGGGGTGCCCTGTGTCCGCCCACTCTTCTCAACGTTGGAACCGCAGACAATGAGGGAATTGAGGGTAGACAAGCGCAAACAGCCGCCGATTTTGGCAGCTGTTTTATGCGGAAAAGATTACCCATTTTGGCCTTAAATTCGTCAGCGCATGTATTATTGGGTCATTGTTGGTTCTACAAAGTACAAACTACTGGATATATTTATCTCTAAAATTATTTTTTTTTTTAAAAAAAAAAAAAAGAAAGAAATTATTGCAGCTCGTGACCGACGAATCGACGATCGAACAGTTTTGGCTATCCAAAGACTGATGTTTTGATTGACAATTGATGAATACTGAATTTACGTGGAAATCTTCCCTTCACTTGTTGCACAAATGTGATTTGTGAAGGTATGGTCCAGTCGGCCCATTTATATGTAAGTTCTTTGGGCCGTAAATGGGATAATTGGGCTGAACTACATTAGAGCTGATATCCAATTGGGCCCACTTAAACGTTACCCATTGAAAGAAAAAAAATTAACGGAAATCTAGGGCCCAAGCCCCATTAGAAAAAGTTTCAAAGCTTTTAGGCCAAATTTTCTTACCCTTTACGCCCTATTTACGTTTTGACTCATTAAAAAATACCCATACAATTGTTACTAATCACAGTTACTCATAATCCTACTAATTCAAAACTTAACAACAAAAGAGAGGAGTGTTGAGAGCGGGAGACATACGAACAACAAAGAGAAAGAAACCGAGAGGAAGAGCAACAAAGAGAAAGAAACCGAGTAGAGGATCAAGAATCGAACCGTATAGACAGAAACCAAGAGGAAGAAAAGAAGCGAACAACAACGCAATCTAGAGCTAGAAGAGTGGTAGGGATTCGTTATAATCCATCGGACAAATTTCTGAAAGAAACGCCCTAATTCCATAGAAACGGGCATTTGCAAGTTGTTGGAGGAAATTGTGGACCAAACCCTAGTGGAGGAAGAAGAAGAAGAGGTATTGAGCACCGTAATTCCCACAATTAATGGCACCCAACAGAAAGCCCGAGCATTCCCAAGTGGCCGAGCCGGGTAATTTGAAAATTTCATTCATTTTCTGCTTTTGTTGGTTCATGATTGAATTAGGTTAGGGCATGTGTTAAATTAGATTATGTGTAAGGTGTGATGTAATCGTTGGAATTGATTGTGCTTTTTCTGGCAATATACTGTTATTTGTAGAAGTTGTGTTGTGTGGGTAATAACTTGGGATGGTCGAATGAATACTGTTATGGTATTGAAAGTCTGTAAAGTTGATGATAAAGTGTTCGATGAAATGTTAGAATGAATCCTATGATGTTATGTACGGGGTAGAATGCAATGTTATGCAATGTTAGGAGGAGGATGTTAACGTGGATGGCAAATGATTATTTGAACCATTTTTTATAGGTGCTACGAAGGAGAGTAAAATGCAAGCACCCCGGTGCTCTGCAAAATATCTAAGGGAGATTGTGGACGAGGTGAAAGTCCGATGGTCTCAAACACAAAGAGAAGCCATAGAGGCCACAGGGGAGAGTAGAAGAGGGAGAGACCAAGTGTTGGGCAACAAGGAAGAAGAGGCCGATCAAACCTAGAGGATGAATTAACTGAATTCGACTGCAAAACTCCACTATTAGAAAATAATGTGACAAAAAGGAAGCCCGAGCAATCGGAAGAGGCCGAGAAAACCAATTCGGGTAATGTGAAATTTCAAAATTTTTTGTGGTTTTGTTGGTTGAAAAAGGTGTTAGGGTAGTTATGTATTAGGTTTTATGTGAGAATGGAAACTTGTAATTCGAATTGATTTTTATGGGAATATAATGACTTGTCTTTCATTGGTAGAATTTGTGTGGAAAGTGTTGTTGATGAATACTTGTCAATTTATATTGCTCATAATGTATTCGATGAAATGTCAAAATGGATATTATAGTTTAAAAGCCTCAATTTGAGGTACATTGTTGTTTTAATTGATGAACGTTAGTGTTTGTAATATTTGGTTGTAGAATACAATAGTTTTGAATTGTGAGGAATAGTGTTTGACAATGGTGGTGAGAAAAAAATGAAATAATGTTGTGGTTTAAGTTAGTATGATGTTTAGAGTCAATATTGAATAATTGTTTCATTTGTTTATTAATAGGTGTCTCGAATGAGAAGAAAATACAAGCTCCCTGTCTGTGCAAATATCTACGGCAGAAGGGAGAAAGAGAGAAAGAACGAAGGATCATAGAGGATTTCGAGCTTGAAGAACATGATTTGGAGCTTATCCCACATTTTCAACCAACAATGGCACCCAAGAAGAAGGCCGAGCTACTGATAGGTAAGTTTTAATTTGTTTAAAAAAAATGGTGGGGAACAACTAGATGTCTTGTTATTTTGGATGTATTGTAGTATGAATTTATGTATTTTGGACAGTTGTCTATGTGGATCGATGCAACAGATTGATGTTTGTGCTATTTACGAGGTTGTGTAATTTGAATATTTTGTGTTTGGTTATTCAATTGTGTATATGGATGTTGGTTAGTATTTGGACGTTGATTTGTGTATGTATTTTGATGTTTTTGTAAGTTGGTTTGGTTGGGTGAACTTTGGAATGTTATTTGTTGGTTAGAAATGTATATAAAATGTGGTAAAATGATATTACGCATCCTTGTAAATTTTTATGCCAAAACTGGTAAGAAGTATAAAAGAAATGTGGTAAATAATAGATGAAATCATGAAAGCAGGGCAAGGGATGTTGGGATGGTTAGTGGGACGATCCTCAAATGCACATCAGGACCGTCCCATACATTTTGAAGTGGACATAATATTTGGGACGGTCATGGGACGGTCCTCAGGACCGTCCCAGTGGCCATCCCAATATATTGGTAAAGCACATACCAACAACGTGGTAAACCATATTTCAGGAACTTGGTAAAACCATATGGTATATGTGGTAAAATATATTGGTATAGTGTGCTAAACATATCAAGAACTTTGGTAAATAATATACTGTATATGTGGTAAAGCACATAGAAATAAAGTGGTAAACCACACACCAATAACCTGGTAAACACAATAAGGTATTTGTGGTAAGTTCTATTGCTTGGACTTGGTAAATTTCATATTTATATGTGGTAAGCCTCGTATGCGTAATGTGGTAAAACTTGTAAGCATAAAAAATGATATGTGGTAGGTAAAAGGACATTTCAGGGACCGTATCCGGACCGTCCAAGAACAAAGTCAAGAATCATATACATAGGGACGGTGCTTGGACGGTATTAAAGAAACCGTCCTATACACACAGGGCCGTCCCGTGCATTCTGAGTGTACGAAGAATATGGTAAACCACAAACTAAAAACTTGGTAAAACACAAACACAAAACTTGGTAAAGCACAAACCTTAAACTTGGTAAATCACAAACTTAAAACTTGGTAAAACACCATGTGGTATTTGTGGTATACGAAGAACATGGTAAACACGTATGCTGTTTGTGGTAAACATCGTATGCTATTTGTGGTAAATCATATTATATTATATACTGTGCCAAACTACATTCTTGAAACTTGGTAAAGCACACACCTAAATCTTCGTAAAGCATAAACTCAAAACTAGGTAAATCACGAACTTAAACTTGGTAAAACCACAAACTTATAACTTGGTAAAACACAAACTATAACTTGGTAAACCACAAACTAAAAACTTGATAAACCTCAAACTTCAAACTTGGTAAATCACAAGCTCAAAACTTGGTAAAATACAAACTTAAAACTTGGTAAATCACAAATAAAGAACTTGGTAAACGTATTTCTGGTAAAAGTCGATACTTTCATGAGATGAGGAGGCTAGTGGACGCTTACAAAAGACCGTCTATTTAACCGTCCACACCTCCCACACCACTTCAATGTAATGTTTACCAAATAGCTCCTTTATGCATTACCACACCTGGCAAGAAATATTTACCATCCTTACTTGTACAGCTTTACCACATGATTTAAGTTTTGGTTACTAAGTTCCAGGATATTCACATTTGCATTACGGTAGAGTGGTTTCAATAAAACCATGAGAAATAACTCTAACATGAGGGAAGAAAGCTTAGAGAAAACATAAAAGATACGAACGTTGAATCTCGAATGTTATATGTAGTGAAACATATAACATGAGTCAGAAGAAACGAGTTCGAAGTGATGTTGACCTTCTAATTTAGAGTGAACATTAAATCAATAATTTCACATCGTCATTTCGACAGTAAAATACAATTGGATGAAGATATTGATAAATAAATACATATTTGGAACTTATCAACGAGCACATGAATGATTCTCGTAATGAACGCAATGTGAGATGTGAATGTAAATGCTTCATTGGAGTGTATACATACTTTTGATTCATGGTAATTACAATTGGGGTCACAATTTTAATGACATAAGATAATAGGACAATTCCACATTCACTTAAACGTAATAATGACATCGGTTTTGAACCCTAAACCCTTGAACGGATAAACTTACCATGTTCCCTTATGTGGTTTACCACGTTTAAGAAATTGTGTGGTAAGTTCGAACAATATTGTGGTAAATGTATCTAGACTTATGGTATGCTATGCAGTATATATGTGGTAAACCACATCAAGAAACGTGGTATGTTTACAAGTCGAGAATGTGGGGTTGCGAACCAATGTCATGTTTAGGCTTAAATGAATTATATATTGTCCTATTACCTCAATTCATTAAAATTGTGACCATCTATGTACTTAACATTAATCCAAATGTTTATACATACTTAAAAGAAATATCTACGTTATCTCACATTGCATTATTTATAGAATCATCTATGTACTCATAATAAAGTTCCAAATGTATATTAAACTATTAATATCTTGATCCAATCGTATCTTACTATCGTAATAGAGACGTGGGATCGTAAATTTGAAGTTCATTCTTAATTAGAAGGTCAATGTCACTTCGATCTCGTTCGTATTTTTGCATATTCTTATATGTTTCACTAAATTCTCGTAAAGAGTTTGAACTCTTGTACATGACGTTTAATCCTAAGCTTATAGCGACGTGGTGTACCCTTGTTTCCAATGATTCCATTGATACTACTCTAACGTAACACAAAAGTCGATATTTTGAAATGTGGTAACCAAAACTATAAATATGTGGTAACCGATAAGGAATACAGATGGTAACAAATGCATAGCAATTGTGGTAACACGTAAACAAAGGTTGTGGTAAACGTCTACTTGAAATGGTAAGGAGATGAGGATGGTACATAGGACGGTCAGTGGGAAGCGTCCCGTATCCTTCATGAGCTCAATAAAGTGCTTTCACTAGTTAGACATTACAGGAGTGGTAACCCATTACCGTAGACAATGGTACATGAATAACAATGAACATAGTATCATATTTGATTGTACTGTGGTAAAGACGTAGGCATATATGTGGTAAAGAAAAATACTAAAATGTGATAAATATTAATTCTCTTATGTAGTAACGAATAATACTAAGATATGGTAAATGTTTATAAAATATGGTAAATGTTTATGTTCTTACCAAATGTAACATACCGAGCTTACCAAAAATCCTACATACCAAATTACCACAACCATGCAAAATGGATACCACATTCTTCGTAATTGTATTACCATGTCCACCATTTTTTGTTTACCAATCAAAATTACAAATAATGTTACCACTATATGGCTATGCAGTTTACCACCTCATGCCAACATTGGTTACCAATATATGACATTGTTCTTACCACGTCCCCGTAGCTGGATCTACCACATTCCACCGATGCCATTTACCATGCGCAGGCAACATGCTTACCATGTGTTTTACCACATATACCATATGAAATTTACCAAGTTCTTGGTATGTGATTTACCACTCGATTGGTGTGTGCTTAACCATAAATACCTTCTGGTGTTCACCAGGTTATTGGTATGTATTTTACCACTGTATTGGTATGTGCTTTACCACATATAATATATGGTATTTACCAAGTGCTTTGTATGTTGTTTAGCACACTATACAAATATGGTTTACCATAGATACCATGTGGAATTTACCAAGTTCTTGTTGTATGGTTTATCATGCCGTTCTTATGTGTTTTACCACAAATACCACGACACAGCGGAAACGTCCATGGGACGGTCAGCGGGGCGATCCGTCCCATATGCCCAGGACCGTTCACACCCTGACAGATCTCTTCGGACGGTTCATGCACGAACCGTCCAATTACTCTCAGGACCGTCCAATTCACTCTTATATTTTTTATATGTGGTTTACCACGCTATACTAATATGATTTACTACAGATACTATATGGTATTTACCAAGGTTATGGTATGTGGTTTACCATGCTATTAGTATGTGCTTTACCACATAAATAATTTGGTCTTTACCATTGTATTGGTATATGCTTTACCACAAATACCATATGGTGTTTACCAAGTTCTTGGTATGTGGTTTACCATGCTACACCAATATGGTTTACCACATATATCGTATGATATTTACCAAGTTCTTGTATACGGTTTACCATGCTATTTAACTAAAATGCTTTGTTTATCATTAACTATTAACTTTCCTTAATCTATGGGGCCTAAACTATAAGGATTTAAATAGTGGGGCTTTGACTCTAAGAAATATTTCTTCATGGGTCTGGGCTTTAGTTTTCCCAAAAATTAAAGTTTACAATACAGGAAAATGTAAAATGTTAATTGTGTCAAAACAAAGTGATTAGCTTATTTTATTTTATGATATCTTCCTTTTTGTAAAATATATAATTATAATAGTTAATACTAATAAAAAGAAGACACCGGTTGTAGTTACATGAAAAATATATTTATTGCATGTGAACATACATATAATTGTAGTAATGACATGAAAGTTCTTGTTTGGGAATTGGAGTACTATTATTTATTGCATGTGAACATGTATGTGTTCAAACCTAATTGATGGTGACAAACTACCAACAATGAGTTGCACCTGCCCCTTTGTCAAAATACTTACTATGTGTAGCTAAATTTAGTGTACTTGGTGTCAATGTTTCTAAATTAAATAAGTAAAAGATTGATTAATGCCAAAGAAACAATTTCACATACGCAGGCTTCAACAGTTGGTATCACTAAGACGGCATTTATATAATGAACACAAAAGACTTATTGTTTTGTACTACTACACTACTAATGCACTTGTATTTTTAATTTTTTATACTTGATGTAGTAGAAATAATGTGGCATATCAAAACAACATTGGTGGACTTAAAATTGGGGAGACCTACACATATGATTACATAATAAGCAATTTGGCCTTTCACAAATTTTATCGCAATTTCCTGCTGCTTTTTGTGTTCGATTGCATATATGCATCCTATAATTGCATTATTTATTCATTTAGTGCCCACAGAATTTGTTTTAAAGAGGGGCGAGGAGAATAGTGGATTTTTCTTTTTGTTACAATTCAAAGTTCAAACATCATCATGATTAAATTTATACATACTTCATCTGTATTCAAATATTTTTAACATATTCACTTTTCACACAGTACAATACACATTTTAAACCATTAATAACTCAAGTATGATATAAGTAAAAATTCTCAAAGTTCAATATTTAAAAACTACACGACGAGACGAATATAACAAATCACACTCGACTATATTTTAACTTGTATAAATATAACAAAACTTTAAGTGAAATGCTATATATGAATAGTAGCATATTATCAAATGTAAGAAACATTTGAATACGGAGGTAATATATTACTAATAAAACCTAAATTATGAAGTATCTAATAAAGAAAAAGAAAATGATAGGTGATCGAATTTGGACATGACCCTAAACAACAAAGCCCTTCGTATATGTTCTGCACACAGCTTTTGGGAGCTTTTGATAGCTTCAGCTTTTATTTCAAACAAAAGTCTCGTTCTGCACATTAGATTTTGAGAGCTTTTGGGAGCTTTTGAAAGCTTCTTTTTTGAAGCTACATGTAGTAGAATTTAAAAATAAGCTAATAGCTTATTCTTGAGCAATTACAATTTTAACCCAATAACCAACTCACTACCCAATAGTCTACATTATTTGTCCTTTTATGTAATTTCATATATTTTTTGACAACCACAATTAGTTGTATAGAACACTTAAGGGTCTGTTCTGCACGCAGCTTTTGGTAGCTTTAGCTTTTATTTCAAAACAAAAGCCCCGTTCTGCACACTAGCTTTTAGGAACTTTTGGAAGCTTTTGGAAGCTTCTTTTTAGAAGCTACATGTAGTAGCATTAAGAAATAAGCTAGGAGCTTATTTTTCAGCAATCACAATTTTAACCAATAACCAACCCACTACCCAATAGTATGCATAAATATTTGTCCTTTTATATCATTTCATACATTTTTTTACAGCTACAGCTAGTTGTACAAAACACTTAAATAGAACTGACAGCTACAACTCCCACAGCTCCTTACAGCTCCAGTTCGGCAGTTCCCTACAGCTCCAGCTTGCAGCTATAGCTCTGCGTGCAGAATAGACCCTAAATAGAACTGAAAGTTACAGCTCCAGCTCCCTACAGCTTCAGCTTGCAGCTACAGCTCTGCGTGCAGAACAGACCCGAAAAGTTTCAGGTTTGGGTTTAGTCATTTTGGACTTTTTTCCCAAATCAGGTCGACCCAAAAACTCGACTGGAAAATTTAAAGTCGTGTTCGAGTTTGATATTTCAGGTTCATTTTGGATTTCGAATCGTGTTCGGATTTACAAATTTTATATTATACCCACTGCTGGACCCGAAACCTAAAATTTTTTTAGGTGAATACCAGGGTATCCCCAGGCCACATTCGACCCAAGACTAATCCCTCAAGGATCTGCAAGGGCAATTAAGGGGGCCTCTTCCAAAGCATTTTTTTGCATACACAATGCTCGAACCCGAAACCTTGCTTAAGACTATCTATAACAATGACCATCTCAATCACCCAACCATCCAACCATCTCATTATTTAATTAATTTATCTCTCCTCCAACTCATCAATATCCATCCCAACCCAACCATCACAATTTACATACTTTATCAATAACCACACAACCATCCAACCACAATATTATCCATAATTATTTTAATTTATACAATTTTAAATTATATTGAAATATAAAAATTTTAATATATCGAGAATATAAATATTTTATTTTATTTATGAAGAATAAAAATGTAAAATTTTTATATATTCTTTATTTATTTTGATTTTATATCCATTTTAAAATGAGTTAAATATATCAAAATTGATATATTATGTAGTATATTTAATTAAAATATAGCAAGAGTGGTCTCTATTTGTAGAGAATTAAAAATTATAAAATTTGATATATTTTAAAATTATATTTATTTAATTATTTAAAAGATATAATCATTTTATTATATAAATTTTTAAAAAAATCACTTGGCCAATGAGATGAAGACAAGTATCTCAATCTCATTGTCAAATGAAAGATTCCAAGTGACCAAGTGGTGGTGTCAAGGTTGGCCAAGACCAACTATCCAAACCCAACCACCATCTATTTTTTTTATTTAAATAAATAGTGACGTGGCGGTTGGGTCTCGATGCTTAGAATCATGGATGGAGATAGTCTAAGTGACTAGAGCCCTCATCCACTCAAGTCAACTGCTTGGTAGACACGAAACCTAAAATTGACAGCCGATGGAGTTTAATTCATTTTTTTTCGAATTATGGAATAAAAATTTGGCTCCGCTGCCACCCTTATAAATAGCACCACAGTCCCTTCCCCTATAAATATCAGCAACACTGCCTCCAGCCTCCCCGCAATTCTCCACCACCGCCGGTAATCCGGAAGTACGCCACTGCTACTAATTCCGCCCACCACTGATCCTCCGCAATGAATCCCCACCCCATCTCTCTTCCCCAATTCGTTCTCGAATCTTCCGCAGCCGAATCACTCGCCCAATCCCTCAATCTGCCCTCCGTTCTCCACCTCCTCCCTCGCCTCGTCCACTCTGCCCAGTCCGTTGCTCGTCCCATCATCTCCAACTTCAACGTCGCCGCCGTCGGCCTCGGATCCGACGGCCGCGTCTTCGTCGGAGTCAACCTTGAATTCGCCGGACTTCCGCTGCACCACTCCGTGCACGCCGAGCAGTTCCTGCTCACTAACCTCGCTCTGCACGGATGTCCCCGCCTCCTCTCCTTCGCCGTCTCCGACGCTCCTTGCGGCCACTGCCGCCAGTTCTACCAGGAGCTCCGCCACTCTTCGTCTCTCCAAATTCTCGTCATTGATGGACGGAATTGCGTCGATAATCATGACGGTTTGGAAGGTCTCGAAATCGAACCTCCCGATTTTGTGCCTTTATCCAAAATCCTGCCGAATCCTTTTGGTCCGCGCGATTTGCTCGCTCAGGAAGCACCGCTCCTACTTGAGCAGCACGACAATGGATTGGATCTTTTTCTGCCTACGGATGCTTCTGAAAACCAAATTTCTGACAAAAGCAGCATCGAAAATATCGAAAGCTACGAAAAGGCTGTAAGCATTTTAAGGAAAGCAGCATTAGAAGCAGCAAATAATGCACATGCTCCCTACAGTGGGTGTCCATCAGGGGTAGCATTGCTGGATTGTGAAGGAAATGTGTACAAGGGCTCTTATGTGGAATCAGCCGCCTACAACCCCAGTTTCGGGCCTGTTCAAGCAGCATTGGTGGCATATGTCGCAAGAGGAGGCGGCAATTATGACCGGATTGTGGTGGCAGTGCTGGTGGAGAAGGAAGAGGCCAAGGTCAAGCAGGAAGACACTGCAAGGATTTTACTTAAGGCAATTTCACCCAAGTGCGAATTTCGGACGTTTTACTGCCAATCCGTTGGTGATGTACGTGAAAAGGTTTCTGTTTAGCCTTGTTCATGTTTTAGTGATCTGTGGTTCAATTGCTTGCAAGTGTAGAACTGTGGATGGTGTTGCATATGTTGATCATGATGAATGAATAAGAATAACTGCAGTTCTCTTTATTAGTTGCAACTTGTCTTTGAGATGAGTATTGGGTAATGTCCTGTTTTCTGCACTTTGCTTGCACTCCCTCTGATCTTAGGATATTGGTTATGTGCAGGTGCCTTAGTCTTTTTCACCACATATAAGATGTTTGCTATGAAATAATCTGTGCTGGGAAAAGGATGTATGTTTTTTTGGGCCACAAACCATGATCACAAGCAATGAACATCAGTTGATTTGCTTGCATTATAAAAGCAAGTTTTAGGTGTTTGCTGATCTGATTACAGTGATCATCTTATGCAAGATTGTCTCATGTGAAGTGGGCCTAATTGCTTCCCAATGTCAACAGATTCCCTCTTTCTCCCATGGGAAGCTGCTGGTATTTTGTTAATCTTTTTGCCTTCTATCTTTTACCTGTGTATCTGTTTTGATTGGGCATTGGGCAATGATGTGAATGAGTTAATTCTTTTGCCTCAGGATTGTGCTTGATAGGGTTCTCATGTAGTGCCCGCACTGTTGTATTTGTTGGAATACCAATCTTGTGCACTTTTGAAGATTAGTAATACTATTTTTATTATCTTAAGGGGAGTAGCAAAGTTCTCACCTTTATTTCTGTCAATTCTAAAGTAGGAATGAACTTATTTCATTTGCCGTTTTACATTCGTATATGATTCTGTAGAATGTGCCTTTGCTTTTTTGTCCATAATCGATGAGTGTGTTACGTTAGTTGTGGATAATTTCCAGTTTAATATGAGTTGATGCTTAGATTTAGCCATTTAGGATATAAAGACAATCTGTGTAATCTTCAAAACATTTTCATCCTTACAAGTTTGAAGTTTAAGAAAACTGTTTCTGGTTTGCTTGTGAAGCTTTATACATAAACTGTTTAGGTAAACTCAAGTGTTTCACTAGAAAATTAGAAAGAAAAAGAATTCATTAAATGGTATGCATTATGCAATGATCAGAATGTTAACCAAGAATTTTTTATTCAATATGGTTTGAAGATGGTTACAAGGATTGAGGAGAATTATAGAAAAAACTTAAGAAAGCTGTAAAGCGAATGAAAATTGCAGAAGTGAAGAACATTGAAAAATAACTTGCAGAAAGAAAATAACAGGAAGTAAAGATATGAAAAGTGCGATTTCCTCTGGGGAGTTGTGTGTAGATCCCTGCTCCCATGTCTTCTTCAGCCTTTTATAGGGGAATGGGGTGATGCCTGGCTTCAACAGACGTCTTAAAAACTCCGGATTCTCCTCCCTTGATGGTGCGCTGCATTGATGTTGGGATCCTCTTCCTCTTTGACTGCAGCTCTTCTGATTGTGTAACCGTTTCCTTTTCCACCATCCTCTCCAAGGTTGCAGCTTCTCAAGTCTCAATGCGGTGATTCTCTCCACAGTCTTTAATGTTGCCTCTCACCATGGTTCATCATCCGGATAGACCTATGGATTGGATGGCGGCTTCTCACCCATGTCCTTATCCGGATAACTCTTGAATTGGACGGGGCCTCGAAAGATGGATTGGGTTGAATTTACTGGGCCAAATAAATTAACTTATTGGGCCTAGAATTTTGATGTTAACAGATGCCCCCTCGCGCAATTTGTCTGATTAGCATTTTAAGACAGATCTGCGCGTTTGAATTATAAGTCTGGCCCATTAGGCCCATTCCAAAACCCTAAGCTTCTATAAAAAGCCACCACTTCTCATTAGGTCAAATTTTTTTTTGGCATTCTTCAAATTCTCTCCTCTTCTCGCCGAGCCAAACCCTAGCTGCCATCACCTTCGATTGCCACCGCTATTGTCTCCGCTCTCCTAGACGTCTCCGGCCATCAACATCTTTAGCTGCTACTGCTTCAAGACATGGCCATGGTGTCTTCTGTTCACTGTCTTCTTTAGCTAACGTGGCTTAGGGTTTTAGGATTAAATCTTCTCCCTGGTTCATCGTGTGAGCAAGAGAGAAACAAGTGTCACCAGGTTACCACGCAGGTCCACCCTTTCGCGAGAAGAAACGCTGCCAGGGCGTCTGCAGCGCCAGCCGCCACCCCCATCTGGCCGCCAGCCTCTCGCCACCAGCCGCCAGCCGCCAGCTTCTAGGGGTCATCCGCCAGCATAGCCCGAGCGTCGCCAGTCTAATCCAAGCGTGAGGGCCGCCAGGCAAACGCGCCGCCAGCTTCGGTTGGGTCGCCAAGGTCCACGCGCCGCCAGCCTCAGCTCCGCCACAGTGTTGATGGCCGCCGGCTGCTTGGTGTGCCGCCACCCTAGCAGCGCCGCCAGCGCGAGACCTCCGCCAGCCTGAATCGCCTGCCGCCAGTCCAACGCCAAGCGCCGCCAGCCACCTGTGCCGCCAGTCGAGCGCCGCCAGCCACCTCTCCGCTAGCCGCCAGTCGAGGCCGCCGCCAGCGTCGCTCACCGCCGCCAGCGTCGTTAGCGCCGCCAGTCACCAACGCGCCGCCAGGCCCTTGTCCTTTGGCAGCCATCCCTTTGAGCCCATCTGTTTCTTTGACTGATAGATTAGGCTAGCTTCTTATCTCATACTATTTTTTTTTCTTTTTGCTTGTTTTGAGTCACCAATATACGTGCCATTGAACTTGAACTGTGAGCTTCAACCGTGGATGTTACATGAATTTTCATGACTGGCTGAAGTATATGTTGACTCATATGTTGATCTTTGTCTGCTTAAGCACACTGTGTTTGGTCTTGCTCCTTTAATGATCTCTGTGGATTATGTATACTTGTGCAATATGCATGTGGGCGTTGATCTGGACTTCTTGGACACTGTTATCATATGTTAATAACATAGGCTATAGAGAACTGAATCATGGTTGCTCATTTAATCTGGTAGCTGTTAAGCTAATAGAATATCAATCTGATAACATAGGACTCAGTAGACAAAACTTCCTTAGCCGCCACAAAGCCTAGGCCGCCAGCCTCTATATCAGCCGCCACCCAGAGTGAGGGTCAGCTGCCAACTTCATCATCCCTGGCCGCCACTCACCTGTCAGGCTTCGTTGCCTAGTCGTCTCATAGCCCGGCTTTTCAGGTTTGATTGTATGCTGACTCTGTATCTATGTACATTCATGAATTGAAATCCTTGACACATCCTTACAGCCTTATAACAATGTAATAGGAGGTAGCGAGATCAGCCGCCACTGCTCAGGCTGCTACTCATGCTCATGCCACTCAGGCCGCCACTCCTGATGCTCATTGTGGATAGGCGACACACCATTCAGGAGGCCAGAGATAGACTTACTTCCCTTGCACCACTCCTGATGTCTTCCGGAGCTACTGTTTTGCAGGCTGACCATGATCGCTTAGCCGCTGATGATCGTGATTTATCAGCTGGGTTATCGAGAGTCTGTCGACCCCTGCTATCAGCTCGTGCTCGAGTTTCTGCTGCAACACTTCGTCGCCTCACAGACACCCTTGGGCGCGCTCGTGATCAATGGGCCATCATGCATCGTCGCCTACTAGGTGATGAGACGTTACCTCCTCCGAGTAGTTAGCACTGTTTTTGTGATTGGCCACTTATGATGCACTTGTGCTACTTATTCTGACTCCCAGACTGATGGATATAACATTTTGAGATATTTTGCATTTATACTCTGTTTGTGTTCTTGACCATCGATGCCCATTAACTTGTATGCACCATTGAGTAGTCATTGTGTCACAATGAATGGTCCTTCCCAATTTGGGGACCACTTCCCTGTCTCGTTAGTATGAACTCCTAAAGGTAGGATCACTTTCCACACTAGATCTCCTTCGCTGAAGGTCTTGCTTCGAACCTTCTTATCATAATGTTTTGCCATTCTAGCTTTTTGACGACGGATGCTTTCCAAGGCCATAAGCTTGTCACCATCAGCCGTCTCTAACTCTTGCAACATGGCTTCTTCATACTTAGATAAGTTTAAGTGATGCTGCTGAGCCACCCTTAGAGAAGGAACTGTTATTTCCAAAGGCAAAACAGCGCCATGACCATATGTCAAGTAGTACGGCGTGAACCCTGTAGCTGTGGACTTAGAGTTTCTGTAAGCCCATAGGACCTGTGACAAGGTCTCATGCCACTTTCTAGGTTTTTCGCCTACCGCCTTTTTGATCATACTTATTAGGATCTTATTGGTGGCTTCAGCCTGACCATTTGCTTGGGGATAGTATGGAGTAAAGTGATAGATGCGGATCCCAAACTGTTTGGCAAAAGCTAAAAAATTTTCACCAGTGAACACTGTACCTTGATCGGCAGTGATTGTTTGAGGGATTCCAAACCGATGTATTAACTCAGTCACAAATTTAATTACGTTGCCTTGATCGATTTTCCTCATTGGCCATGCTTCCGCCCATTTGGTGAAGTAATCAGTGGCCACAAGTATAATGAATGATTCTTAGATGATGGCGGATGAATCTTCCCAATAATGTCCATCCCCCAGCCACGGAATGGCCAAGTGTAACACCCCCATTTTTCTATCTTAAAAATCACAGCGGAAGTTACCAATAGGAAAGCGGGTTTGTTACCGCCACACTTCCAATTAAGCTCGCCTTGGCCTTGCCTCGGCTAACTTAATTAAAAGTGCTAAGGCTATTTAAAATAGTTACAAACATTTAAAAACTATTAACTAAATTTCAAAATATATTTAATTTAGCAAAATATCAGAGTTTAAAATTACAATAACTGCGACCAACTATTAAAACGACAACCTTACTACAAGTAAAATATTATTTAAAATAACCACTTGTAAAACGATACTGACTCCCCTGCCCGTGCCCGTGATGTTAATGAGCTTCACAAATGTCAAATCCTGAAAAAGTGAGTAAGTAACATTTATCAGCACACCGGCTGAGTAAATAAATTTTTATCCCTTGGACAAAAATAATTAACTACGACTCAACAGTAAATGGCATGTCAAAACAGTTGCAATAATTCAATCCACATGTAGCTCGACTATGATGCCTACACCCGGTGTATCTCATAGGACCTAGCATGCCCTCATAATGACCGAAGTCAAAATATGAGTACACAAGGATGGCCCTACCTTGCGATCTAGAAAATGACCGTGAGACCCTTGGTCAAACACAATCCTGTTCATGGGAATCCCTTGGATAACCCACAACATATCTCACGAAGATATCCACCTCTGGGGTATATCTCGCATAATAACAATTCAATAATTCACATGCCACACACTGAAATTTCACTTTTCACATGCATGGCCTAGCCTCAAAATTAATTTAAACACATGATTGGGCAATACCTCTGCATAAATAAATTGCATGAATAAACCCTAACATTATTAAAACACGAAGGTATTTAGACATGCAAAAATTTAATCCTACGACAAAAGCCCGTAGAATAAAAATTTACTTACAATTTCTTCCGAAGATAGCTACCGCACTAAGATTGAAAATACCACTGCTTATACTTTCTACTACTGGGAGTACCACAGCTTACTAAAACTCTTCTAGCACTGGCAATGGGGCGTTATTTAAGAGGGATGGAGAATTTGGAATGAAGAATTGGAAGTGGCCTCGTACGTATTTATAGGAATGGAAGCTAGTAGCTTAGAAATCCCACTCTGCATGCATGGAAGACACGTTCCATGGTCACTTCATCAGTCACCAAGTCTATTGTGAATCAAGTCAGCAAGCCTACCACTCTAGGAGACACTCATCACTTCCACAATTTCACACGCCAATAACTTGCATCCATTCCATTTTATATTGTAGCTAATCCATTCGGGAAGTTTAGTATACTTAACTGCTTTATTTGGCTATATATTATGTAGTGAGAAAAATCAAATTGGTATAACCCCCAACCTGTACCCTTCACTTGATCAAAAATGAATCATACTAGAATAATTACCGTATGCACTTGATTAATTAAATTTTGTTGATGAAATCTTTATACTTAAATAGTTATAGAAAAATTTCAATCCATACGTTTAATGAGCCCACTACACCAATAATGAACTATGTAATAACTTCCTACTAATATTTTCCAAAGCCTTCCCTGTAATCAACTCCCATTTATTTATTTATTATAATTTATTACTAAGCTATTATAATTTATTTAGATATCATTAGTGTTAAATAAAACCATAGTGATGCATTATGAGTGGAAATCTTATTACCACTAGATTATTGGTGAATTTTAAATAAAATGAATTAACTACACTTAGTATAAAAATTGTTAGAAATTAGTATTATCTTTATTTGATAAGATATATATATATATATATATTTTTCCTTGAAAAATATACTTCTCAAATCAACTAAATTATTTGGAAAATAATTCATTCCTCTCAAATCAATCTCTATCTTGGGAAAATATTTATTTATTTCTCAATTCAATTTATTTTCTTAAGAAATAATACTAAATTACTTCTTTCAAAATATTATCAACATAGCTAAATTTTAGGGTGTTACAATCTACCCTCCTTAAAAACAAATTTCGTCCTCGAAGTTTACTCAAATAAAATATTGCAGTACTAAAAATAAGGTCAGCACATAATTAAACTTTTCTTACCTTATTCTCTATCGGGACGGTTACGGAATCACCTCCCCCACTTGTTTTCACAGCTATGTCCCCATAGCTGTATCTGTCTCAAGAAATAGCTCTGGATACTTGGTTTGCATTTCTGCCTCAGTTTCCCACGTGGCATCATTCTCGTCGTGGTTTGACCATTGGACCTTGACCATGCGAATGACTTTGCGCCTCGTGGCTCGTTCTTTAGTATCTAGGATTTTAACTGGTCTCTCTTCATAAGTAAGGTCATCATCTAATTCAATTTCCTTTGATGGGATTAATCTCTGAAGGTCATGATGGTACTTCTTAAGTTGTGATATGTGAAACACATCATGAACTCGAGATAACTCTTCGGGTAAGTCTAATCGATATGCCAATGTACCAACTTTGGCAATGATATCGAATGGTCCAATGTAACGAGGACTTAGCTTACCACGTTTACCAAACCTCATCACTCCTTTCATAGGGGATACTTTTAGTAACACCTTGTCACCTATTTCGTATCCTCCTTCTTGTCTCCTCCGGTCTGCATACGTCTTTTGTCGATCTTGGGCGGCTTTCATCTTGAGTTGGACTTGCTCAATAACACGCTTCGTCTCCTCGATTAGTTGTGGTCCAACAGGGATTGGATTCTCGCCCTTAGTCCAGCAAAGTGGACTTCGACATTTCCTACCATATAGTGCTTCCAATGGGGCCATTCCAATGCTAGTATGATAACTGTTGTTGTAGCTGAATTCCACTAGAGGTAGGTGATTTTCCCAACTCCCTTGAAATTCTAAAGCGCAAGCTCTTAGCATGTCTTCAAGAGTTTGGATGGTTCTTTCAGTTTGCCCATCGGTTGTTGGGTGAAATGCCGTGCTCATTTTTATTTTAGTACCAAAGGCTTCTTGTAACTTAGTCCAGAAATTCGAGACGAATCGACGGTCTCGATCTGAAACAATGTCTTGAGGAATCCCATGCCTCCGTACGACATTCTCGATATAGGCCTTAGCTAACTGATCTATACTCCAAGTTTCTTTCATGGGTATGATTATAGCTGCTTTTGTTAATCTATCGACAATGACCCATATCTTATCGTTTCCTTTAGGCGTCTTTGGTAATCCTGAGACAAAGTCCATGGAAATACTATCCCATTTCCATTCTGGAACTTCTAGTGGTTTTACCAATCCAAGGGGTTTCTTCCGCTCGGCTTTGACCTTTTGACAGGTCAAATATTTTTCCACGAATTCTGCTACCTCTCTTTTCATTCTAGGCCACCAAAAGACCTTTCTTAAGTCTTTGTACAACTTGTCTCCTCCAGGGTGTACAGAATAAAGAGTTTCGTGGCCCTCTTCGAGTATACGTCTCTTAAGATCTTCGCATACTTTCGGCACGCACCAACGACCCTTAAATCGGATGCTGCCATCTTCATGAATTTGGAAGTCTGTAGCTTCACCTTGAGCTATCTTTGCTTTGATCCTTTCCAATTTGACGTCACCGGATTGTCTTTCTCTAATTTCGTCAAAAATGGTTGGCTGGATTGTGATGGCATTGATTCGCCGAGTAGGCGTACCTTGGTATACCAACTCAATGTCAAATCGTGCCAATTCCATATATAACTCGTGCGGCAAGATTCTTGTGTTACCCAGATATTTTGACTTTCGACTTAGTGCATCAGCCACTTTATTGGTTTTTCCCTCGTGATATATAATGCATCATAGTCCTTCATTAGCTCTAATCATCGCCTCTGGCGCATGTTGAGCTCTTTCTGAGTATAGATATACTTTAGACTTTTATGGTCTGTATATATCTGACACTTTCGTCCATACAAGTAATGTCTCCATATCTTTAGAGCGAAGACAACTGCAGCTAACTCCAGGTCATGAGTTGGATAATTTTCCTCGTTCGGCCTTAGCTGTCGAGATGCATAGGCTATAACTTTTCCTTTTTGCATTAACACACATCCTAACCCAAATTTGGAAGCATCACTATAAATTTCAAAATCGTCTTTCTCACTGGGTAAGGTTAGAACTGGTGTCGTGGTTACCTTCTCCTTTAAGGTCTAAAATGCAGCTTCGCATTCGGGTGTCCATATAACCTTTGATCCCTTTTTCAAATTTTGCGTTAGTGGTCTCACAATTTTTGAGAAATCTTTGACAAATCTCCTGTAGTAGCCTGCCAAACCAAGGAAACTTCTTATCTCAGTTTGAGATGTTGGTACAGGCCAATCCTTTACTGCGGCTACTTTGGCAGGGTCAACTGATATTCCATCGGCAGAGACGATGTGACCGAGGAATGCAACTGTGTTGAGCCAAAAGTTGCACTTAGACAACTTGGCATACCGTTGATGGCTTCTTAATGTTTGCAGGACTTGGTGTAGATGTTGTTTGTGTTCTTCCTCATTCTTGGAGTAGACCAATATATCGTCAATGAACACAACTACACATTTGTCCAATAATTCTCAGAAAACATTATTCATCAAAGCCATGAATACTGCTGGAGCATTGGTTAAACCAAACGACATCACAGTAAATTCGTAATGACCATACCGTGTTCTAAATGCCGTCTTTGGGATATTCTGCTCGGCTATC